>CM036623.1:18378598-18891098 GCA_020746105.1 Trogon surrucura | reverse complement strand
TTGTGGATAAGGTACCTCTTAAACCCTGATGTCTGATGTTCTCCTCATTTAATTGCAATGTAAATTAAAACCACATGAAAACCTTGGTTGTAAACGTTATAGTAAATTATAATCATGCATGTGAGTGTAATTCAGATAGCAATAACTGAGCAAATACCATGCAGGAAAACATTCCACACTGTCCATTTTTAATGAAAGAATACAGATTTGTGCTTGTGGAGTCCAAATGAAGGACAGTTGGAAGCCTCTAGTATATTTGGTTAGAGTTACAATGAAGGGCAGCAAAATGCAGTGGAAGTTTTCCTGCAATGGTAAGATAATAGCAACCTCTGCTCTCACTATCCCCTGCTGGGAGAAAGGTGAATCAGTCCCCTTGATAGCTAGCTGAATTCTGAGCAACATCACCAGGGGTGTTGAACTGTAAGGATTTAAATTACAGACAATTTCCCATAGGGACTAATGTGAAACTTTTGTATCAAAGACAATTGTCTAAGAAAAGCAAGTAAACTTGACCCTTCATCCAGTAAAAACAGAGCACATCCATGATGGAAACTCTTCATCTGAACTGCCTTTCCATATCACACACTTTTAAAAAAAAAATAAATTAATGCATTTCAGCAAAGTGAAGCAAAATACAAGGATGAAGGAAATTACAAGATGTAGGCAGAACTGTCACTATGGAGCTGTGACTGGGCCCAGTTTTAGCTAAGATTTCCTTCCCCAGGCAGCTTCATTGCCACATATGCTGCTGCATCGAAGAGAGCAGATACATTTAGTAGAGCAGTATGATGGTTTATCAGCAAGTGTCTGGAATGGATTTATATCATAGCCCATGGAAGGTAATATATAGATCCCATCTACTTAGAAGACCAAATAGGTTTTGAAGTGATTGAGATGTTGCAGATATATGCACAAACATACATAACCTATGTATGTCACTATCACATCCATGTGTGTATTAAGATGTCTCCCTCCGTATTTATATGCAAGGGATACTATTTTTGTTCTCTAATAGATAAAAGTAAGCCCTTTTGATTCCACAGTTCCAACTAAGTAGACTTAGAGCATAAAAAGTAATTCAGAGTGGAAAAGCTTTTCTCACATGTGGATAGACTAGGCAGGAAAGGAAGTCTCTTCTACCACTACATCTGTTGTCCAGTGCAAATATGAAGCTCAACACAATGAGCTGCTAGAACAAAAGGTAAGTGAAAGATCTGAGATGGCTCATGAACCACAGCAGTGTAAAAGGGAAGGAAAGATTGTATGCATTCACCATGTTATGTCTGTCTTGCAGTGCCAGGATGAGAAGAATCAGATGCATTGGGAAAAAGATGTCAAACTCAAGTGTTTGAATAAAGATGACCAATCCCGACTAATGTCTATACCTCAGATGAAGTAATTTAAGGCACTGGACAAGAATAAATGTTTCATATTTCAGAGACGAAGAAGTGAGAAAATACAGTCCTTTCCTCAATGAAGCTAACAAAGCTCCTCCTATGCCCTTCCCTGTTCCAATTCTGTGTGCCTTTGCTGATCATGTGCTTACAACTGCATGAAGTTACAGCCATTGATAACAGCCAAATAAATGTTTCTGAGTAAGATCTGAAATAATAAAATTCAGTCTACCAAGTTACTACATTGATTATCAAAGTTATCAAGATGATTGGGTTTTTTTTAAGTTGAAAGGCTTAATAATTTACTGACAACAGATGACAAGTTTTGATTTTCCCCAGCTGTTGAGTCACTAAAAAGTAGCTCTGAAGAAATCTGCTTTCATCTTTAGAGAGTAGGCAACGGTCAAACTTGGCAAAATTTCAGGCAAAATACGCTATTTCAGAAACATATGAAAACATTATTTAGGATATCTTGACTAATTTACTTAAGTATGTTAGATAAACCTAGAAGGTTTGCTACAACTTCTATTCTCTCTCAACATAGATATACAAATTAAAACGCAGATACCGGTAAATCAGAAAAAGACATAGACCCAAACCCTGGAGTTATATTCTACAGGCCCATCCTACAGCAAATATTGTGAAACACCTTTTGTGTATTCGTTTCACTAATTTATCTTTGTCTAAGTATCTGATTTTTTTTTACACAAGGTATAACATTGATTGAACAACTAGAACTAAACCAAGGTTAAATGGTTATCACAGTCTTTTTAAAAAAGTCAAATAACTTCAAGAAAATAATCAAATATGGCTTCTTCTTTGTAGCCAGTGTGATGAAAAATAAAACTAGAAGTCATTGCATTCCTTGCTAGGGATTTAGGACGGTTACATTACTGTAAAATGTATCTGTGTTCATGGCTGTCAGAAGAATCCTAACAAAATCCATACATTTGCCATATCTATTACCAGTGTAAAGAATCGCTTTGAAATGCCTGATCTCACTGTTACACACCCTCTATTTCCTCACTTGAGTCTTGCTGAGTTCCATTTTCGTGCCGAAATGTCTTTGTGTTGGTAAGGAAGACAGTGATACAGCGATTCCTACTTACGAAGTTCTGTTAGAAGTTGTCCATGTAGTCCCAAATGTTTATGATTCTGGTAGAACAAGTTAAAACCCCATTTAGGTCTGAGAGTAGCTTATATGTTTGTCAGTGCCGACTAACTGAAATGGTGCTGAAGTCAATGCCCTGAATTGCAGCAGGCTAAGCATGCATGAAAAGATGGGGATGACTAACTGGAAGAAATGGGATCTGGTAATACAATAAATTACAGTAGAACCACTGAGTTATTGCTAAGCCAAAGGTAACCTTTCCCAATACAACAGAAAAGTGACCTCCGTCTACATTTTCAGTTATAACTTCTTGCAAAAAGAGTATTCTCCTTTCCACACTTATACACCCCTGAACAATACCATTAAGCACATGAAGGCTAGCTTAACTGCAATGCTATTTACAGAATGGGCACATGTGAATTGTAGTGCAATTAAAAATATTCTCAACATGAAAACCACTCAGCATGAGAGTCAGAATTTAGCCTTGGTATTTAGGATACTGCATTTATCCTGACGAATTATAAATAATTTCTACGTTGCAATGTTTTTAAGTGTTTGGGTATCTCGCTTCATTTCTCATTCCTTATGAACTCATTTCCTTATGAACAATAACAGCATTACTTTCCTTCACACTACTTCTCCTTATTCTATTGTGATGAGAAAATCATTGCCAAAGAGGTTTTCAGTTAGAATTTGACTGTATAGAGTCTGGCATGAAGACACCCAAGGCTATTGGGAGGCTGCAGGTACTGCTATATTACAAAAATATTACTATAGAAAATACATTATGTCACCCAAGGTAGGAGTTAGAGAAGCTTGATTCTATTATGCCAAATTCTTTTAAGGTACAGTTTCCATTTTTGCACTGTTTGTTCACGTACCTAGTCTTTTACAAAAATTACAATGACATCACAGTTGTAGTTTCTGTTATAATTGGAGGATAAAATTGTACCTATTCATGAGAGTAAAAGCTAAAAAGAAAATCAACAAACAGAAAAGGAAAGTCATTAGTTGTAACAACCTACAAATAAATTAAACCTTGCCTAAGATGCATTGATTTTCTGTGGCCTTGCTTATAGAATAATGTCAAGCATGCCTGACAATTCATTAGGTTCAGAAGGCAAAAACTACTTAGAATTATTCTTTTGCTTCCGTCAAGAAATACGCTGGTATCAGACCTAATTCTGCCTCTCATCTGCCGTGGTGTAAGTCAGAAACAACTTCCCAAAGGCAAGGGAGTTATAAGTGTAAGGATTAAAAGCAAAGCACATTTTACTGTAAGGTGCGAAAGTTAACGAGAAGACCTGCACTTTTGTACAAATTAAAATTTCCTGGCTTTTTTATCATGTCAACTCCTTAATCAAAATAGGCAGTTCCAGGAATGAAATTAAACAATAATCATTGTAATAAATGATGTGCTTAGATGTCAAGAATATGTTTTTTACTTAGTATTTCCTAAATTAATAAAGTACAATACTTAACAACTCTAAGTAGAAACCTAAGCAAGAGTTTTATAAGATACACGATGATTAAGGAAAAAACCTGATAGCAATTACTGCTGTCAGTGATGAAAAGCCATCAAATAATAACCACAAATCCTCAAGAATATTCTATTAAAAATTCTCATTTTGTCATTTTAAATTTCTATGTACATTTTTTTTTGTTTTGATTTGCAACACAAAAATATTTCAAAGGAGCCAATAGTTTTACATTAGGTTCCACCTTGATTTACAGATGCCTGATTCAAGCCTATAATCAATACAATTATTTTACCATGAAAAGAACTCCCTGCCTACACTGCAGGCAGGAAAACAAAAGTTTGCAAAGGAAAAACAAAAGATAGGCAGAAATTTTTTGACAGAAAAACAGAATGGATGGAACAATGTGGCTTATTCTTAAATGCTTTTGGTTTAAACTTTTCTGTAAAATGCCACTAAATGGCTTCTGTCTGCCTCTCGTAATGACAATTCAGTTGCAGACAGAAAAATCACTTCTGAATGCTTCTAATTTTTTAGAATTATTAGTTTTATAAAATTATATGCTTTGAAAATGGGTATCTACACACATAAAATGTGGAAAGCCATGAGGCAGATTTTAATTTTCTCTGAAGTCTACAGCCAAAAGTCTCTACTGAGAGCTTTTGCAGGTGGTAAAGGGTTTTGCTATTTTCATTGCCTCAGCAATTCTAGGTCATCATTTCTGGTTGGTTTCACTACCTTGTTTCCATACATAAATTTGCATTCAACCTATAGTTATTGTTTAGGTTTCATATCATAAAATTTAAGATGTAGTCAAGGCTAGTTGCACAGGCTTCCTCCCTAGCTGATGGAGAGAGACTAGAGACAACTACTCACAGTTGCTCAAGACAGGAGTGGATTGCCCTCCCTCTGACTATACAGCAATTTAGACTTAAGACTTGAACTAGGTGACTACTTTTTAGATAGCCAAAGTTGGGAAGATTGAATTTCTCTCTGCTGTTCAACAAAAGCCCAACCTTTCCTGATCCACTAAGCAGAAAACATAGGTCTTCCTACTGCAGCTTGGCTTTGGAGGCACATTCCATGCTAGAGAGCATCAGAAAAGTAAATGATCCCTACATACATGTTGATAATTCAGTATGAATTTAAAGCAAAAAATGGAAATACCTTGCAGCTAAGAACTTGCTTGTTCTAACAGATATCAGTTTAGACAGAGCAATAAAGTAACTTATAAAACAACTGGGGAATGGGGAGCAGAAGAAGGAAACAAGCAGAATGAAGAAAGTTGCTTGAGAATTTGATTCGGATTTGTACTTCCAAAATCAAATTCCTGTTGTAGACCTTTACATAACTTGTTACCAGAGTGGCAAAATACAAGAAAGTTTGCAGAACTACATCGTAGTCGGCACAACAATAAGTGAATCAATCGAAGACAAACATTAAAAGAGTTATTTGCTAATGGGCACCATGCCAGGGTTACTCATGCAATGCTGCCTGCAGAATTCCTAAGCTGAGTTCAGAAGATACAGATCGATGCACCTCCAAAGAGAGTCTATATCAATCTCCATTTCATTCATTAGCTTCCACTCTGAGCTGGTAGGCTGCTAGTTAACTCTTTAATGTGCGAGAAACTGTCAGTGTAAAGGCCACTGGGACACACACTCTTTCTCTGCTGTACTTGACCTGTCGATATTTCTTGCGGCATACTGTTTAAAGTGGTGTTGCTAATGGCAAAACGGAGACCTGCAGGGCTTGAGAGGCTTTCTTGGCTTTACATTGGCTTATCATTCTACAGTAAACATTAGTAAATGCATCCTGATGAAGTGTTCTTATTTGTGTCCTCTTGAATATGAATGAAAGGCCTCAGATGAAATAATTCAAATAACTCTGTCCCTGAAATCAAAGACAGCTTAAATAATAAATTATGTTAATTTGAGAAATTAGCACATTGAGATATCATGCGAACGAACTAGAGGCAACTGACATTTGGTTACTAATTAAATTGTTCTAATGTCCTAGACAGACAGAATGAGATATCTTCCGTGGTAAAGTTAAAACTCAGTTTCACTTTGAGTTAGTTTGGTTGTAAGCTCATTGTAAAATTGTGTAGAAATCCAGCAGGTCCAGGACATGATTGATGCATAAACCATTTAGAATACTTCTGAAAGTGCAAATATAAGATCTAACATATAAAGGTATAATTACTAAAACAAAGAACAATCTCAAACCACCCAGACTTGTGGGCTTTGCTTATTTTCTTTCTACAAATATTGAATGTACTAATTTCCCTTGCCTTACTGTTGAATAAAATCAATTTTCTCAACAGAGCTGAACTCTCCTTTGTTTAAGGTTAGATGCAAAGTTGATACGCATCCTTAGGTATAATGTTAATGTAAAAACCTTGAATATTTAGAACTACGTCACTCTGTGAATCCACAGCCATTACAGATTCATTATTTGACAATCAGTGCTCTCCATGTTTTAATCAACATGCCTGGAATTAGCTGAAGGGGGAAAAAGCTTCACATTATTTTAAAACTCTAGTCAAACTGTTTGTACACAAATTTTGATAACAACACCTGTTTTTTCTCTCTTGGCCAATACAATCCATGGAGAATCCTAGCTTCGACAATTTCCCTGCAGAATTGTCAAACATATGTATTTGTATTTCATTACTTGAGTAATAGCTGATTTGCCAAGTTCATTTACTACTAGTTGCTCCTCAAACATCTCAGTGGGATAATTAAGGAATACTAAGAACTGAAACTGTAGTATGTTAGGTGGGGGCTAGAGCAATTGCCCAAATCCCACTTCTGATTAAACTGCTGTCCAGAATTAAATATTCAATAACTGAAATTCTGTTTTCTTCTCTTACTCTGAGCAACTTATTATCAAGGAGATAGAACAACTCCCTGTTTTGTGCAGCAGAGACCCAAAAGCTCACTGCACCATTCAAACCCATTCTAATCCCTCATGAGGCTGCAAGAATGGTATTTAAACTGAAAATTGACTGGGTAATGGACTAAGTGGTGCCTTCTGTTCTAATGGTTCAATATGTTGGCATTAAAACAAACAAAAGTGCATTGATGCCTGATGCCTGAACTGGGGAGACAAAACAAGTGGGGATGAGCTTTAACAGTAGGAAAGCAATTAAAACCCCTTTTTATCTGAGGGTTGGGGCTGGTGACAGTGAAATGGATGCTTCCATTAATTCTGCAGAAAATAGGGGTGTGTTCTTGGTCTTACTTTGTTCTCTTTACACTGCAGAGGGGCTGCACAAGAAAAAAATCTTTTCAGCCAGAGATTCCCACAGTGAAGTCTCCAGTGGGACTATTCCGGTTTGACTTCATAGCTCAAAACTGGCACAGTTAAGTCATATACCAACTCATCCCCTCATCACTAAGCTGTCTGGCACCTCTTCCATTATTACCTGCTGTGGGCACATTCTGGTCTAATATCCACAGGGTAAAAGTCAGGCAAAATTTCCTCTCCTGCATCTAATGCCTCTTCCCTCATGTCATTAACCACAGAAGAAAATCTGGCTTCTCGGTTTTAGAATGATGATGCGAGAGGCATGAATCTCCAAATTATTATGGATATCACAAAAATCACTGCCTATAATTCAGGCTGTCTAGCACTTGCCATTGTCCAATTTTGTGCTCTGGTACATGTAACTGCTGAACTCTAATCATTTGGACTGACATTTTCGCTGCCAAGGGGAGTTGCATTTCTAAACTGCCAGAGGAAAGGTGCCATGCCATATGAATTACTTATCTGATATGATAATGTCTGTATTATGTTTTGGAGAACAGAAAAAAACTCTGCTAAAGACATTTTTTTTCTATTTCTTTTTGAGATTCGTATTAGAGGCAAGCAAAACATTTCCTAAAAAGCAGAACAACTACAAGCCTTGTGACACAAAATAGAAGACAATGCCCTTTCAAATATTAAATAAGTGTCCACAGAGAGCGTATAATTCCATAATATATAAGAAATGCCTTTCTTATTCCATAATCATACGTATTCATATACACAGCAAACGTGGCTACAAACTACAAGGTCTTTGAAAGTTTATAGGTGTATTGTCTTACAGATGTTTTGCACACTTGAGTATTCAGAGCACAAGGAGATTTAGCATTTGAAATTCTCGGGTCCAGTGAAGTTTCTGGTTCCAGTGGATATTGAGCATGGCAGCTGACAGGTAGGAGAACCATGTGTAGGAAATATAAAGTGTATGGAGGACTTAGTGGTTGGGGCTTCAGGGATTACAGAGATAATTGTGGATCAATTCTGCCAAATGATTTGAGGTAACTTAAGCCTGCCATCAGTACTTTAATTGTTTTTACAACAGAACTTGAGAGAGCACTTAGTGCAATGAATGATTTGATAACACCCGTGCTAATCTTTGTATACAGCAAAGAAAAACTAAATAAAAACCAAATCCTTTATCCCTTCATCAGGTGTCAAGAATAAACTGATTCCTAGCAGACCAACCAGCCATAATTCCATGAATCATCATTGTTGTTGAAGTAAAACCACTTACATGACTACTGGCAATTATGAAGGATAGCTGCAAATTCAGTAAGAAACCCCTGTCTCAACGATCTTCTCTGTGGTCTGTGAAGAAGTATAGCAGCATAGCCACATCTAACCACCTCTGTCTCCCTTCCTATGACCTATCAAAATACCACAACATTTCAAAGTGATGAACACAAGCACAGTAAGTTTTAATGCATACTCTCAAAACTCAGGGTGTTGCCTATGGCGAAGAACTGGAGGGATAATTAATCAATGGAAATTCCAAAATGCAATCAATCTCACTGACAACTTCTCCAAAAGCTAGCTCCAGTCTGTAGCTGGAATGCTGCCAGGCAAAAAGACTTACATACCTCTGGGCTAAGACTGATGTAACACCTGCTTTCAGGTTAGATGAAAGCATCTGTACCCAATGCAGACCAATATGGAAAATAAATTAATTAGCAAGGATATGCTTTCTTAACTCACTCAACACCTAACCCGATGTCTTCCACTAAAAAAAACTGCCAGGGCTGCTGTACTGAGAAGCATCATTTGATGAGACTTATCAGCAGTTGCTTCTGTAGAGCAAAAAAGGAACAATCAAGAACTACCCATTGTTGCAAAATATGTATAGAATAATTATTCTAATATGCACTCAGAATTACTTATTTTTTAAAATAAATAGCAGAACTTAACTGGAGTAAATTGGTCTAGCTCCACTGGTTTTAACACAGCCATAAGAATTCCTACTAGCTGAACACTGAGTTCTATGTCCCCGAATGACATTAAAAATATGGCACACAGTAAAAGAAGAAAAAGAGGTCTTGAGTATGATATTTGTTGAATCAACCTTCAGTGAATAGTTCATAAAGTCACTTTTCTTCCTTCCTAAATAAGATCCAAATGCACAAATCAAATGAGGATGGCACAATCCTAATTGCTCATGCCAACATTAAACAGCCTTTTTTTTCTTTATGATTGGCAGATCTGTTTATTCCAGAATGCATTTTATTAAACATTACTTATTACAGTGACCACTTGAAAAAGAATACACTGTGAGAAGAGTGAAAGCCACTCAATACTTTGGTGGTGGCAGGAAACAGAGAATATTGTTGGAGATTAAAAATAACAATGTTCAAAGTGTATTTATTTTTCAGTCATCCTGAGTGAAAAAAACCTGTGATTAGAAGCTCAAACACCCTTGGAGGAAGTTGAAAAACTGGTTAATTCCACCATTCATTTAAATTCCAAATTATCTGCTTCTTTGATGGAGAAGTAACACTGAAAAATCTGTTGATCCCGCTGTTGCCGATTTTCAGTGCTTTCTTGCTTTCTTACTTCAACTCACAGCTAAAACATCAAGTTTGTTATCAGCTGATTAGATTGGCAGCTGGTCAAATAAAACCAATTTTATGTAAATCTTGAATTACAGACATACTGGAAAACTTCACCTGTTGTCAACGCACCAGGCTTTTAAAAACTGTTCTAAGAGCTGGCAAGCACCCTCTTGCAGACTCCAGGGTATCTTTTAATCAGCTTTCTATGACTGCTTCTACCTAGTGGCTCTGTCCCTTTGAAATGTTCATTACAAATTCTCATGTACATTTATTCTTCTAAGAAAAACAGCCAAGCAGTGCACACACTTTGGCAATGTTAATTGCTTCTGTTAAGGAAACAGCCCACACTGGAGTAGCAAGGGTGTTGTACATCGAGACTGAACATGGATAGACTGGATGAAAATGACTGGGAGATTAAGTGAAGAATCTGCCTGCTGAGTTTTGGCCAATACCAGATTAAGTCAGGATCTCAGTGTCTTTAAAGAAAGATGCCTATGAAACCACAGGGCTGAGAATCAAGCACACAGACAACTGTTTTCACACTACTGTTACTCTAGAGGGCAAAAAACCAACCAATAGTGAGAGGCAAAGATGGATAGGATGAAAGAAAGAGGAGAAGTTTGAGGAGAAGAAAAGCACAGACTCCAAATGTTAAATCCCTCACCTTGAATTGTGCATACTTAGCCCTCAATCTTCCCTGTCTGATGGCATTTGGAATACTGCAGTACTGCAGAAAATTTAAGCTTTTCTTCTTTGTGTGGAGTCCAGAACACTGCTTTGAAAAATATGCCATGCTGACAGTTCCTCTCTCAGCTCAGAGAAAGATCTTTTAAAATTGTTCTTCAGGTCTACTCATAAGCACGTGAGCACACCAATCTTTGCTTAAGCATATGCAAAAGAAACCACAGGTAAGAGAAATAAACTCAGAAATATGCCAGGCAAGAAAAAAATAACTCTGAATTCCTTGACCCATGTATGGCAGAAGAAACTGTTGACCTTTCCAGTAACTAGCAGTAAGGTCTGCACTAAATGGCAAAAAGGATTTAGTAACCTATAAAGCCCTGCACTGAGTGGGTGGTGAATACTTCATTCTTCTGTTTGTGATGGTTACTTGCTGCTATTCCAGCCATTGTGACATATCCACCAAAAAATCATGTAGCCAGTTTTCCAGGCTGCATTTTCTTTGGCCAATCTTTCCCTTCAGCCATTACTGTTCTGAAAACTTTCCAAGAAAGATAGCAAAGAGAAATAGACTTATTGACATAACCATATACTTCTATAATTGTTTCAGCTGAAGAGGTCCAGCTTTATTCCTCCAGGGCAAGATTTTGAAAGAAAAGTGTGTCTTCAGTTCAGAAAAGCATGTTTTATTTCTTCAAATGAATATGGGACCGCGTCATAAGATTTTTGAAAATTGGCATTTGCACATACTCTCAGGAACTCAGTAAAGGCTCAGCATTAGAATCTGCATTAAGGATCCTCTTGTATCATCTACACCAGCTGTGTGAGCACAAACTTGATCATGTTTTTCTTCTATAGGCCACACATCCAGCACTTCTAAGAAAATGAACAATGCAGAGAAGTAGCAACTTATCATTTGGAAAAGAGGCACAAGCCTCACTCCATGAAGAAGTTAAAAAGCAAGTGAAACAGATTATTGCAAGAAAAGAATATATGGTCACCTGTGTTCCATGCATGAATCAAGAACAATGAAAAATTGTCCACTCAGTTCTCCATTTGGTTTTACCACAAGCGTGACATTGAGGAAGAATATCAAAATGTACATTCAGAAGGATGGCAAATGAATATTGCTCTGGCAAACTTAATTCTAAAACTAACGAACTTTTGAACGTGTGGCTTTGTAACTTTACGATTCTGATAATGTATGGAGTTACCTAAACTTTATATCTGAAGACAGACTCCTAGCCAAATAAATAGGCATTGATTTATACCTGTCCTCATTAGTTTTCCTGGTAACACTGTTGAGTGACACTTATTTATTTATTAATCATCATTCATTGCCTGATAGGCGAGCCTGCCTATCAGTCATCCCGTGCTCATTTCCCTTAAAAAGAGAGATCAAATACACCACCACAAATTCCCTCCTTGACCATCCACAGCCACCACTCAGCAGCAATGCCTCAGCTTAGCAGAAGAAAGAGCGGACTGGCTAATAACAGAGAGGCTCAGATCCTGCAATGGTCTCCTTACAGGTTTACCAACCAAGTGCAACAAGAATGAGTGAAGAGGTCAAAGACACTGACTGTGGTTGATCAGGACAGGTGTTTGTGGTGATGTTTTCAACAGATGGAGGTTCCTGTGAGAGAAGAAAAGAGACCCAGGTTATACCAGCCAAATGTGATGATTCCTCAACCAGAACCACCGCAATCAGTTACATTTTTCTCCCTGTTGTAAAGTGAAGTGCCCGCACACATACGGTTTTATTCATTTGTGTCTTAAACAGAAGAAATGTTACCCCTCATGAGAAGAACAGATGCACAAGAATGAGAGACCTTTACAGAACCACGTTCAAAATAGATTTCTGTTGTTCTGGAGTGATTTATTTCTGAAGAGGAAAAAAATGCAAAGAACTTGGAACGCACACAAAAGTACCTTCTCATCAAAGGTTGTCTATCGTTTCATGAATCACATGTGATGGACGAGATTTATGAATTAGAAACTGTGTCAAAAGATTTACAACATTCTAAATTAGTTATGACATCTTCTCGTCTGTGAGCATAAACTTTCAACAAAATATCTATATCATCATCACAGAAGCATGGCCAACCTGGTCTCTTCGTTTCACTGCAGCACACTCAGACCCTGTCACAGTGTTTGATGAATTCTTGAAGGAATGGGCTTCAGATCAATTAAAATAAACACCACAAGCTGATTTATCAAATCTTTTCTGAATGCTCTCAGAAAATGTCAAAAATCTGATCCATTGACAGAGAAGAGTCAGAGAATTGTGGCAGCCTATGGGATCACAAGACCTTTTCAAAACCATCATAAATCACTACAGAAAACAAATGGGGCACCATGTGATAAGATTTCTTCTGACAGCTTTGCCTCAACAAGACATATATGAGATAAATGGATACCTTCATCTGTGCCCAAATGTCAGTTTACAAAGTTCCAACTTGTCAAATTGTAAAATACAGCACATCCAAAATAATATACCTTTTTGGATATACAATAGCATGATTTAAGAAACCTCTCTCTTTCTTTACTGCAATTTTAAAAGGACTTCTGCAGGCAGAAACACTTGAGAAAAGACAGACAGGTACACAGGCACGAAGGCTGACAGACATGTCAAATAACATCTAGCATAGTAGCACTAGTACTGCAGCCTATCTAAAATAATTAAATCCTTCTTTTAACCTGGGATAAAAAGGATTTAAATGACTGTACAGTAATTTCAATCACAGTAAACTTTGATATTTCTGTAGAGCTGTTCTTTTTCATATAGAATTGGAACACATTCAAAACAATGCAGTAATATGTAAATACTTCCCAAATATCAGTTAGGCTCATGCAAATGCCTTTGCTGATGTGATTACGCAAATCAAAAATATTCCGGTATCAGAAAAAAATGGATGTGATGTTCAATTAGGAATTTGTGCAGCTATTTATGTCGGTGGCAGGAACTCTATTATTAATGACAATGATAATGATTTGTGCCAGATTTTAATTTACTTATGCACTAAAGGAACAAATAGTAGAACTTACAAGTGGCTACAGACACAGAAGCTTTTGTAAGACCATTTCAAAATTTGTTAGGTCTTGCTATAGAAAAAAACACAGGTAGTTTCTATATTTTGGATACAGTCTCTGTTTCCAGCTTTTAAAACACTGGCTTAGCTTTCCTGAATATGTAAGAAGACTGTTATCATTATCACAAAGAGCATGGAGAAACAGAGAGAATTTGAAAATACAATTGCAGCTAGAGCCTTTTTAATGTTTATCTTCTGAGCATTATTCCTGTGCACCTCTAAAATTGCCTTTTTGCAGAAGAAAGTTTACAAATCCAAATTCTTAAGGAAATTCAGTCTTTAAATAAATATCTTCCCCAGAGACACATAATGCTTCCTATGTCTAGTGTTCATTGCAATGAGGAAGCTGAATCAAAATTTCTTCACAATGTGTCTGTTGAAACTATAGTGTCGATAATGTACGGTAGCCATAAGGATTTGTGATCTTCAAAGTATCATGAAAGAAAACCAGTCTCAAGAGCCATTTCAGGGGCTTTAGCTGGCATTTACAAAATCAAGAGCACAGAAAAGAGCTTGGAAAGTCTTTCTAACCAAGGCAAATGCTTCTTCAAACACCCTATCCAATGGAGCGATAATCAGATAAAGACAGCCTAGGTACTTTCAAATCTGATTTCAGACCTTAGCATGACAAAGAACTAATGCTGGCTTGCTGATGAATGACCTCCCTCACAGGGGCTATGCACCAACGTCTAATGCCATGCTTTAACCATTACACTTATTAGAGGTCTTTGACATAACCAGAGAGGCTATTAGTCTACATGAGGTCTCCAGCAGGGATAGAGGAAGTTTCAGTAAATCGATTCTACACCTTCCTCTGCAATCCCACGTGACAGACATGTTTCAGTGTCTGTAAGAACTACCTGGAAGAGAAGGAGAAAAGGGAAGCCATCTCAGGAACTAAATGTGATCACAATGCATGGGCTCATTCCAGTGAAGGATACCTCACCTCCACTTACTAAGCTGAAGGCACCTCTTTAACTTCTAACAGGTCAGCATTTCTCAGAATGGAAATCAGAATACTTTAAGCTTTTTTTTCTCCAAAACAGAGTGCCTAGAAGGAGGAGTTCAATATCCTACCTATGTACAGCGCTATATACCTGCATTTGGCAAGTTTTGAGTGCTATGGAAACCAAACTTTGCTGGCAGACATTGAACTATGAAAGCATCTAGCACACATTTGTGTCACTAAGTATACATAATGGTACACATGCACATGAATAAAAGGTAAAATAATGTCCTCTCACTTGAACAGGAATCTACTGTTTCTCTTAATTGCTGCATTTGGGTCCCAATGGTTACATAAGAAATAGTCTATTAATTTTTAATTTAATTAATTTCTATTCTGTATTGGTTGAAATAAAATAGCTTTATTTATGAAAACCTCTAATCTGGAAATTCTTACATTTTATAATTTTAATGAAATTATGCAATATACTGCTATAAGAATAGAATGCATATTTGGGTTTATTGACCTAAACTTATCTTAGCTTCCTCCATCTGCAGAAAAAGTGTCTGGATCACACTGTGGCCTTCAATTGTTCTTGCACTTTGCTAATTGCAGAACTATAACTGAAAATAAACACAGAGCTGTAAGTCAGCGAGTACATTAATAAAGCTTGAGTACTTGGCCTTATGGCAGACTCCTTAATTTCATCATGTTTGCTGTAATGATGGCTTTCTATTCATGCAAAGGGTAAAATTACAGTACAGGATTTTTAATTCTGAGAACAACATCCCTAAAAGCCTTATTCAAACTTCTGCAGTACACGGACTAGTACCTGAGCTTAGGAAAAGCTCTTGGCAAATCCCAGTGAAATTTCTTGACAGATTCATCTTCTAGCCTTTGGGAAAGTGAAGGTGCTGCAGGCAAGACATTTGATTAATGCCACAAAAAATAGTGTTGCTGGCACAGCTGGTACGTTGGGAGAAAAATTCATCACTAACTCTAAAACTGCCATGTAATTTTCTCTCAACAGTTCTTTTCTGTACTTGACAGAAGATTTGCACAGGACAAACTAGCTTGACAGAGGACAAGTCAGCCAGCTGTTGAGGTATCTCTAAACATGACAGATCACTATGTTTTAACTCAGATTAATTCACTTATTACAGGTAGACCTAAATCACTGGTCATTGTCAAATCAGTTGTCACAACTAGCAAATCATGTCAGATTTCTTAACAAAAATATTTCAAATCTTAAACAGTTGTTATAACCTCAGCCTGTTTGCTGACAGAATTCCAGCAATAAGCACAGGATAATGTAAAGTCTATTTTCATGCAGCCAAGTAAAGCATTGCAAAACAACCAATGCTGCTCCAGCAGTATCTGTGTTTGTCTGGTATTTAACAGGACCAGAAGGACTTGGAAATATTTGAGTGCTATTCTGTTACCTGGCAAACCCAAAAATATTTCTTCCAAGTTGCTTATTTCCCAACCTAGCCCAACTTTTTTGTCTCTTTTCTGTTGCTTTTAAAACATTAATTGCTTCCTTAAACTCTTACTCATTTTCTGTCACTATGCATTCAACAGTACAATAAATAAAAAAGCACAGGACATTTTAAATGTGTCCAGCATTGGCTTGCAGAATTGTTAGATTAGAATGAAAAATCACTGTAGAAATGCGATACCAGAAATGAGGTACATATTTAGGGCTGTATATCAACTAGTTCGCTCTAAGCAATTAGATAGTAAAATCAGTAATTCAGATACAGCCAGCAGACTTTAAAGGCTTCAGAGCCTGAAGCATATTTGCAATATCAGAATTACAGATTGGTGCAAATCTGTGCTGTTGGATCCAAACCTCCTAGATCATGGGGTCATTTGGAGACAATTTGAACCTTGCCACTGAAGCTCAGAGTTAATCAGGAACTTAGCCCGAAACATGCACTAGCAGCACAGGCCATTTTGCGAACTGAATTCCATTCTTAGGGCTTTCATAAATTCTGCTGATGTTTTCATGGAAATAGAAGGATTGATCTCCAAAAGATTCTGTCTAAAATCTGAGGGAGAATGCTGGGTCCCAGCAGCAGCGATGAGGGGTGTCATGTGAGCCAAAAAAGGTTTTTTTTTAAAGACAAATAAATATATATATTTTAATTATTGCTAATCAAGTATGGTAAAGGGTGTCTTAAGACGTGGTATGTGAAGTTTTCAAGAAAAGATTGGATGAAGCAATGGACTGGATGAAACAAAGATAGGATGACCTCGCTTTGAGGGTCAGCCAGAGACCTCTCTGAAGTCCTTCCTAGCCCAATTTACCCTGTGATCCTAGAAATAAATCTTTCTTTGTTATATTCTTCGTCTACATCTGAAGTACATAGGTGTCTTCACTGCCTACTCCGTAAATGATATCATATGGCAAAATTCAATTATCCAGGTAAACTTAGTCACCAAATTTAGTCACTACTGTCATTGTACGACACATACAGCACATCTCTCTTACCAGTCCTCCAAAAGCCCAGTAACCAAATGCAGCTTACACCCCTTCCCACTGCCAGGGCAATTTATGTATGTTTGGTCCTTTCTGACCCAGTATCTCCTCTCTGTCAGATCAGCTACCAAACAATTAGTTATCTTTTATTTATTACTCCCTTCTGGAATAGAAGGCAGGTACGTAACACACACTTCAAGGATGACAGATGCATGTCCTCAGCAGCAGGGAGATCCAACACACTTTAGATAAAACAAAGGATTATGTATTTTAAAGGCACAAAAGGGAAAAAACCAAACATAGTTAAGTTACAGATTCTAGAGGTTTTATGTGTATTGATGGGATTTCTAAAAGGACTTTAGTTAGAAAGACAAAATTTCCACATGTTTATGTAGGGACTGAAACATTTTAGCTTCTTCCTGTCCAGAGATGCATAGCTTTAGTGCTGGAAGTACTTCAATCTCTCCTCTTCTCTTATGATACCTTATGTCCAATTATATTATACAAAGATGCTCCAGCATAAAAGTGCTCCTACTTATCATGTGTCCAGTCTTAGCTGAAAAACTAGTGTGGAGGCTTTCAAGGGAAAAGGAGCATCCTCTCTCTTTGCTGCTCCTCAAAATTATTCTGGGAAGGTGCTGGTTGCTATTAGCCGTTTGTGTAAACTGATTTGTTCTGGTTCAGGGTTCTCACTTCATTGCTGACAGAAGCAAACCTGGAAAAGCGGATGTAAAAGGCCTCGTTAGACGACTTTTTCATTTCAGTCTGGACTGGTACATGCGCATACTCAATTTTGTTTTGCAGAATTTCAGGCATGCATTATGCTTGTTGTTATAAAATTATTTCCTTAAGAAGTCTTTCCCATTTAAACTGCTGGAAAACCCCAATCAGAGCTCTGGCTCACAAAAATCTAAAAACAGTTGTTACAGATGTCTGTATATTTAGGACAGTATAATCACACATAAACTGTTGTGTGAGATGCTGAACACGTCATTTTTTTTAAAATCCCAGCTATGTTATCTGAAAGGTTGCTTCTTCTAGCTGCTTATCTCCCTCCCTACTCCATCCCATATAAAATAATTCTTCTTCTGTCATGCTAGCAAAACAAATGCACTTTCCCTAAAAGGCATTTCAGTTAAATTAAGAAGAGATGACAAAAATTTACCATTTCCACTGTTTAAGTAACTAAGCTTATGTTAAATGAAATAGAGTTGTGTGTGCTTCTCTCAGTGGTTTGGCTGGTAGGTTGAGTTGGGATAGTTCTGACAAGATGATGGTGCTGGCAGTCAGTTGAGGTGTCAGCCCATTTAACTGGCGTGACCAAAGAACTGAGGAGAAAATATGTCCACAGGCCAAGTGATGCAGCAGAAGATTATAGCCCACAAGAGATTAACTTTTCCAACTACAACTTCCTCTGCAGCCCTTAGCAGGAGAAAGGCTTTTTGTGCTTGGAAAATGCCTTATCTTGAGGGCCTATATAGTACCAGAAACTGTCCCTTGTCTTTCTACTAAGTGAATCGAAGTTTTAATGCTACCTCTCATTACAGTCTCTTTCCTTCAGTGTTGACTAAAGAACACGAAAAGTGTTTAACAAAACAAAACAAAAAAAGAAGACAGAGGAGAGTACTTCCTACAGATACCTCACACCTCAAACTCCATTCCTCTTCTCTGTCTGGGAGGCAAAAAGAGCAGATGAATGGAGCAATGGACCTCTTGAATTCAGGATGGACAAGGGGAACTGGCACTGAGGTGCAATGACATCCATACAAATGGCATATGTAATGGATACATTTTAGCTAAGGTATTTGTAAGTATGATCTATAAACTTTTTCTACCAGTCAAGAAGTTGCTTTAATTTCACCCTCATATTTTATTATATTTTCATTTTGAAGGGTACAAGACAACAAGTGAATGTGTTTGGCTTTTTCTTCTTTTTTTTTTTTTTTTTTAAAAAAAAAGTTAAGGTATCTTCTTAAAACAGATGAACCAAAACCCTCCAAGGAAGAAATCAATTAATTAAAAATTACATAAGAACATCTGCTTGCAAGCTGATCAAACTAGAAAGGTGAAAACAACGTCTGTTCTAGTCAAGGAAAGAAAGACGACAGTTTTGGAAACAGAGAAAAGGCAAAATGTGGGTAAATGATAAAGAAGCTGCCAGATTCTGTGTCTTGAGTCATGTTAAAATGTGAACTTAAAGTTCAGCTTGGTGAAGCAGAAGGACAATTCGCTTCTTTAGATACGAAAAGATCATTTTTTATCTGTAGTAGGTGACATCTGACTCGTGCAGATGAGCCACTAGCCACTTCAATCCCTCTAACTTGAGAAATCTATCAAGATCTAGGAACACTGTCTTGGACTATTCACATAAGCTGGACAAACTCTGTACAGAGAGCTATTGTTTAGTATAGCTGGTGCACAAAAAATCAAGCAGTCAGTGTTTAGCTAAATGAGGTTATGTTTGATATAGAAGGACTCATGCAGCACCACAGAATAAACGTCACAGAGAATAATCCAGGAACGAACCCTGCTCACATATGATATTTATGAAATGTTATGCACTTAATGAATCAAAACTAACTTTTCAGAAGACAAAAAATCATGTTATTTTACTTTATGTATTCTTTGTTAAAACTTTTAATGTAGTCATTATTTTCTCCCATACCTCATGAAGCTAAGTGAACTTAGTTAAGAATATTTTGACTTAAAAAAGGGAATATTTTCAGAGTTGGTTTTTTTTAGACTTTTGTTGAGCAAACCATTAGGTTTGCTGGAAAGAGTAAATTTGCTCACATGCATAATTGTTTGCAGGATACTTTTTTCTATGAAGACATTATTTTACATACCTATGAGAAGCTTGATAAAACTCCATCTTACTGTCTCGTTTGTAGCATAAACAATGTTTTAATAGCAAGGCCTAAAAATATTTTTTAAATAATAACTGCAATAATGCTGATCTATTTGATTGCTTCCTAACTCACTGGCACTGGAGGCTTTGTTAACCTAGGCAGTTCAGTGTCTCTTGCAAAGTGACATATGTCTCCTGTATACACTGGCATCAGATGAGCCTAATTGAAAATAACACAGATTCAGCAGCTGACAGCTTATTGTGGCAGAGAGGGGAACATTTCTCCCTATTTAAACTATTCCCTTTTGCACCCTCCCCCCCACGTCTTTGGGAAAGGAACTACTCAAATCCATATCTTGCTACATTTTTTTGACACAAACCTGCCATTTTTTCTTCATTTAGTTGTGCTAAACTTACACGGGGAAACAGGATGCACCTAAACAATGAAATGGCATCTCCTGGGTGACAAGTTTACAAGATGTGGACTTTATTTCTGCTGCAAATGCTGTTATCAGTTGAGAAAGACACTCTTTACTGAAACAAAATTTAGGATGATGCTCTGCACTTCCCTTCAGTGCCCACAGACTTGACACCTGTGGCTTTTGTCAGGCATGAATTGGAACAGGGCTTATGAGTGACTTTTTGGCTTCCATTTAACATTCTCCATCTCTTATGTCAGCAGAAAGTCTTAGGCTTGTCGATGTCACCTGAGGGACAGGATATTACCAGACCATTTCTACAAGAATGGTATTTGCGGATACACAGTGAGCACAAGTGCAAATTCTCAGCACACTAGCTATTTTGCAGTAAGACCTAAAGACTGGTGTTTATACTGACTAATATAAACATCAGATTTGAAGTGTCAAAGTTAGGCATCTCAGTTCCCTAGGCTCTATCAGTGCACAGAGAGGGAAGATGCAGAGACCACAAGACAGTCTTCTGCTATTAATCCTGTTACCTGCTTTCCTACCTCCTTGACTGTACCGGGATCGTTTCACAATCCTACTTCATACACCTGAAGTTAAATGCCCAAGTGAGAAAACATGAACACTGAGAAAGGATTTACAGGAACATTATAGAATCACAGAATGTTTTGGGATGGAAGAGACCTCTAAAAGTAAAAAAATTTCTTCCTTATATCTAATCTAAATCTACCCTTTTTATATTTAAAACCATTACCCCTTATGTTATCATAACAGGTTCTGCTGAAGAGATTGTCCCCATCTTTCTTATAAGCCCCCTTTAAATACTGAAATGCTGCAAGGAGTTTGTTGTGAACTGAACCGTTTATCTGACTGTCCTTGAATGCTCGAGAAGAAACACTACAGAGCGGGGATGTTTTGCTGTGGCAACAGGGTTTTACAATCATCATTCGTAACTAAATCCCCATGTATTTTTTTTGGTGAGACACTAATTCTGTTCCATTCCAAAGAGAAGTAAAGAAATTACCAGAAAATCACTATAGCTCTAGAAGATGGCATTTATGGTCAGATAAAGCCATATGTAAGGTAAATTAGGAAACTATGCCAAGTTCTCTAAGTCAGAGTAACTCTACTCTGTGTCAGTGCACTGAAGACACTCTCCGTTTGCTCAGCTCTTTTTTCTGCAGCTATCTTGCTGACACATTGTTCCATGCGAGGAAGAGCTGTTTATATACCATCAATAACAGGACAGGTGGAGGCAAATGGTTGTCATAAACAACTCTAATTAGGTGACCTTGGAAAAGACCTGTCACTCAGTAACACTGGTATAGTATTTAACCATGTTTAGCACACTTCTAAGTTATTTCCTTGTTGATAGACATTTGACTTGGTCAGAAAACAGTCACCAACACACGTATGTTCTGCAGAGCTTCCAAATCAATCTGTTGAAAAATTGTTAGGCTTTACATTTTGATTGAAACTCATAAGTATCAACTAATAGAACCAGCCAGACAAAATATCACAGTAAATGTCGTACTGGTTTCAGACCAGAACCAGTGTTAGCATAGCCTGAACACATCCATCATTATTTTTTTCACAGAGGTGAAATGTACTTAAATATTTCCTTCTTACTTTTGAGCTATGTTAGACTTTCCTACTGAAACAGAAAATGGCATGATAATTGGAATTATTTTTTTTCTGTCTGATACTTGCATATTCTCACATAATTGCAGTATAGAATAACTACAGAAATATAGCATGGTTTAAGAAAACAGAAACAGAATCACAAAAAAGAACAAGAATTACAGAGCCTTGAGTGTATAAAGCCAAAGAGAAACAAATCAGAACCAAAGCAAAAAAGAAAATTAGGTTAAAATTTGGTGTGCTTTCAGTTACCATCTAAGAAAAGTTCTAAAGTGTCTTGAAACTCCTGAAACTTCATACATATCCCATGTTATGCATATGCTACCATACAGGAGAGAGCTAGAATGAACTCTGATCATAACAGATGAAATTCACTCTTCTAGTGCTTGAGTACAATTCCTCAACAATAAATAGCTCTTTTTACTCACTTTTGGGCAAATAGTGTAACATCCTCTTTCTGCCTGTCAAACTAGTCCCATGGTCCTTTGCTTTGGTAGTATTTACATACTCTGTAAATGGGATAGTTTTGTTATGTGCAGATGGCAGTGTCAATCTGAAAACCACCTTTATAATGAATTGCATTTAAATTCACTTCTTTGCCAAAAGACTGCAAACTCTAGACATGGCCAAATTTATGTATGTTTAAGCTTTCACATATTGAGTACTATCAACAGAAGGTGGAGTTCTTAAATCACAAGCTACGATGACTCTTCAAAAAAGCTTGTTAATAATTCTAAAATATTTTAAGCTGTAGACTGATTATCTGGTCAACTGCTGTCTCTAATTTATGCCACTTTTCATCCTTGAGTGATAGTTTCAGTTCTTGTTAGGAGTCTTCAGTTTTAATATCCATGCTGGGGGCATCCTGACATCTAAGTTTGTTACCCCAAAAAGCATTCTAAAATTTTCGTACTAATTTTTCATCTACAACTTAAACTGTAAACTCTCAGAAAATGTCTCTGTGTTGTATTCACCCAATGTCTGGCACAATTTGACCTCCCTCTTGGTCAATAATTAGGCAAAGACACAGTAAACATGATTATGACTATTACTTTGGTTTTGATTAAATATAAGCTTTCTGCTTTCCAAAGCATTAGTGTTTTGGAATATTTCGTAGGCACTCTGAAATGATTCTGAACTTTTGATTGCAATTCTATGAGGCTATATGATTACAATATTCAGCCCTATAATAGGAAAATGCTTACTTTTTTTTTTTATATAATCAAGAGCGAATATGATCAGAATTACCAATGCTGTTAAGTCAGTAGTAAGAAAAAAATGTGTTCATAAAATAATACCAAAAATCTTGATATTTCAGTCAGCCTAAGCAGATAACTAAATCAAACTTGAAAACGGCTTTTTTCCTCTTTCTTCAGCTCATCCCAAGAGCAGCTAGTAACATCCCTATAGAAATGCTCTGATGACTTTAACAATATTAGTTTTGAGACTGAAGAAATATGTCCTTTGTACATCTACTGAATTACCTTTATTCTTAACTCTCCTTCACCTTTGTGATAGCACTTGGCAATTTGCATAATAAGAAAATGTATAAATATGTAAAAATGTTTATAATATGCCCTCTGATAAAATAAAAGCATTTTTGTATGGATAAGCAAGACAAGAAATAATAATTACAATCCTAGATAATAAAAAATAAATAAATACAAAACCCATGTTCATTCACTACCCATATCTGAAAGCCATAGGAAAAATACACTACAATCACCCATAGAATTTTTCCTGGTTTTAACAAAAGAAATTTTTATTTCTCAGACACTATCTTTTTTCTATCTTTTCTCTTACCTAGTGCATTTGCAAGCAAAGGAAAAACAAGAAATATGATCATTTCGGCAGACAGTGAGAAATCAAGGATCTTCACTGTTAACTTGAAAGTCATAAACACCTTTTTCATATCCAACACCAGCTCGGTCTGCTAGGTGAAACCCTTATTTCTGAGTCCTGGATCTGACTGGCTCAAACCTATCAGCCAACTACAATATTTTATTCAGTATTCAAGGGACTGACTTATCCACAGTGACTTTCCCCAAAGAAGTACATAGTTCTTCCTTAGCCTCTTTGGAACCAATCTTTCCAACTGAGACAACCCAAATTGTAAATTATTAGGAACTATACTGACTAATTCATTGTTTGGCTTGAACTTTCCTTCTAGGTCCCCAAAAAATATTATTTTTTCTTTGCTTATCCCTCATTAAAATGTATGCTACTGCTCTTCCTCCGTTTTATCTTCACATTTGTTGTTGCCACCTTTGTACTTCTTCATTGCTCTGGTTGCATCCAAGGGCCTTCCCAAGAGAAAGAATGGGACAAGACTCATTAATTTAGATACATTTCTTTTCTCTCTTCATTTACTTAACACATGCCTATAGGAGTATGAAAGTGGATGGAAAATCTGTGGGGTTTTTTTTAAGTTGAGCTTTAATTGATGACCCTAATCTGAGAATCTGGTCAACTGTATACTGTAAAGGGAACAAAGTCTTTAAATTCAAGTCAATAGAGCATTTATTACAGCAATAGCAGGAATGGAATAAACACCCTAATGTGATGGTATTTCAGTCAGGCATTATTAATCGTCATCAATATTCGGACACCATTAAGCTGTGTTGACTGAATGTGAGACGAGCTAGCCTCAGCTAACTATTGTATCATATGGAGACTAAATTAAGCTTTTCAATAATTGCTGTTTCTAAATGGCTAACAAAAGGTATTCCTGTATTGCCCCTGTGTCCTTTATGAGTTCCATAAATAACTAATTAACCTCTGTAACAAAAGTCGGCTTTAAAACAGGAGGCAGTCTCCCTGTGCAAACGATGGGCATCTAAGAAAAGATCTGAGCAACATGAAGCTTACACTCTTCTTTTTTGTTCTCAACAGAAATTAAATGCTTATTGACTCCATGCTAATATCCATTTAGTAATCTGCCATTTTTGTTTGTTTTAATATAGCACTCAGTTTTACAGTAGAAAGGAATTATGCAGTTTAGAAGTATGAATATTAAAAAAGGATATAATTAAATCTGTAGCCTGAAACCTCTGTCTAAAGCTATAATGACAAATTTAGTCCATATTTATTATGGTGCACAAGGGACTTTAACTAGATCATTAGTTTATATGCCTTACTCAGTAGCGAAGTTCTAAAACTTCACATTTTGCATATTATTACATTATTCATTTTTCCAACTAGGCATAAAATATGGCTTCCCAGGAGTACAATACCTAATTCTTCAAAATATACAAAGATAGCAATAAAATGATTAAATTACAACTCTTACATCTGTTCTTCTTGTCTGATTATAAATTAAAATGTTCAAAACCAGAAGAAAACAACACAGGTAGCAAATATGTTTAACCTGAATATCTTCTCAGAATTAAAAAAAATACTGAACTCTATCCCCTAAATTACAGGTGCTATTGGCTTATCCCCTTTTCCACAGGTTGTCATATTTTTTTTTTTGAGAGGTTGTGAAATAGCGTATAATTTGACCAGAGATTTAAAAATCACTGACTCTGACTGCTAAAACGGGTTAGGTGCTGTGAACTCACCAACACAGTTACTGAGAAAGACTGATCAAAGAACTCAGTGAGATTTCTGTCAGTATGAAGACATTGGTTTAAAAAACCCATAAAATGTTATGCCTGTCAGGAGGAAAATATAAAATGCTATTCTAAACCACTACTCATCATTGCAAAATGCTGCCTGGTGTTTTCTTTATCAATTACACATTAACAAATCTTTAATCCAATGATGGAAAGGCACCAGTGCAGGTGACACTGACAAATTATTCTTGGCACAGTCTTTGAGCGCACAACACATTTCAGAGAAGACTACCTTGAATATAAAATGCATGAACTGTTAAATCACAATGCCTACTGACAAACTTAATTTTAGGGAGCATTGTAAGGAAAATTATTATTTACTGAAAAAAATATATTTGAGAATGATAAATATATTTGAAAAACTGTTATTCCACTCACCTGGAACTATGTTTGTTTCCTAAAATCCTTAAATTTATAAAAACAAATACCTAAAGAAACTGTTTAAATTACTATTGTCATAATGGCATTGAATCAGTATTATGAAGCAAGGCATTACCGGATGCCATTGTAGGTGTCTGTGGATAAATTAGGGGAGCAGAAGTTACGAATGAGTGCTCCTTGAATGCTTCTGAACCAATTGAATTTTCATCAAATTGAGATACAATACTATGCTTCCAGTTTTCATCTGTCTTGAATGGTTGTATTTACTCTAGATGCAGATTACTCTGTATGTTCCCTTGACATATGCCTTCCAGATACATTTTATGACAATATCAAAAAATGTCTTTTTGTTTTAATGGCTGCTTCAACTGCAAATCAAAACATATGAAATAAAGAACTGCATGAGCCTGAACGATCAAAACTCTTCCAGTTACTGAGCTGAATCCATGTAAGCCAACTTACAAAATGTCCCCTGAAGATTTAACTTGCTGTTTTGAAAAAATAATATTCCAGCTGATAATGTGTACAAAATAAATCCAGAAGATGCTTCCATTAAACCGAGAGGGGGATAAAAAAATGGATGAGGAAAGAACTTAGAAGAATTTGAAAGATGTCACGTGAAAGAGGGTTTTTTGATAAAATATTCCTGTTTATAAGACTGCCTTTGATTTATGTACTAATATGTTGAAAATCTACCTCTTTCACCCAATCGGCAGGGGGAAGAAAGAGAAGGGGGGAAAAAATAAAAGAAACTGGCTTCATTACATGATGTCCCTCGATAAATAAAAACTCGATCTGGCCTCTGTCCACTGCTGTTCTAAATGAGCCCAGCCAGTCTGGCCCATGTTTTTTCATTTCATTTTCTCAAGCCAAATGACTACCATCTGCTGTCACAAAGCTGTCACACAATCAGTAATGGAAGATTTCTAAGGAATATAATGGCTGAAGAATGAATATATGACATTCCAGCTCCTATCTAGCAGAGAGAGAACAGCAACCCATTTGAAAAGAAACAGCAGTAGTGTTCTCTCACTTCTCAGCAAGTGCATTGTAATACAAATCTTTATTTGGACTCAAGACGTTGACAGGTCAATTGAACAGAATAAGTCTAGTTTATGATGCAGTTGTCAGAAGTGGTTAAAGCAGGAGTCTGTTTACCGGCGCCCTGAGATATTCCAACAATTTTTCTTGCAAACCAGCACCTTGAGGTTAATTACTTTACCAATTTGAGTAAATGGCAAGCCATATTCCCATCTGTCTCCATTAGTTCCCCACTATTTCTCAATTTATGATGACTGGGGTCAAGGCTGTGGTACAAAAGAAGAGCTAATAAAGCATGAATGGAGTAATTTTCTGTTTATACAAATGTGGTAGCCACAGCATAAATACGGAAGAGACATTTTTGAAATACATGCTTTTTGCCTTGAAACTTCTGGGTGCTACCTGTATTCATGGGATTAGAAACCAAACACTAGCACTGCATTATTGTTCCCATACGTATGTATCTTTAACAAAGCCTGCTGTGTCCTGTGCAGCACTGTACTGCCCAGTACCACCTTGGCACAGGAATGAGAAAAGTTCTGAAAAGCTTACAACCGTTGATCTCTACTAAGCTTGCTTGTTCACCAAAGGCGAGCTGCCTGGAAAACAAAAAAGAAACCTCTTTTTCTTTTAGTACCAAAATGCAGCATTACTCAAGCTTTCTGACTCAAGTAAATATTTCTTGTTATCATCTATATAGGATTTAGTGTTGGAATCCCTTAAATGCAATTTAGCAGTGTGACTGATTTAAGAGCATCTCAAAGGACAATACATATTTTGTTTCTGTTTGTTCATTAAAACATTGTGGGGAAAAAAAAAAGCTTAGACTTTCTCTTCTTTTTTAGTTTTAAATTGAGCCACATAGTTATTTTCTGTTCAAAATACTTAACATCTTGATCAATTGCCTTAGATAAATAACTCAAGGAAAAATCTCCACCAATTTCCACAAACTGTTAATGAATATGCTAGATTGATAAATTTTGTCTAATCTGCTTTGCCCAAGCAGTAGCTGCCTAAAAATAGAAGTTAATATTTTGGCCATTTGCCACAAATGGCGGAATTACTCATTAATTAATTAATTAAACACTACAATAAAATAAATTTTGCAGCAAATGAGGCATAAAGCAAGTATTTTACCACAAATTATTCAAAATAGAATGGAAATAATACAATGTTCTATTGCTGGTTGTGTAGTGTAAAAATTTTAAGCCATGACACATTCATCAGAAGCCACAGAAACCCATTAATGTGAAGCAAATCAATAAGTACATACTCATATTAATTTCTGCAACACAGTCTACAGAATAATGTTATTTTCAGATTACTGTATTTGTCTCTAAAATCAGATCAAAAGCCAACTGGTAACGATGACAGCAAAACTGTCAAAGAAAAAATTGACTATCAACTCTACTGATTTCTTACGAATTCAGACAGTAAGACTTGTATTTACAACGGTCAACACTAAGAATCAATGTGTACAGGCTGTTCCTAGCACTATCTTACCAAAATTTGTTGCACAGTTCCTCAGGACTGCAGAATATTTATCAGTTCTTGGTTTGCAAAGAAACAAACTGAAAGGTAGAGTTGCCCAAGTTAACTCAATTGCAGGATAATACTACCAGTCAAACCACATGAGAGCTGAGCACTAGGTGCCCTCTCAGGCCAAGCTACTTACTACAAGGTGACTTCCTGTAACAACGCAAGAGGACATACAGTGGACACCCGAAGTGCAATCATGTTGTTGCTCTATTAAATACTTCCTGTGAAGGCACAGGGCATGTAAAGAGCTAAGGTGTAAGGTATGGTAACCTCTGACTTTATAGAAAGAAGTTATTATTAATATTCTACAGATATTAGTAAACAGTGCAGCAACAACAACATACCAATTCTGTCAAAATATTTTGCAAATTCTTATGAAATATGCCAAACCATGGGAACAATACAGAATCTTCTAATTTTGCTGACAAGGAAGACAAATTTTTAGCAAGTAACATGTAAAAACACAAGAAAGAGTCAGTGGCAAAATTATTATGGTCGGAAAGCGATTCTGAATGGCTTGTGATGTATTTCCCCATCAATGTACATAAAATTGAATTAAGTTATGCTACCATAGGAATAATGCCCTTTTGTAAAATTTAGTGTTCAAAATGGACTCTTTGGGTACATCAGATTCAGGAACCTAATGTACATAGAAGAAAAGTATTTTGAAAAGGAGATCTTGTTAATATATAAAAAGTTTGTATCCAAACACATATAGAACAGCCTTACAGAAAATTGTCTACACACCAAATTCCAAGCCCAACAATCTCATACCAGATCAGGAACACAGAGAAAAAAAAATTAGAAACAAACATATGTGCTGTGTCTATGTATGAATGTAAGTATTTTTAAAAGCTTATTTATTTAGTGTGTAGTGAACAATGACTAGACGATGTAATAGAGCTGGCTGCAAGCTTATATCGCATTCTGAAATGTGTCCTAGAACTGAGATTGTGCGCAGAAATCTTAAAATATTTTGGATCTTTCAGTTTGGATGGGACCACAGTGGGTCATCCAGTCCAGCCTCCCGCATTTATCGTAAAGGCCTTATTGTTTGGGAGTGTTTTAATTGCTTAAATATGAGAGGAGGAAAAGTGACCTTCCTCATCCCATCTGAAAAGACCTTCCAATTCAATAATGGAGTGTAAAAGTGGGGAAAAATTATCCCACATTTTGTAGAGATAATAACAAAGAATATCAATAAATTTCCAATCTTATAATCATTTAGTGGGATTAATAAAGTTCTTGTACTGTGAAACTAATGGCAGCAGTGTTGCATCCAAAAGCTTCAACTGTTTTGCTGTTACAATTTCTAACAGAATGAAATAGGAGATGAAAGGAGCAGCTCCTAAGAAAACAAAAAAAAGGAAGTCAAAATAATATACTTCTATTCTCCACACCATTCCACTCTGTCAGTTTTTCTCATTATTGGCCTTCTTACTGCATTTTACAAAATATTCTACTGCTGGCAGTGTGGGTTCTACATACTAGTGTTGCTCTGACACTAAAGAAAAAGACCAAACACCTAAAGATGATTGGGAAAGCAGAGAAGGGAAGAAGTGGTTTTGTACTCACTTCGAGATCATTTTCCTTTTTTGTGATGTAACAAAAAGCACAAACGAGCAGGGAATCTAAACAGATGAACAGTCTTCCTTTCAATATTTCAGTAAAATTCAGATGGACTTTTCTAGAGCAGTCCTTCAACAGAAATTTTCCCGTTTCTATTGGATATTTTCAACAAGCCTCCTGTATAGAATGACGATGGTAACTATTATTTTTGCTGTATGTTTCTCACACTGGTTCTACCCAGTCAAGATTTTGTGATTACAGAGAACTTTTAAACGGTCTCTTTCTGTGTACATTGAGAACTCACAACTATAGGCCAAATTCACATATTAACCATGCCAACTTCACGTCTTGTGAAAATTCCCTATACAGCAGTTGGTGAAATTGTTAATTTTACTTAATAGTTGCTGAAATAAGCGGAATTACCAGAACATTTTTTTCTTGTTATTCTGGATTAAGAATTGCTGAATGATGGACTTGCACCAAAATTAGATGTTCATTACAATACAGACAGTAGTAGCAAATACAAGGACAATGTGTAAAATACTAATAGAAAAATTTATAACAAGTTACACAGGAAAAACATATGGCTGAATTTGCAAGTTAATGGCAAAGTTCTGGTAATCCCAAACTAACCATTTAGTCTTCCAAAAGGTGAGTAGGACATCTTTAGTTTGTTTATGGTGAATAAAAGTTCAGAGCCATCTTTGTACATGAAGAATACCTGATGTCATACTGACATTATGTGAGGATCCAGTTATTCTAAATAGTTATTCCATTGTAAAAGCTAGTACGTTATGTACGTTTTTGGTCAACATAGTTTGGAAGAGGATGCATTTAAGCAGCATAATGCACTTTAATTGCAAAATGAGATTTTTCATATGAACAGCAAGTTTGGAAGAACTATTAAGTGGTTTTACCTCTTATAAATTCAGTCCTCTTGTAAGTACATCCCCATTCACTATGATTTGTCTGTTTTCAGCTACAGCAGAGTTTTACTGAGGCAGAAGACTATGAGGAATAGGCTTACCAGCTAAAATACAACTCAGTTCTACCGAAACTAGTAAGATGGTACTAAATGTCATTCAGTTCACTGTAAAATTAGATAATGGTTAAATGGCAAGAGTGGAATAAATGAATAAACAGAGGCCTGTGTTTACTATATATTTTCTCTGACATCTTGAGAAAACTATTAAGGGCTTCATTCAACTCTTACTGAAGTCAGGGAAATACTTCTTGTAGTCATATGGGACTTTGGATCTGCCTATCCATATCAATATTCCTAATTTTTTTCCATGTGTAAAAAAAGGATAATTATGTTCATTCTGGATGAGGAGGTAGCTGCTTACTGCATGAAAGGTTTTAAGAAGCTGTCTCCTTTTTGTGGAAATAGAGGAAGTATTTATATAAAATTAAAGTTGACTAGAACAGTGAATTCTTTTTTTGGATGAATAGCTGTACTGAAAACATTCCATGAGTAGATGGATAATTCTCACGGTATATTAAAGGATGTTCAGCTTTAATCGCTAAAGGTACAATGATTTAGAGAATGAGAAAAGGCAGCATACTACACTACAGATATGCACCAACAGAAAAAGACTGGATGTGTCTGAAACCTCTACAAAGAAAAATACTGTGAAACTTTAAGTGAGGTATATTGAGGAGGTTTTGTGGCTTACCAAACAAACAGAAAGGTCTATATATCCTCTCTGAAACATGAAAACGAAGTTCAGAACTCTTTAACCCATGGGAACTTACAGAGGGAATACTGCAAACAATTTATTGATACTTGAACAACTCTTAGGCTACATGAAGGGAATTGCCTGTCTCAGTCAGGTGTCCCAGAATTCCTATGAGAATTCCACAAACCTGTTATTCTTGTAAAGAAGCCAGAGTTTGAATGGTACAACATCCAAACTTGAGGGACATCCTGTACCCCAGAGCGCACCCAATGTGAAGAGAAACTCTCACTGTCATAGACTATGTTCTTCTATTGTCACCGAAAATATTTCCCAATCTTTCACAAGCACTGAAAATTATATTAAAATGTAGTTTGAAAAATCTTTCAAAGGAATCTGTGTTAAAAGAGGTAGGAAAGATTTTCAGCAACTACCTGTTTTGCATTGGCAGGATATGCTGTCATGAGCATACTGCCTAATCTTGCTGTCTGACTTCACCGAAGAGAACATGCCAGTTAGACCCTGAGAGCCTCCAAGTGGGTGTCCTGGTCTTGTAATGCGAGTCACTGAGTGCTCAGCATAATTAGAAGAAATCCAGGAAAGTAATTCCCTTTAAGACCTCAGGTTGAATTTCAAAAGGGAATTTGGATGTAAAAAGCGAGCCTCTCATTCTTGAAGTCACCCAGACTCCACAGCATTTTAATTTTTAATCACTTTTTGTCCCTGTTTCAGTGGATAAAGTCCACAGAACAGAAGGCTTTATATGTTTCTCAAAAATGTTCTGGAATGTGGCAAGTCACTGGAAACCCTTTGGATTACACTGTTTCATCACCTAACATCTGAAATAGCCAGAACCTATATATGGGAATATGGCAATGCAGCATTAAACAGTTGGAAACTGCTAGTATCAATTTAATTAATAACGATAACAATATAGTAACTGAAGTGAAACAGTAGCTAGCATTTCAAAAACCTGCAAGCTATTACGGCAGAGATGAATTATCTCAACCAAGTGAGACTAGAAAGTACTGTGTCAGTGACACACAAGTTAATTTAAAAAAAGAAGAAAGTCTTACAAACAAGTAGGATTGTCTTAGGGTTGCATTCAAATCATACATGATTTCAGTTGCCACAGCTTGTGCTACAGGATGAAATGGAAACCACCTTAAAGCAGTATAAGGGTTGAGTCCCACTTCTAATTTGCAAAGTACATCTGCTTTATAGAGCATTTTTACAGAGCCTCATAATTAGAAAAACATGGCTTGTATTTCTCTCACTTCCTAAACCACAAAAAAAACCCTGGCTTTATTTTTAAAACACTAATTACATGATGGGGAAAAGCCTCTAATTTCTGAGAACACACTCATCTAAGACAATTTGTAAGAAGAGTAACAAAATAATGTGGAACTGTATGAAAGCTTTATTAAACAAACACATTTGGTGCACAGAACACTGACTGCTCCTGTGCTTCGAATTTGTTTCTGATTCTTGAACTACCAGTGCTTGAAGCAAAAGATGCAGCTTTGTAAAGTGATAAAGCAACAAGACATATTAGCCTGTTTCTGTTAAGAAACTCTCAAGCAAAACAAAACAAAGTCTTCTCAGTTGTGTGTCTGCTGTATCTCACAAAATGTACTAAGACATTCTAATGATTCCCATGGAGAATTTGTTCAAATTTGTAAATGACTGTTGTGTGCTTTGTCAAGACAGAAATGTCAGCTTTGCTGCTCTTTGTGGCAGGATGGTTGGGCATGCTTGCAGTTTCTTACTGCCTGATCTGTAAAAAGAATGAACGCACCTGATAAACAGAATACTTTCCTCTCAGAATTGCTTCTCTTATGACATCTGTTCTATAAAAAAAATCTTAGGCACAAGCAGTTATAAGAATTTTTTACTGCTTTTGGGGGGAAAAAACCCCATCAACCAACCAAGTGAAAAATAAGCCATATATGAATACCAGCAAAGTTTGTTTATAATCTGTGAATACTTTGGACCTTAGAAGTTACGATGGCAGAGGAGGAATCTAGCAGTAAAAAAAGAGAAGGTGAAACAGCTTTAAATGCCAATGCTTCCAGAACCAACTCAACACTGTTCCTCTATATACCTTATCTTAGGACCCACGTTAGGAGAGAATGGAGAATGGGGTCAAAATAAAAGAAAGAAGAGATATTACAGAAAACTGAAAGAGCAAGAAAACATGTCTGATTTTCTAATCTGGATCCCAAACTTGACACATACCTTGATACTGAGATAATTCTCCGGACTCAGGTTGTGTGTATATCCATTGAATAAGCATGGCCCAACATCTGGTTGCTGAGTATCACCACCTGGTCACTATTTCTTGCAAGTAAACAAGTGGGTCTCCTTTTAAAAGTAAGAATCATTGACTTTTTATCCCCTTACAGAGCCAAATACAGCTATCCGAATCCAAGCATGCTTTCTTGCTGAGCACGTCAATGAGAGAAATCAGGAGCTGAAGAAATTAGAATAAGTATTAATTCTATCTGCACTAATGAGAGCTAAACAGCTCTCATTGTCTGAAAAATTAAAGCCATTTAAGTACTGAGTAGTGCCCGAAGTGCTTGGTTTCCAGCCAAGACCTACACCACTAACATCTATTCCCAAAACCACAGAATTGAGTTGTTTTGCTGTTGTTCATGCCTCTATTTCAACATGTGTTTGAGGAACTCAGAAAGCAAGGTAAGGAAAGATACAGCATATCCACCACATAAGGACGTTTGCCTGGCCATGGATGAACAGCTGTATAGCAGACAATTGAGGTGATGCGTTTCAGAGGCAAAAATTTCATCTCTTTCTATGTTGTGACTGTTATTTCAGTGTCAATATCTGATAGATGAAGTAAGCATGTTTGAAATCAGCAGACTAATGCCTCAGTTGCTACCATGTTTATATTTTACACTTTCACATTGGAAAGCTCGGAAATACAAAACTTTTTCAATGATTTTTGGTTAAAACTTCTGTCTCTGAAATTGTAATTTTTAAGAGAAAGAAAAATATTACTGCATAAGATCTCTTCTAATTAAGTAATTCATCAGAAGCCACTGCATCTCAGCTACTCTCTTTTTTTACTGATCTAAGTAAAGGGTGAGGAACCAAATGAAGTGTCTTCTGGAAAAGCACACTGCATACTCTTTGTGTTCCCTGTATACAACAGAAAGTGCAAACTGTGTCTGAAGATGTGGCAGACCATTTCCTACAGGGAAGTAAGGTGCTATTCTGATGCTAAAAAGGCATAATTTTTCTTTCGATGGCTAGACTGCGGGATGTAATCCAAACTCTAAACTGGCAGGGAGGGTTGGAATGTGGATAGTAATGCTGATTTGATAGCTAAGCAATGAAATTTCCTGTAGGTTAGTTCCCATGAAAGTACTAATAAGGGCACTTGTTTTCAATCACAGATGCTCTCTGCTCAGTCCTATTCTGAAGTGCTTTATTCAGAGTTTTCCCAATCAATATTTTGACTTTGAGAGGCAGAGCTATTAGTGGTTGTTTAGCTTGAGAGCTGGGATGCCAGGTCTTGAGCCAGGCAGCCTTCTTACACTGTTTTTCAAAAAGAGGCAAGGAAATAAAAAAAGATGCAAAGAAATAGAGTACATTCGCACACTAACTGATAAGCTTATTTTCTATTATTTCATCCTTTGCTAAACTTATTTTCTAGATTTAAAAACATGCAAAACCAAAGCACTCGAGCAACGTACCATGGAGGATATGGTCCTAATATCATAACTTTTCTCTAAAATGAGCAACAGTTTTCCAGTTAGCAGATTCTGGAATACCACTTTTTCTGTCCTAAAATGAAATTCTTAGTGAACTTAAACATATTCCTTTGACTCTTATATGCAGTATTTAGCTAGGTAAGTCACAGTTTGGATTTTCATGCCATGTTAAGAGGCAAATATAACAGGATAGGAATATACCATAAATCTCTTTTTTCTTTAGGTCAGATAATGGATTTTTAGGTATCTTAGAAAAGAATTGAACTTTACTTCTAAGTTGTAAAATTGTTTTAAAGTGACCTATGAATACCTCAAAATCTAATTCAGGCAGCAGTTTGGTTTTGCTTCTACCACCAAAAAAGGAAAAAGTTCTTCTACCAAACACAAATATACTATGAGAAAATATACTGTTTCTCTACCATAGAAAAATGACAAAGGAAGACTGAACCTCTTTGCAACTCAAATGCGTAAGAAAACTTTATTATACAATGTTTACTACTTGAATTCCTGATCACAGTGGATGACCGCACCTTTATCACCTGTTTTCTGTCCCCAGTATGCAGTTATCTCTTAGGGGAAGATTATTTGTAAGGCAGTTTATATTTTGTTGGATATTCTTCATTTTGGCTACATATCCTTGCAGAAATTCTGCTTAATTTGCATAAGGGTTATATGCTATTTGATTTTACTTTATATGCCTTTGTTTTTAAGATTATTATTGATAGTAACAGTCTTTGCCTTCCAAATGCTGCTCTTCCCAACATATCGTAAAATGTTTGCTAGGAAGAACAAACAAACAAAGGAAAATGTCCGTGGTTTAGTACTGCTCCTTCCTTGAAGCCAGAAGTTTCTGAAAATCATCATTTTGACACTCATACATCTACCTGTCTTTTTGTAGCTTCCACTATTGTAGGCAAGAGTCTAAAGACCTTTTATATAAATGAATTAAGAAAAGAAGAAAGTTCTATAATACTCCAGATGTTTGTTTCACATTCATGCAATTTCACATTAGTGCTTGTTGCTATATTCTTTTCACTTCATCTTTTTGGTATTGATCATCTGCTTTTGATCTCACACTCTTGAGTAATGACATCGTCTTCACAACGTTCTGGGTGGAGCTTTAATGCAAGCTATTTTTTTAGGACTGCTTGCTATCAACACAGAAGCCAAACTGAGCAGGCACTGGTTACGTATTTGATAAGAAGGGACATAAAGCTTGAATTAACAGTGCAACATTTTACTTTTTATACAATCAAAAAGACCCTTCTACATCTTGTGAGAAGAAACAAAAAGTCAGATTTAAAAAAAAAAGTCTTGAAAAGAAATCGAAGCTTAAGCAGAAGATACTGAAAGGCAACAGATAATTGATACTTTCATTAAACTGGTCTGTTATAAATATTTAGTTGTTTAGGTTTTTTAAATAAATTATATTTTGGGATTTTTAATAAATTATAAGGCAGCATATTTTTGTTTCAGTACGTATTGATCCTTTGGTAGCACAGACTGCAAATTTCTGTTAGAAGATAAGTTTTGCTTTTAGTAGAAAGACAGCCAAATAAGTCACCTGAATATGCCAAATCCATGGGTCCAGACGGGATGCATCCACAGGTGCTGAGGGAGCTGGCTGATGTCATTGCTAGACCACTCTCCATCATCTTTGCCAAGTCTTGGGAGACGGGAGAGGTGCCTGAGGACTGGAGGGAAGCAAATGTCACTCCAGTCTTCAAAAAGGGCAAGAAGGAGGACCCGGGTAACTATAGACCGGTCAGCCTCACCTCCATCCCTGGGAAAGTGATGGAACGACTTATCCTTGGTGCCATCTCAAGGCATATCAGGGATAAGAGGGTCATTAGAGACAGTCAACATGGCTTCACCAAAGGGAAGTCGTGCTTGACTAACCTCATAGCCTTGTACGAGGATATAACAAGGTGGATAGATGATGGCAGAGCGGTGGATGTGGTCTACCTTGACTTCAGTAAAGCATTTGACACAGTCTCCCACAGCATCCTTGCTGCTAAACTGCAGAAGTGTGGTCTAGACTCTCGGGTAGTGAGGTGGACTGTGAACTGGCTAAGGGGAAGAAGACAAAGAGTTGTGGTCAATGGGGCGGAGTCTGGTTGGAGGCCTGTATCCAGTGGAGTGCCTCAAGGGTCGGTACTGGGACCAGTATTATTCAATATATTCATCGATGACTTGGATGAGGGACTAGAGAGTACTATCAGCAAGTTTGCTGATGACACCAAGCTGGGAGGAGTGGCTGACACACCAGAAGGCTGTGCTGCCATCCAGCGAGATCTGGACAGGCTGGAGGGTTGGGCGGGGAAAAATTTAATGAAATACAACAAGGGTAAATGTAGGGTCTTGCATCTGGGTAGGAACAACCCCAGGTTCCAGTATAAGTTGGGGAATGACTTATTAGAGAGTAGTGTAGGGGAAAGGGACCTGGGAGTCTTGGTGGACAGCGGGATGACCATGAGCCAGCAGTGTGCCCTTGTGGTCAGGAAGGCCAATGGCATCCTGGGGTGTATTAGAAGGGGGGTGGTTAGTAGGTCGAGAGAGGTTCTCCTTCCCCTCTACTCTGCCCTGGTGAGACCCCATCTGGAATACTGTGTCCAGTTCTGGGCCCCTCAGTTCAAGAAAGACAGGGAAGTGCTGGAGAGAGTCCAGCACAGGGCAACTAGGATGATTAAGGGAGTGGAGCATCTCCCTTATGAGAAAAGACTGAAGGAGCTGGGGCTCTTTAGTTTGGAGAAGAGGAGGCTGAGGGGTGACCTCATTAATGTTTACAAATATATCAAGGGGGAGTGTCACGAGGATGGAGCCAGGCTCTTCTCGGTGACAACCACTGATAGGACAAGGGGTAATGGGCTGAAACTGGAACATAAGAGGTTCCGCTTAAACTCGAGAAGAAACTTCTTCTCAGTGAGGGTGACGGAGCCCTGGAACAGGCTGCCCAGAGAGGTTGTGGAGTCTCCTTCTCTGGAGGCATTCAAGACCTGCCTGGACACGTTCCTGTGTAGCATAGTCTAGGCATTCCTGCTCTGGCAGGGGGATTGGACTTGATGATCTTTCGAGGTCCTTTCCAATCCCTAACATTCTATGATTCTATGATACAGTCACCCAATTTACTTTCTCACTTGATTCAAAGTAGGTGTTCCTGTATTGCAAACTGTGATTCCTAATTCCTGGTGGTCAACCCCACATGCCTGTTTAGTGGCGCTCATCACACTGAGAAGGCGGGTCTGTTCTGCTGAGGACTTTATTACCCATCTGCCGCAAAGCACGGCTATGATATAATTCATTCTATTTAACATAAACCAACAACAAAAATACTTGTCATGGGTACGCAGTGTTATAAGCAGCAGAAAACAATTTGACACTTCATCTTTCAATGTCTTTTGCCAGTAGTCAGGATAAAAATACATATAGTCTTTCCATTAGAAACAATGCAATTAAACTAATATTTCTTCCCTGAACATATAGCACCAAGGGGGCATCCCAACATTTGGTATGTACTTCTTTCTCAACTACACTTAACCACTTGATGTAACTCCTTCATCATCTGAAGCATTTTATGTTCTTTCTTTTACAGACTGTTCTTGATAGTTCAGATTTAGGAGGGCTTTTTCCTTCCATCAGGCTAAAGTGCTTTATATAGGCGTTATTTTTTTTTGTAATAAGCCCTTGCAAATGTCTTCACTACTATGTAAAATACCCAACAAAAACATGTAAGCACTTTCCCATCAAAATCCTCCAGCAAACTTCTTATCATCCTTCTTTACGGAACATCTTACACAACAACAAAACGTTGCTGAATGTTTAGAAACTGTTACACAGATAGATAGATGCGGAGTGTGCGTACGTGTGTGTACATGCCTGCATGGAGACGGGGGAGCAGGTGAGGAGGAAGAACCTGAATAACAATGACTTCTGAAAGCAGAGGTTAGAAAGAAACATGCCTTTAAACAGTGCACACAGTTGTACCTTCCTTTCTGTAATTTAGACAAAACCAAACTGAAGGTATGTGGGAAGCTAAGCATGGTATATCAATATTTATGCTGCTTGGAATTTACAAACCAGCAAGCCTCTATGCAAATGTTTGAGTTGCATAAAGGAAACATAGTTTTCTGAAGCTCATGCTTCAAGTCATACGCTCTGAAATAAAGATTTCAAGAGTACTCTGGTCTTTTTGAATTTTTATTTTATTTAGAAAGCTGTCATTTACAAGGCCAAGCCTCTACTCCAGAAACTCCTGTTTTAATGATGGTGCATATTATTTATTGCATGTACTAGCTATGAATACATTATTTCAAAACCATTTAGAATTGGATGAAATATCTACAAGCATTCCCTTCCTCCTGCTGTATAGTGATCTACTCCCGCTCAGCAATTTCCCTCTGTGAGACACTGAAATGAAGCAAATAACACATTTTTTTTTTCTTTAAACTGACATAGATTGCTATTAATTCTAGGCTCTTTGCTATATTCATAAACAGTAAACTTAAGAATAATGTTTTCTACAAATCCTAGTTTCCAGTTTTGTCAAGTGTAGATGTAAAGTCATGTTTAGACAGCTTTGATCTTGATAAGGTGCAGATATTTTGATATGAAGGTTGACTACCTCAATCTGAAAGCACAAACGGATTAAAATGCTTCAAGAGTTGGGAAGAAATGGTCAAAAAGGCAGGGCTCATTTCAAACTAAGCTTTCTAAATATTATCAGGCATCAATTAAAACAATAGTAGCCATATTTGGAAAGAATTACCATCATCTTGTTCATGGCAATAACCTGTGAAGACAGGTCTACAGGATGAAAGAAATTAAAAAGCCATGCCAAAACCCCATGAAAAACCTCCTAATTCTTGTAACTGAAAGGGAAACTGAACTAAAAAAGTATAGATGCATCAGAACCCCATAAAAATACTTTTTGGCTATTCGGTAAACCGGAGACAAAATTTTGCTTTCTGATTCTGTTTTTTTGCACCCCTAATGGTAACTGTCATGACTGGTCTGACTGTTAAATAGTTACAGTCGTAACTTTGGTGGTATGGCTGCTCAGAAAGGCAGGAACAACATGAGGCTCTTCTTATTCAAAGAAGTAAGCATGAAAACATCATCAGTTCAAGAGAAGTAACCCAAACACAGATTCAGCGTGGATAAAAATGCTTAGTGTCATCCGTGCATTTGTCATTGTGAGGAGAGGGAATTTTGAGCTTTCAATTAATTGGAAAAAGCATAACATCATATCTTCGAAATGCTCTTAAACATATATGATGCTTTAAAGACTGTTAAGTATCACAGTTCTCTTAGTCTCGTGTAGATAAGAGCCACCTTCTAAGTTAAGAAGGTGAAAACTGTGATACAAAAATGCACGGCGTCCTTGAGAGTGAATTATTAAACAGAAATCAGTTTTGCTATCAGCCTGCTGGAGCTAAACCTGAAACTGAAATAAAACATATTAAAAATATTTCCTTCAGGAAAGAAATACCTAATTCTCTTCCCTGGAATCTTACATTGCAGAAGACATATAAGGAAAGATTTTTTTAGTTTGTCACACTTAAGTCTGTGGAAATTGTATTAATTCATAGCTTAACTATTTCCAAATGCAACGTGAATCAAATGTGCCTTGAAGGGAAAATGATCCCCTTTCTTGTTATCATGGGATTACTACAGTTTTGTAGAGTTGTATTTTTAATTGAGAAACATAATTTTCCATAATATCACTTGTATGCACAGATTAGATTTGAATTACTAGCCAAAAGTTCCAGTTGTTATTGTAATTTTAATTCACTTTTTGACACGTAGGAACTTGAGTATCTGGCACCAGCTGTACAAATTGAGAAGTCACCCACTCTCCTGATATTTCTGTTTAAGATAAATCACCTGAGGATATTTTTCATGATCAGGTATTGGATTCTACCTGTCTTCTACAGAGAAATGATCAGAAAGCTGAGTATCTTTTGCTCTCAGTTTTGCCAGTTCCATAGTGAGGTTATTCTCCACTCTTTATTTGTATCAAAATGTTTCAATACAGTACATGACTTCAAACATGGATCATGTGTTGTGAGAGTGTCTGGACAATGGAAAATGGCAAGTAATGCAGGGCTTGGGGCTCAGTTTCAAATTTATCACCTAGAAGCACATTCCCAAGTGGCTGACTAACATTATCTGTCTCCTCTTCCTATAACTAAATACATCCATGTGAAAAGCAGCATGATGTGCTCACAAAGCTTCCATTTCCATCCCCCTTCCCACAATCTTATTTTATTTATTGAAATTTCCCCCTTATATTTAATGTACAGAGAAAAGTTATTTTGCACTGCCACCACTGCAGGAGCTTTTTAAATGATTCAAGGTAGTATAGTTTTCATTTAGGTTTGTGCCCTCCAGTCTGTTTATACTGGTCGATACACTTGTCTGAAAAATATAATGGATTAGCACATCATTCAACAAACTAGTCAGAAGGCAAGCTCAAGGCGACAGAGACCAAAAAGTAAATTACAGCCAGCAGTAGGGACAGGCCATGCCTACAGCTAGGAAACATCATATCACTACAAAACCTCTGTTCTGTGAGAATATTACTTGAACTGAAATGGGTGAAAAATTTACACTGAGATATAATAAAACAAGCAGCTCCATAATTTCATACAAAACTATAAATGGTACAGTTTATGCCACATAATGCAAAAACTGATTTTCACAAGCAGTGTGTGCTACACTCCTACCACACCTCCTATCAACAATAGACATCACTGCTCTGTAACACTTAAAAAGTATTTGTCTCTAGTTAAGTGTTTTTATATCAGAGTTTAATGAACACATTTAAGTAAGTACAAAACATAATATGCCAAAAAGCATATTGTGAAAAGGCTGTGAAAATGTATTTTATATAGAAAAAACCAAACATACCCAAAGATATAATACGGCCTCAAAAGATGGAAGGTCATTCTCCTTAACATACAACTAATATTCCAGGTGAAGTTCAGTAGCTACAATGTTTAATACATATGTAAACAATCAAACTCTTTTCTACAAGTGATCATTTTGTGCATTATTTTTCTTTTCAAAACTCCAGAAGTTGATCAGAAAACCAAAATCAAATCATTTTGTCTTTACTTCTCGTATTGGGTTTGTGTGGCCAGGTTTTGGTAGTGGGGGGCTACAGAAGGGGCTTCTGTGAGAAGGTGCTAGAAGCTTCCCCCATGGCCAACAAAGCCAACACGCACTGGCTCCAAGACAGACCAGCCACTGGCCAAGGCCAGGACCATCAGCAATGGTGGTAGCACCTCTGGGATAATATAATTCAGAAGGGGGAAAAAAACATCACCAGGCAACTGCAGCCAGAGAGAGAAGTGAGAATATGCGAGAGAAACGCCATGGAAAGGACTCACACTGGAGCAGTTCATGAAGAACTGTAGCCCACAAGAAGGACTCATGCTGAAGAAGTTTGTGGAAAACTGTCATCCTACTCTGATTTGACTGCTAATAAACTAAATTATGTTTTCCTCAAGTTGAATCTCTTTTACGCGTGATGGTAACTGCTGAGTGATCTCCCTGCCCTTATCTCAACCCATGAGCTTTTTGTTGTATTTTCTCTCCCCTGTCCAGCTGAGGAGGGGAGTGCTAGAGTAGCTTTGGTGAGGACCTGGCCTCCAGCCAAAGCCAAACCACCACACTTCTCTTTTAATTGTTATTTGAAATAGATGCTTTAGTCCTGTAATATGTGACTCTGTTCTTATTTAACAGAAGAAAACAGACCTGATGTTGTCATAGAGGTTGAAGGACATCATATAATTGTGATAACCTTTCGGAATATTAACATAGTGGATAAAATTCACTGCTGAGGTAGATACTTCAGCTCAAATGGAGGTACATCAAGAAGAGTTGTGTGTGACAAGATGGAAGCTAGAAATTACACCATATGACTACTAAGTAAAAACTTGAAAAGAGTTACAAATAACCTAGCAAATGCATCCACAGCAAAGAATGAAAAACCACCTGCAATGTGGCTTCCAAATTCATGTATCTGTGAGAGAGAAAGCCTTCTCTACAGAATGTGAACCAGCACTATCATTTCTTTTCTCCATTTCCATTCAACTATGATTCTGTAGCAATTAGTTTTGCCTTACTTATGCTATTTTTAATTGTGCTTGTGTCTTACACATGACTGCAGGTATCAGGAAAGATAACACTGGCGTTTCAGATTTCCCTCATGGCTATATCCCTGGTTTCATTTATTCACAAAATGAACAGAAGCAGATGATTTCTGGACCTCAATTTGCCTATCGCTATTCCTCAGCTCTCACCACATAGAATCACTTTGAGCACCTTGTCTAGGATTCTGGGAGAGGAGAGAACATGCCATAGAGCAGTGGTATTTGAAGGGAACTCCCACACTTCTTTATTCACGCTTGCTGATCACTGTGGAGCCAAAGGAGCAAACAGAAGGTAAGTGATAGTTTATTTAATCTAGGTTGTTTCTGCTCAGGGACAATGTCAAGTCTTCAGCCTGTGAGAAAAACTTTTGTTATTTTATAGATAAATCAAGTGGATTTGGACTCAGCTCTCTGCATCTGTGTAGTATAAATCTCAGTCTCCTGAAAGGAGAGGTGTCAAAGTTGATCCGTTCAAAGTTGTGCGTATACTGTATCGATAATCAAGTTTCTATTGTGGTAATGAGTTGGTTTGTAAAATCACATTTGCACCAGGATATGTCTATTTCTCATTTTTCTGCACTATTTATGGGACAGTAATATACAGACATCAAAACTTTCCTTGTTTTAAGCAAAGATTTGATTTTAAAATGTAATGTTCTATCACAGCTGAAGTCACAGTGTTCAAATATGATGAGTTTTCAATTCAATATGAAATCTGTCTGTTCTCCTGGCATGGGGCCAACAAGAAGCTGATGGGTTTTGACACATTCATCCCTTGTCTGTTTGTTTCCTGGGCAGGGAGTATTGTTCAACGCCAACTACTATTTTAGATATCTCGTTAATTTAGATGGCAGATTTCTATATTTTGAATATATACATCAAGAGGCACTTATAGACTTGAGTCTCAACTCCTTTCAGTGTAACAAATCAATTAAACATTGAGCCCCATTTCCTACTTCTACAAGAACATGTTGCTTCGCATTTTTGACTCGCTAACCTGTGAAGCAGACACATGACCTACGCATAAACAACACACAGTATCAATGCATTTTCACTACTGAAATAATACTAATATTGTGAATGCATGCTTCTGGTCATCATTTTTCTCACCAGAACTTTTGCTTTTGGTGAAACTGCCACTGATTTTAATGAGAGTTCACAGATTTCAAAAGTCCAAGCTCCAATCCCTGAAAGATTTAATTGAATAGCTTTATACACATCATTAGTTTCACAGCTTTCAATGAGAACTCTTGTGTGCATGTTTGCAGGATCCAAGCCTTTGTTATGACATATTCATCCTTTCTTTTACTCATACTCTATTTTATTACAAGTATTACGTGTAGCATATTACCTTTTGTTATCATTGATTAAGACTTATCACTCAGAAAACTGTTTTCAGTTCCTTGTCACATTGTCAAATTTACCACTATTTAGAACAATTTTTTACAGGACACACATTTGTTTCAGAATAAATAACTTAGAAAATTTCAGCTAAGGCTCAGTCTAGACACAACAGCAATTTTTTCCACTCGTTAAAGTAGTAAGATTTTCTCTGAGCAGTCATCACACTCCCATTTCTATCAGAAAATGGATTTGAAACTGGCAGATGGATTTGCCTTTATACCAGTAAGAGGCTATTTGCCATTCCAATAAGAGTGCACTGAAATTTGTCCGAGTCATATGCCACTGAGTAAGCAACTGCTTCTTAAGTAGATCAATACAAGCCTTCTTTCTATTTACTTCTACAATCTACAATGCCCCAAGCTTATGATCAGGGGCCAAGGGTGTGATCTGCACAGTGACCCACAGGATTAAGGTGTTAGTGTGATGTTGGAACTGAAGAACTGGAAACCAAATAAGAGACAGACACCTGACCAAAGCTGTGCATTTCTGAACTCCTTTTCTGCTCTTGCATCCTGTAAGATGTGGATAGCTTGATGGACTCATTACCTATGCCTGGCACAGAGTCTCAGGGTGGGGAAGAAACCACACAGTGGTGATGGGAACAAATGCTGCCACCACACATGTGAGAGATGGGCCAAATGAATATAAAGGTCTGTCTAGAGAGACTTCAATTTCAATGGCCAAATCTCATTAGTCCCCATCTTTGGCAAACAGACTGCAAGCTTTAAAAGCCAATGGCACCAACCACTGCACCATCCCCCATAAAACTCAACATGCTTCAGTCTACCATAACTCTTCAGGATGCTCATGGCCCAAAATCAGAGAACAAAGATACATGCTCAGGGCTCTCAGGCTACAGCTGGACATTCATTATTTTCTACTATTGTGAGGCAGTGTAGGACACAGGTAAGGAACTTGTTATCACAACCTTAAGACTCCCCTTTCAATCATATGGACCCAGACAGAATCACACACTGAGATGTATTATATAAAAATATACATATGCATGCATATTCCTAGCTATAGAGCTAATTATGTCTGTAATACATCTTGAATTTTGTCATTATACTGGAGTATTATGCAACACAACTAAAAGAATTAAACCAAAACAAAATAATCTTAAAAGCTTGTTGCTGTAATAAGTACAACTGTTCAGATCTGGGTTCTTTTAGCAAGGGAGGTGGACAGCTAATCACTGACTGTTAGCATTTGTAAAAGGATACCAGTTTTTACTGTTAAATTTTGAAAGACGAAAAATACCCATCCCTTGTAACCTATGTATTCGTTTCCATTGTAAGACGAGATTCTCATAGTCACCGATCTCATTAAAAGTTAAAACTGTCTGCTTAGCATTAGCAAGGAATAAAAGCGTAAGAATGAGGTGTCTATGAGAACTATAGCTATTGACATCATTGACCTATAAATACGTCCTCTTCAAATTGATATACAGCAATTCATTACCCCTGTTTTGATATAATTGGTATTACTGAAAGCCCTTTGCTTTCAAGTGTTAATACAACTGCAGTTCATATTTCAGATTACCTGCCAAAAAGAGAAAACTAATTTCTAAATATTTGATCATAAAAGTTGTTCTCAGCTTTTACGCAGATAATTTAGTCAAATAATATCAGATAATCTTAGAGCAGATTTAACAGGAAATTGCTAGGGACTCCATCTAAGCAGCATCCATTTGCACTTATATAAATGTACTGAATGTGTAGGAAGACTTTGACAGCTTGCCATATGTGATTTCATTCTGTAGCCTACCTACTTTACCATCAAAAGTTATATCCTTTGAAGCATTGCCAGAATTACTCTAGCCCAGTAGATATGCTAGATGTGCCCTTTAAAAGCCATATCATTTCCTTTCTACTCTGACTAGTTCAATGTAGCATCTGCTCAACTAAATTCCTTTGAAGGTTAAAACCAAAAAAACCTTGTATTACAGCTCACTAAGATGTCCACTGTTGAACGAAGACCATGGATGCAAGAAAATGAATACGCATTAAATGAGACTGTAAAAGAATCAGAAAATTACCAGCTACCATGGGAATACTATAATTATACACACATTGAATAAATATTTGCATTTCAGGATAGGTAAGCGTTTTATTTAAAGTAATAATAATCTCTGAATTTTATACTTCCATTCCATTATGTTGATTGTTTATATGCAAATTCTGATATTGCTGTGACATGGGTGCTAATGCCATAATAAAGGATATCCCACATCAACAACTTGATTCAAAATAGCAAATATAAGTATGTATGTATAAACTCCTTTAAAATCTTTTTTTTTTTACAGTTATGGTAAAAGACACTATGCTAGTTTCACAGCGTCATCCCAGGCGTTCTAGACGATAATGAAGGGATAATCCATATCGTCCAGTATCACAAAGCAGTTGTGACATTTTAGAAATACCTTCAGTTTAGCTGCTTTAATTTCTACAAATGCTATTTAAGATTGAAGGCTTGTGTTTTTACTACAGAGCTGAATGAATTTCAGTAATTACATGATTTTGTCCACTCAGTTGAAAAGGTTTCAAAACATATTAAAATGGCAGTGCCCTTCCCTAGTCTCTTGAACCCTGCAATGTCAATTTTAATTAACAAGCTGTAAAAGTTACATTTTTATATCTGGGATTTTTTTTTCCAATTTCACTTATTATTTCACATGAATTTGCACCCTCACTAGGGAGGTTGCAAAGTCTGCTAATTTCCATGGATTTACCACACGAATATCATGAGAACGCAGACTGCACTATGTTAGAACTAGCAAGATCACTGTCCAAATGAAGTACAGCACTAAGGAGCTTATAGCAGCTAAAGAGCTCCTAACCACCTAGAACAGAATAACTATAATTTGTGTTTAGTCTGTGTATCTGTATCTGAGTGGCCTTCCGTCAAATGCATAGGATCTTTTTTCACAGTCACAAGTGTACATAAACCAAGAGGAGTGTAATGACATCAAGAAAAGAAGAGGAGATAAAGAACAACTGCTAAGGGGTTGGCTTTGATTTAGCCAAACAAAACATATGGAATAGCCTTCATCAGCTTGGCCAGTTTGAAGTGCACAAAATCCTTTCTGTAGACTCATTTCTGTCATAATGCAGGAAAGATAAATCCTTAAACTTGCAATGAGCATGAAAGGGAAGCCCATCTTGGTGGAGCTCTCTCTAGAAACTGGCATTTGCTTGTGTGCATTTCAGTGACTGAATTGCTTTCTATTTTCAATTCTTCCCATGAATTGCTCTGATGGGAAGGCACTGTACGCCTACACAACAATACATCAAAACTGAATTTGGGAGCTAACAAGGAAGACAGACTGAATCAGACGAAGATGGGAAACAGATGGCTTTAAAATAAAAATATCGTAATTGCTCACCCCTCCCAAACATGCAACTATTACAATAGAAAAAGTTTCCCACTACATTGCTTTAGACAACCATACTTAGACAGCCATACTGACCCTGAAGATTGATGCATTTTAAAGACCTGACAATCTCAGTGGTTAGACACTAGCTCATCTACAGAACAAATAAAGTCACTGTAAATAAAGTATGTAGCATTTACAATTGATGTAGAAATCCTTTAAAATGTATTAACAAAATGTTGATTCCGGGTAACTCAATTTAAATATATACATTTGGAGACAGGACAAAGAATCAAGCTATCGTATGATGAAAATATTTTAAAATATGCAACCAATTTGTAACCAATTCAGGGGGAAAAAAAAGAGTAAGCAAACTGTAACTCTTAGTCAAATTACTAGTTGCTTATAGGGACAAAGAAATTGTTCAATAGCTTCTAAAGTATCTGTTTATTAACAGTGTAATATAAGCACCACATTGACAACATATAGTAAAATAACCATTCAAAAACCTGCAAAATCTTTTCATTGACTTAAAGGCTGTGGATCAGACTAATGTCAGGTCAGGAGAAACAGACATGGGAGGGAAAGCCACTGTTTCTCCAAGTGCCTTAATGAGTTTCTAAAAGAGAAGTATATCCCTTAAAACTTTACATCATGACTCATATATGCTGCCTTAATACGTGGAAGAGATACACTTACAATACTCAACGTATCTGTCTTATGCTTGCATTATGGAAATTCAACAAGAACATATGGATAACTCCATTGTCATTCAAGGAATGTCAGGAATGTATACGGCTTCTCACTTACTACTTATGAATAAGTGCTGTCCCAAAAGAGACATCTTCCCGACATGCAGTATGAAAAGGTACAGACTACGCCTCACTACACTGGCTATATCATTCAGCAGTACTCGGCCTAGAAAATACTCAAAGACAGAATCTTAAACACAAAATAATTAATATAGGTAATAATTCTGTCATACACTTTGTTAGTACAAGGCTGGATTTATTAATGCAAAAGCCTTAAAAATTATCTGGAATATAGTATGAGCATGATACACCATATTAGTTTATAGATCCATGTGATCGCATCCAACTAGAGAAATGAGCCAGTATTTCCCCTTTCTATTTTACTGTTGCCAAACCTCACGATTTTATTGTCAATCATGTGAAATTTGACTGTAGTTTCAAAGGCCTGGCTGTAGAATCACCATATTTCCAAAAAGTCTCAGACATCCCTTAAATATAAAAGCAAAGTTCTAGCATTCGTGGTAGCCAATGGAAAAAGAAGAGTTGCAAATGTAAAGACATAAAGGCTGAAGAGATCGCAGAATGTTAATAAGCCCTTTTCGTATACCTAACAGCTTGAAACCTTTCTTAATATTTGAGTTGATGCTGGTGCATGGGTTCCGAGTATCAAGGGTTGTGTGGAAGAAGCAGCACGTCTTCTCACAGCTCTGATTCTCAGTTGCTGAGCAGCGGCACTGTGTTCTCACAAGAGGCATTTCTTTGGTCTCACATTATTTTGAATCCCACTCCCTCCAGCACACGCACACGCTTCCTGGCTCTAAAGGAGAAGACAGATCTTGCTCTTTGACGTATCCCCTCAGTGCTGAAGGAAGGTATTTTCTCTCTTTCTTTTCTGCCTTCCATTTCTAACTGGGCAAAGGAGGTTTATCACTTCACTCTTTTGCCACACTTGTGCTCCTGTCTTTTGAAAGGGAAAATGTAGTCCCGGTTTTCCTTTGCCTCATCTGGTGTCCAGCAGAAGGACCTCTCTGCTGCATGGCTATGCCAGCACTGCTAGAGCGCGCTGTGTGCTGGGATGCATCCTGGTGGCAGAGACCCTGATGTTACAGGGCACTGAAATGGCTCTTCTACAGATTCATCTGCAGAGGGTCCTTCTCTGACAGTGCCATAAGAACGATGAGGAAACAACTTGCAAAGGGGAGCTGAGTATACTCAGTATCAATGCCGGTAGTTCTGATTGCTTGGACAAAAAAAGGAGAAAGAACTTGCAATGTGAATGCTGTTGAAGAACTTAGTTGAGCAACTAAGATAAAATAAGGGTTCACAATAAGCCTGACAAGTTTTCTGATGCTCTTCTCTGTCCACTAAAAGCAGAAGCCAACCTGGGTCATTCCCTCCCACATTGTAACTTTACCAGAAAGTTGGTATCAGCCTCTGTGCAAATGGGAACGTGGGCGGAGGTTGTCTTGGCTGGCATCCTGGTTCAAATGCCAGAAAGAAATACAGGGAAACATGAGGTTAAAACACTAAGGTAGCTCTAATGCTGAACGGAGAGTGACAAAAGAATATAGATTAGCACTGGATGAGCAATAGCACGTGGACATGATTGTCTTGAATTTTTACTACAAACCTTGGGGATTAAGCACCATCAACCCTTGACTTGGAGGGTCTCCTGGCTAGGTCCCACACCGACTCCGCAGTAAAGACATTCTCCACAGAATGCTTGTCCTCTCTTATCAATCCTCTCTTCCCAGAAGAGGATTCCTCTGTTAATTCTGACTGAAAACAGAGCAAGTGAAGCCCTGACTGAGGCTTTAATAACACAAGATGCTGGCAAAAACAGATTAAGATGTATCTCCTATCCTTGTTCTGAGCTGCTTGTTTCTGAGCTTGTTTCACATGCAACCCCTTAGCTGGACAGGCAGAACTGTTAGTGAGGAGTTACAATGGAAGATATCACTGAACTGATCTGAGTTTAGGGTTTTTTTTTAATTTTTGCAGAGTTATTTTTAGCCAAGATTCATTCAGTGACTGTGTTTTTAACACATACAGACACTGTTTTATTGATTTCATAACCTTAAGCAAATCCTTGAGTTTGTGTCCTGACCCATCCTTTCTGAAATGCTTGAAATGGGAATTCTGTTGAGTGAACCTGTACTGTTTCACTGCTATGAATCTTGAATCATTTCATACAGAGCAGAATATTTGAGTCAGGATTTTCACTTGCCCTGACTCAAGCATGGATGTAAAAGAGAATCAACCTTTAGAATCAGTGCATCTTGTATACATTCAAAAGCATGCCTTCTATCAATTATATTTATTTTTAGAAATGAAATTTTGATCACTTACCAGCAGAATAACTTTTTGACCTTACTCTTAAAAGGTAAAACACTTACTTAATTTTGGAGTTTTTTCCTCTCATCTCTAATGTGCCAGGATAACATGGAAAATATATTTATGCCAAATTTGTATGTTTCCTACCAGTATCTGTTTTTCTCCCCCAATTATTCCACAGCTGTTTGTTTTACTAAGTGACTATATATAGAGTATTCTCCAACTTCCACACAAATATGTTACAATGCAATGAAAAAAGGATACCAAACTACTCCATAGCTAATTTGGATAATATGAATGTTAATTCAGGAAAACTCTTTGTCTTTGCTTTAATAGGAAAGAGAAATGTAAAACAGCTAAATTGTCTTAACCATTTTCCCCTGATATTTTTCTTAAAACAATCTGAAAACATTTCATCCAGCAGAAAGCAAATGGCCTGATCACTCATGGTCTCAGTCTTATTTAGCATCGGAAAGAGTTAACAATTGCAATGAAAATACCTTATCAAAATCTTATTTTTAACATCAAATGCTAGAAATTATTAAGTGACATGAAAAGTCTTCGGCCTTCAAGCGTTAAACCAATGAGGCTATATTTTACTGCATGGAGAATCTGTGATTCATTTCAGCCAGCGAATCCCTTCTGTATAAAGGCTTTCAATGTTTCAGCCTCAATGACTGGTAAAATATGTTCAAAAGAATAAATAAGGGGAACATGATTCTCATGTAAAATGACATTTTGGATTCCTTTAGTTAACTCAACAGAGAGCTATATTCAGCGGAGCCTATAAGACAATAGTGCTGGCAGTATTTAAAGACACTGCAGAAGAATAAGCAAAACAACGTGATCGGTAACAATAAGTTAATTTAGAGTTTAAAAAATCAGTAAAGCATCACTATATATTGCATTTGGACTGACTACAAAGTGACAGTCAGCGGATTATTCCACAGATTTCTAATGCTGAAAATTCTGATGGCATTTACTAGCATAACCTTTCAACTCTGAGCACATCAATAGAAGCAGACAGTGGTTTGAAATATGATTCCTTGCAGATAGCATATCCTCATTCATCTGACTGTGCTGCTCTGTGCTCCATTGCACAAACAGCGGCTCACCCACTTCTGAGAGGACACTAATAAAAAAGGCATCAATTTTCAGCTCTAGTACTACTGTGATCTCTTTATATGTTCGACATCCAACATTAAATTAAAATGCTGTTATAAATCCTACTTTCTGAATCTGGAATGAGTGTTGGGTTTTTGTCGCATGAGACTGCAGCAAATCTTGTCAAAAGCAAGGAAGCACGTCTTGTTCACTTGGAATTAATGTTGTGGATGAAAGAAAGAGGTAAAAGAGGTTGAATATGGTGAGCTGTGGGTGTCAAAGGAGGTGGCTAAAGCAGCTTTGGAGTACCAAACAGAGCATAACATTTGCTGCTTTCAATACACTCCTAATTAGTAATTGTAATTAAGAATTACTAACTGCAAATGAAAACCAGTTTGTTCCTTATAAAAAGTACTTTAAAAAAATCCTGCAAATCTTTAAATGCCTTTATTCTTCACAGTTTGCACAATATATTCCTCTGTGCTAGGCAAAATCAGTTTTGTAATAATCAGATAAAACAGGCTAAGTGTTTTGGATCACTTCAAGACCATACAGTGAAGGTTGTTACAGAGCGTCTGTGCAAAATTATGCATATTGATGTTGATGTTCAGGACTTCTGTCAGCTTGTCATTTGCACTTGAGTTGTCTTAAAAGTTCTTGGGTTGGGATAGGGATTTAAAAAAAAAACCCACAACACAAAAGGGCATAAAGAAAGAAAGTATTAGGCACTGATGTCAAACATTGCGACAACAGCAAAATCTTTTCATGAGCAAAAGTAAAGCTGCGAAAAGTGAGTGTGAGAAAGCAAGCAGGCACGGTATTTCTGTTATGTGGAAGACTGCCATACGTTTCGGAGTCTTTCAGCTCTGCCTGATAACCTCTAATGGCAGGTATCCTTTCTCCTTTAAGAGCTAAGCTACACTGAAAAAGCAATAAGGGCTTCAGCAAAGATACTGTGTCTATAGATATTTTCTCTTGTTCAGTTCATTCATAATTATGAAGAAAAGAAACAAGCTTGCCTTTTTAGGGATGGGGGAGCGCCTTGAAGAGTGGTTCAATATCTGGATCGAACAGAGGAACTTTTTCCCCCTAAGGATCCTGCCTGAAGAAACCTTGACATGCACAAAGTCAGAACCTAGACAAAGTTGCCCTGGTGAGAACGATAAGGTCACCCGTGGGATTGCTGAGATTATCTCTGTCAAGCACTTGGACAGCATGCAGTCAAATGATGCATCATGCAGTCATTTTCGGGGGGGGAAAAATCAATTTCTTCACCAGGTCGCTATTTGCTTTTCAAAGTGCCCTTGTAGGCCTTCACCACCAAGCATTTATCAATTTAAATGTTGTAAATTGATAATGTGCCACTGTGCCTTATACTGTTTCTGAATTATTTTGATACTTATATTTTTCTACTGCTCTCGAAATCCTCAGAACTGCTCTATTCCAATAGAGCTCCTCCCTTGTTCATTTCTTTTAGCATAAAAGATAATAATAAATGAACTTTGTTACACTGAACATTAGAGAAAAAAACTTCTTTAAAAAAGACATGACTAACACAGACTTTCCCAGGCACTTATTAACTAATTTTTAAAGGTGACATACTATTAAAAAATTATCGATGCTAGTTATCCAATTTACTAAGTGAGCAGAAATGATCATAGTATTTAAATTCAAACCTCTAAACAATGACAACAACAAAAAAATGCGAGCTCTTAACTGGTAATTGTCTATGTTTGCTTAAACAATTGTAGCTTTCCTACAATGTTCCTGCCTTTTGTAATTTTTTTTTCTTGGATTTTCTTTTATATTGTTATTATTGCTATTTTATTTAGATAATGTTACGGGGGAAGATAAGGTAGAACTTACAGAACAAATGTAAGTGGCAAGCTTGCTTTATATAATTTTTTAAGCTAACAGAGCACAAAAGCAATCCTTTAACCATCTACTAACCTCAACTTGATTTGCATTGAAAAACAGGTAGAGCACAGTACTTGAGGTTTGTGCTTCGTAAAAGCAAAAGAAATACATGGCAGTTGCAAACCATTCTTAACCTCCAGTGATTTATTGGCCCTCAGCCAAGTTATCAGGGGAATCTAATTCTTCTTTATTATTCAAATAAACCACATTTGGCACCATGGTTCCTTTTCAGAATAGCTTCACAAATAGACTGAGTACTGTCATTTATTTGACCTTGTACTTGTGTGCTGTAGCTATAATTTTATTTGCCATTTCATAGAACAAATGCGCAGAAAGCCAAAATAAGGAGATAGGTTTACGCTACTAGCAACACAGTGCATATCTAATATATCTGTTGGTTTTGACTGCTTTGTTTTAAAAAGCACAAAATCTCAACAATTTATTCGTGGGGTTTTTTTTTTTTCCTTCCTTCTTCATCTCTATTATCTCCTATTATGCCTGCAGCTGCAGTGTTCTTTATAGTGAGCTCTCTTTTCAACAGGCCGATCTACAAACATGGTCTGTGTCCTGGGTAATTAGGAGCAAAGGTAGGAAATATTTTACTTTAAGGTGTAGATCTCACAGAGGGGAAACAACATATAATATCCTTTTTGAGTGGAACTGCTAGTGAGAGGTGATTAAGAACTTGTTTCCTGAAAGCAAAAGTGTACCCTAAGTCAGCTTATCAGTCTATAATATCTTCTATTGACCCTGAAACCTCTCGTATCTGTCAATTTTATCCTTTTTTTCTGGATAGATTTTTCTCCCTATTTGTGACTCTTTGTGTTTCAGCATATTTTTTGGCGTAAGTCTCAAAAACAGAGACTTCGCAAAAGAATTCAAATCTCTTAGGTAAGAACCGTTATTGACCTCTAAGTGCTTGAAGGAGTGATCTGAGTGCCTCTTCAGTGTCCAGATATGGTGACTCATTTTAGCCATCAATTTTTGAAATATCTCACCTCATTTCAAAAAGGAAATCAGGAACAGAGTATTCAAAAAGATTGCAGTTACCCTGACATCAAAAATTACCTGCTGACTTGAAAATGTTAGAGAATAGATATATACGAAGACAAAACATTTTTACATCACTGCAGACGTGCAGTGTAAAAAGTTGTCTGTATTGGCAAAGTGATAAGCTACACCATCACATGTCACTCTGTCCAACCCAGAAAAGAAACACTGCCTGTACTGCATGTTTCTAGACATGTCTGGGTCTTCCAACAAGTACTACAGCTCCTGAAACTACTGAATACCGAAAAGTATGTTAGGCTACTTCAGCCTGCCCCAATTATAATTGAGCTATAACAATTTATACAGACTAGGGATACAACTCAGAGATTTTGGTCCATTTCTGTTGCTTGTATTCTCTTCCTTCTTTCACTCTTTATTTTCAGCTAACTTTGTGTCATTCCCTCTACTTTGAAATGCATCTCTGTTCTCTGAAACTACTCTGATTCCAGTTCCGTGGTGTGCTCTGAAACCTGCATCTGCCAAACTAACTTAAAATTTTTGGTTAGCGTTAACTGGAAGATAAAGTGGTCAAAACATACATACCTATGGGTGCCTACGTGCATGGTACATTCATTTTAATGTCAAAAGATTATTTATTGTAACTTTTCTTTACTGCTCAAATATACTGTCGAGTAACTTTATGATCATCATTGCCAGGCTATCTCACAAGACATTGTTTTATCAGATTTCTTTACTATTAGCCTTGCAGCTATCTTAGAACATCAGGATCCATTTGTTTTGTACCACTGGCTCTCAAAGTTCAGAAAAAAGAAAAACTGGGTTCTGTAAAAAAACTGCTTTCAGCTGCTGAGATTCGGTACAAGAACTGTTTTCCTTTAGCCAAATGACATGAATTTTTGCTTTAAAAGTACAAAATACATTGTACATTATTTCCATGCGTGAAAGTTAAAAAAGAAAAAATCAAAAAACCCACAACCAAACAAGGATGAAGTCTCTAAGACGTCATTTGACTACAAAGTAAGACTCCAAGGTCAGCACTTGAAGATGATTCAAATAAAAATGCTTATAATGTACACCCAGACTTCTTGCAGTACAAAATCACCCAGAAGTTTTATATAAATATATAGTCGAGAAGTATGAGGATAGGGACCTATCAATGTTTGCCTGAAGTGAAAGAAATGCAACACCACACGTATCATCACATAGCACCATTGCAGAAACCCAGAATTCACAAGTGTTTTAAGACTGCTGTAGTGTAAACAGTAGCATTTCCATGGATATTTTGAGAACTGGTTTTATGGATATTCTTGCTAATATTATTTCTTACAAATAACCTTTGAATAGTGATTTAGTAACAAACAGCTGTAGTGCTTCTTTTGTCATTATTAAGAGACCTAGCTACATAATACTATGCAAAGAGAACAATATATTAAAAATATAAATACAGTAGGTCTGAGAAAAACAAAATGTCTCCATAAAGACAGAAAAGCAGTGAAAATCACAGATATTTTAGTAGATGTAGTAGATATCATCTATTGCATTAAAAACCACAGTCCTCGTTTTGATTTTTGGTAGTTTTTCCAGCAATGCTTTCAGTACTGAATGCATGCAAACATTTTCCCTGATACATCAAATACTCTAACATACAAAGACAATTGCTTTATTTATCTGAACCCTTGCCTGAAATGTATATGGGGATCAAAATGAAGTGTAATGTCTTAACAACGTGATGTAAATTCAGAGTAAGGAAAGCTTTACTAACTCCTATAGTTAAAACGACAGTGGCAGAAAATGCTTTTACCAAGAGACTAGCATAGGGTTAAAGCCAAATTTTTTCTTGAACAGATGATATTTCAGATGGCCACACTATTCCAGATGCATCAATTTCCTTGAAAATCCAATCCATATACGTGCATATGCTGTGCTGGCAGGAGGACTGACTGAAATGGCCAAAACCCAAGAGCTAATATTCTTTTGGCCAGAATAATGCAATTATTATTTTCCTAGCTATCAGTCTAAGCATACAGAGCCATCTGTTATGCAAAGCAAACATACACATCTCAATTACAGAAAATGCAGTTGCCTTGACAGAATTTGGATTACACCACTAACCAGGGCTGTAAAATTTGTTTTAAGCTAGTGTATAATGGATGCCTTTCAGGAGTTTCCTAATTAGCATTTACCTGCTTAAACTAATTATCCATCCTTCTTCTTTACTGGCTTATTAAACTTAGTTGGATACTACGCATAAAACAGATTAATATGAGCATAAGAAAATAATAAACATTAAAGTTCCGATTCTTCACAGTATTAGCAACATGGTGGCACACCAATTTCAAAATTTCAGATTCTTGATACTAGCTCCCAAACAGATTAAGGCAGGGATTAAAGTCTATTACAAAACGAGAGACTTTAATGAGAGACAAGAATATTGATATGAGTTAGAAATAGCTGTTTCCATTTCTAGCATTTGGTTTGCTAAAGTCAGCACAAAATAACAATTACTGAACTTATTACAGCCAATTGCTTGCATGTTCTTTGAGGAGTTAATGAACCTCTGTCCAGATTTTCACCAGAAAATATTTAAAATTAGTTGGTTTTTGCACCAAATGTTAAAATTTCCCATTTCATTTATGCTGGGGTACAGCAAAACTGACACTTGCCAGGGCTAATAGTTGCCTCCTTGTAGCAGTATGGGCCCCAATTTAAAGAAGCAGAAATAAATATTATCTCAGCTTTTCTTTTTCTCCTCAGGGTGACCGCAATAGAAGTAGATTATCCTACTCTGTAAATCATCATGCAAAACCTTTCTGCTGCATTTCTGAGTACAAGCAGAAAGAAGCTACCCTTCCAAAACACTTTTGAATGCTACAGGGTTAGGAATAAGCATCAACAAACAACTTTCCCCCACTTTTGTCCTGCCTTTTAATATTTGCAAAGCAGTTGTCAGCAATTAACCAGAAAAAAAAAATTAAACTATTACATTTTATAAATTTATCTTTTCATATTAGTGAGCATTTGTGAAAGCAGCAAAAATTGTCCTTGTTGGAACCCTTCCTGCAAGACATTTTAATGGTCTCTTTCAGCATTTCTTGACTCCAAATGACTCCCTGTCATCGTGTCAGCTCCCTGGATAATGCAGGGTACTCCATAAACATCCAGTAATAGGACACAAGGGAAGTACTATTAGTGTGTCCCTTTCCTATCAGGTATAGAGGTTTAAAGTTCAAAACAACTGAGAAAAGAAACTTCATTTGTTCTCAATAAATTAATAATGATCCTCCATGGCGAAAAGTTTTCAGGCACAAGTTTGTCTTATCTCAGCATCCAATACTGATAGATACATTTTTCAATTACTTCTCAGGATGAACCAAATGCAACTTTAAATTACCAGTTCAATAATCCATGTAAAATACAGAAATCAAATTGTTATTTCTTTAAGAATGATAAACAGAAGAATGCATCATACACGATTTTGTTCTAGAATTTAAAGCATGTACTTACTTGGGACAGGCCTAAATAGATGGAAACAGTTTCTGAAATGTATAAAAATTTTCCTTCTTGATTTAGTGCAAATACAAATCCATCCAGGGACTGCAAAATAAGAGGGAAAAAAAAATTAATAGGTTAATAAAAAATTCTAAATCCTAGAGAGATTCAAACAAAGGCATCACCGAACAAATTGACAAAAATATTCTCATTTCTATGAGAATGCTTTTAATTGGAATTTTTTTATATTCAGTCTATGTATTAACAAACAGCATATGAGTATATTCCAAAGTTCAAGGACTTACTGTCATGCGTACATCTGTCATATACCATATAAAATTTATTTCATTTGCATTACAGTAGAAAAATAGAAAAATAAAATGTTTATTTTTTTACAGGATAAATGAATAAGGAAAACAAATAACCTTCCAATCAAATGGTATATAAGAAGATCCCCCCTCCCCCAGAATCAAAGCAGAGAATTTCCACTTACCAAAACTGAAAAAGAGAAAATAAAATCCTACCATCACTCAAACCACTATGGACCTCAATAATTTGTTAATTAATTGAGGATTACACAGACATACACAAGCACGCACACACACAACCTCATTTTCCTTTTGTGAGATAAGAAACAAAGCCAATCAGCAGATTACTGTCAAATATGTTTACAGCTTAGTTCTATAGAAATGTTATGAATTTCATCCCTTTGGTGTAAAACTCTAGATCAGATTTTACTGTGACAGGTTCAAGTCTTTGGATGGGTTTCCATTGCAACCGCAAAAATCAAAATACAGCTAACACAGCTTAATGCATACCTTTTGAAACACGAGTGTAGTTAATAGACAAAAGACTGTATTCTAAACTGACAAACAGAGTAAATCACTGCACATCAAGACAGAAATATACCTCCAGGAATACGAGCAAATCTTCACTAGAAAGAAACTGCCTTTCATATACTAAATGTGCCTTTACTTTTATGAAGCTGATTACTGAAACAAGCATTTACATGCAAAACTAAAATCACAAAATTTCAGAAATCGGAAATGCTAACAACTCAGAAAACAAGAAGCGTCCCGAATGTCGGGATGGACAGGAAACATTCCCAAAAAAACTCATTCCAAATATCCCCTTGGGAAAAAGGTATCTGTAAACAAAAAATATAACTGTAGCATTTGAGAGATCAGGCTGGTTTTGGAAGAAAAAGCATGCGATGCACATATATTTGATGGAGCTATATGACGACGAAGTAATGCAATCATTTCATTCCTTTTCAAATACAGAACAGTGATCTCTGAGGGTTATTTTTTTATTATTATTATTCTGCTTCTTGATTAATTTCTAACATGCTCTGGTCAGAAGCCATCTTTGGCAAGTGTTCACCCCTCTCTGATGTAGTAGGTGATGGAATCAGTTCAAAAATCTGTGTTTTCTAAAAAGAATAAACCACATATTGGAAAACAAACCCTCACTAAAGACACTGTATTAAAGGAAGACTCTAATTTATATTTATGAATTAATAAAAATGTAAATATGCATAGATTTCCTTCATGTAAAAACATTTATATTATGCAAGCCATTTATGGCCTCTTATAAATCATCATCATTTATTTTCAAATGATTAACATAAGTTCCTTGAATTTTAACATCAGTAACAGGTGGAAAATTTGGAACAGTGAAGTTCAACCTTAGATCTACACAAGGGCAATGAAAACCTTTACACATTTCATCTCTCCTGCTATGTATCATTTCTCTTGCTACAACCCACGTTCCTTGTCACACAAAGATCAGAAGAGTAGATCCTTAAAGGTCTTGGCTTAAGTTTTCCCTGTGCTCTCTCCCACGTTCCTTTGAGGAAATTGGTTTAATCCTCTGCTAGAAATAAACTGTAGAAATGTCACCCTGGTTCCCTGGCCACCTATATATGCTCTTGCTAGAAGGCCATTCTCCACAAGTGGCAATAAATTGCCATATTGAACCGGACTAACAGCCTATCTGCAGTGGTCAGTTTTCCTGGGTCTGACAGCGTGTACCTAGATGCTTCAGACAAATGTTTGCAATATCCATAATAGTTAAGCAAGTTGGCATGACCATGATATCTGATATTCCTTACATTTATTTTTAATAACTAGTGTGCTCAAGACTTTTTTTTTTTGTTTTGTAATCCTGTTATGTTCTTGGCTCAATGATATCTTGAGAAAAGAAGTTCACAGGTTATTTTTGTATCATATAGAACCAACTTTCCTCTTTTCATTTTTTTTTTTTTTACATATCCAGGCTTTTAGTGTGGTCCCCTTGCGTTTTTACTGGAGAGAGTTACATACAGTTGGACCAGATTTACAATCTGGTCTGTTTAGTACACTGCATTAGTGCATAGTTATCTGGCATATCTGGATATAGCTTTGTAAGAATATAAAAAAAATAATTTTCTGAGTCACTAATGTCTTTCCTGCTTCTTTTCTACACATCATCTTGTTCAGGAATTCAGCCTTCTTAATGAAACACAAGTTTGAATGAAAGCTTTTAGTACTGATTAGGCAGAAATATTTTCCTCAGTGTTGTTCTGGAATTGGCTGGAACCAGTTTTTCTGGAAAAATAAAAACAAAACTACCTCTGGTCAATACAGCTGTACAAGGAAACTTCAGCCTTCATTGGTAAAGTTTGGAAAGTAATCATCAGAAGTTTTAGACCTCTTAAGCAATTGTTACTTTTCCATGCCATTGATCCTCTCTTTTCAGTTAATTCTTTACCCTTTTCTCCTCTTTTGTTCTGGGAGGCTTTTCCTTACTTTTGCCTCCTAGTTTTACAAGGGAGATGCTAAGGAGGCATCACTGGTGGACGGGCAAGGCCAATGCAGCATACCCACAACTCCTTTGGCTTCTTGCATGACTAGTTACTGCCCGTGCCATCAAAATTAGTTCTTTATACCAACTGAGACTGCTTAGTTGTGGTCAGCCCTTCTTTCTACATTTCCCTTCCCACCTTTCTGAAGCTATGCTTGGGTATAAATACTGACTGAATCCAGCATTTTGTTCAACAGAGCAAAATCAGAAGGTTTATTTATTCATATCATGAAAAAGCCACCGATTAACAGCTAACGCAATAGCTAACTGCTTCCATGCCCAAAATACAACAACATTAGAACACAAGCTCAAGTCCTAACACATTAGGAAAATTACAACAAAGATAGGGGGAGAAATAGTCACCTTCCAATGCAAGGCAGTTCCTCCCACGAGTATGAAAGGGAAAGGGTTGAGATGGACCACTTTCATGACAGTGGTGTTGTTCCTTATGCAGGTCAAACAGTAGTTCTGAAGGACTGTCTCATTCGTTATTCATAGGTATTATTTATGAATATTTATTATTTAAGTAATGCATGTTGAAATTTTTCAATTTTTCATAAAGTGTATGTCCTTTGTGCATGCCAAGAGAGAGCAGCAGACTTCAGAGAAGGTGGCAGGCAGCATAACGGAGGTTATGTTATATACTAAAGAAGAGTATGTGATACCATTATATAGCACCCATTTACTTGAGAAATCTCTGGAAGTATTATTCATATTACCTGTGTAGTTACACAGGACACAATAAAGGCAAGAAGGGTACTGGATTTAGTCAGCTTTCAAATCTCTCTTTCAAAATGAGCGTCACAGTGTAATTTGTAGCCAGAAATTCAGAACAGTTTCACTGTAATTCAAAGGCAGATAGGATTTCTGTTTCAAATGTTCCACAGTTATCATCAACTATAATACTGAAACAGAGCCTGCAAAACTGTTTTTTCATAACACATCCTGTTTTCATTGAGGCCGAGGCCATGAATATAAGGGCAGAGCATCTTCTGTCACGAAAATATTCTTGAATTAATTTCTTTTTTATTTTTATAAGTGAAGTCGACTGTCATAAACGCAGTCCTATCCCATCTAATGTGGCAGCTGAAAAAGGGTCATAGTGACCCCAAACACCAATTTTGAGCACAATCCAATTTAAGGAAGACCGGCAGCTTCTGGTTTAAACCTACACTTACTGGTTTTGCGCAAAATGTGATTAAAGCTGAAGTTTCCTAGTACTTTTAATTTCAGAAAACCATTATGTATTATGCTGTTTCAATCACCACAGGCTACTTTTTAATTTTTATTTTTTTTTAACTGCCCCACTGTTTTCAACAGGCGCCAATTAAGATTCTGGGGTCAAAGGGTTAATTACATCTTCTTACTCACTATGTAGAATTTTCTGATTATTAACCAAGGTTGGATTAAGATGAAAAAGAACCGACACAAATGTTAATGCTTGCCCCTCCTCGAGAAGATTTATCATAATACCATGCTGAAATCTATATGCTTTCTTCAAAGCTGTTAGAGAATGAAATCTTAGAGGAAACACTAAAATAAATGCTTTAAAGACATGCAAGTATCTGATTTATTGAGCCAGTTTTCTTATTCCTGAGAACTGTTCTGAACGAGCCAGACAGGACTGATACAAGACTTCCTTTGTCACATACCAGCAAGTCAATGTGGTAGACATGAAGGAAGTGAGACTCAGATGTAAAAGTCACTAGCTACAGCACCTCTGAATAATAACGCCGAGAATTATAATTTATATCCTCTGACATCAGAATAATATGAAAATGTAAAGCACAGGTTTTTAACCCAAAATACTAAGTGCCTTTTACAGTATTTGTAGAATAGTGAGGTTATTTCCTCTCAGGATATGAAACCCACTGTACCACTTTGACCAAATATGCACTAATGTATAATGCATCATACTAAATGGATTTATATTTGTCAGACGAATTTTGTCCCAGCCATTTTTGCATATTCCCACTACAGGCAAATTTAATTCACTGGAGTCTTACTACAGTGTCCTTCTGGAGAATATCCTCATATTTCATACTATCCATGAAGTCCCTAATTCTTTCTAGTGTATTCCAATGCTGCAAAAAACCCTGTTACCCTGACCTAAACTCCAGTTAAGAGTGAAGAATTACCAGTAGGCTAGGTTATTTTAATGACAGATTATTTTAAACTAAGACTTCACCATCTGTTCCACCCCCTAATTATGAATGCAAAAAGAACATATTTCACAATTACATCAGTAAAAAGTAAGATATACATGATTTAAATGCATGCATGTGTTCTTTGTCCAATGCAGCACGCATCTGTGATGTTTTTCTCATCATTCAGGCTCTGATCAGGAGATAGAGGCTGGGGAAGGGAATACTCCCCCTGATAAAACAGATTAATTGATATACTAAACTTTTTCCTGGCAAACAGATCATCTTAATTAGAATTTTTCACTTTTATGACATAATGATATTATAACTGGAGCTGAGCATTAATTTGAGGACAAAGCCTGTCACCAATTACACATACAACGTTCAATAACAGCAAAAACATTTTACTCTTCTTTTAAAAGAGAAACAGCATTGGACGGAATTGGCATTTATGAAAGTAAGTAGTTCCTCTCTTATAATAATACACTTATCATTGCATAATTTATTTATTGTGTTGGAGCATGGCTTGAAAAACTGAAGATAGCAACAAAAAAAAAAGTAAGTTTCATTTTAATATGGCAACTATTTCTGGATGAGGGGTTAAAATGAAATAAAAGGCTTAAAAGGTGCTGAACAGAAATCTCATTCAAAGCCTCAGTGCCCATCTATTGGGCTCTCACTATTAAGATATGAGAGTAATAACCTCCAGCAACACCAACAAACATACAAACACATAACTGCTCTAGGTGGAAAGTCTGACCTTGGCTTTCACAACTAAGTACTATGAGACAACTGGAGTTTTATTCCTGGAAATAGGATTTTGTGTGGGATGCATTCGATACACGTGAATAAAAATGAGCAACTAAAGTCTGATCACCTACGGATGTACAAAATTCTCGAAAAGCTTTATTCCTCTTCATTCTTTTTAACCCCTTGCAGAAAACAAAACCAAACCAACCTCCAAATAAAATAAAAAGGCACAGGACTTAACTGCAGTGTTCCTTGGACTACAAGCTTTTTACCACTGAATAAAAATCTCAACATGAAACACACTGAAAACCCCGTTTTCAACTCTCATACCACTGCCATTTCTGCAATCACACTCCACCATAACAGTTATATGGCTACATGACCATAGACTCCTTGTGAATTAATGACACATATTTGGCAAACAAAGCAACACATATTTGGCACCAAAACAACTACAGTAAAAAAAAGATGAGGTAAGAGGACAAGCTCAAAGGATGCGGTTAGAACGGACTTTGATGCCAGCTTCCTAATTTGTCATCTTCATGCTCTTTGCTTGTGTGGTCAGGATGCAATTTATGACAACAAGGAAGTGCCAAAAAATAAATGTGTCAATAATAAGGAGGTCTGCTTTATAGCTCTAAGCCAAGAAATGAAAGAAGAGTAAACTTTACTGATTCCCTCGATGCATCTTTCACCAGACTTAGAGAATAAGTATGTTTATGTAACCAAAGCAGCAAAAACTTGCAGGGACAGATTTACAACTTGATTAGAAAAAAACAGATTTTGTTCTACAACAAAACCATTGCAAAAGTGAATAGTGTGGAGGAGAAAAGTTGAGGCAAGAATCTTGTTTAAAGGTGGCAGTTGGGTTCTTGCGGTGTACTTCCAGATTTATTCACTGATAATAGATTGACAAGTATCAGAGATGATCCTGAGAATCACAGAAAGATTACAATTCTCTAAGTGATGGGAATTCAAGAAAAAAAAAAATCAGAGATTAAGAGTTTGACAATTTTTTTGTATACAAAAGCAATAAATAACTTTTAGGGAACTTTGCCTAGTATACACCAATTTACTTTTTTCTAGAAGGCCATTCTATATTGTAAAAAATCCCAAACCATCCTGACTGCATAGAGGAAACTGCACCATGAAAGCTATTAGACTTGATGAAAAGTTGGCGTCACAGTAGGGGAAAAAAAAATATCTTTGGGTTATATTGCAATGCTATTAGAAGAGAGAAATAGTGAGGCTTACTAATGTGAAGGAAAAAAAAAAATCCAGGACAGACAGCTTGTACTTATTCTGCACCCCGTTTATCACCGGGTATTTTATTTTTTTTTGGCAAACATCTTCATATAACATGCAGACAACTGTATCAATGCCAAAATACAGATAAAACCAACAAAACTGAGTTACATGATAGAAGCCAGATGATCTTTAATTATCTCCATGAAATTTTTTGGTCAAGTACTTGCACTGTTTTGCTATATCCTCTATATCTCTGCTCATTATAATGCTTCTGTTTGATTAACTGATCTAAATTGCTGGGCTGAACTGCTGAAATTCTTCATGCAGGTTTTGATGTAGAAGACACGCTGATGTGCTTTGAGGGAATTAAACTATTTGTTAGAAGTGGTCTGATGCTTTACCCAGTACAGCGTTAGCTCTGCTGAAGTCAGCTGGCTGTGCAGGTTATTTTAAATTGCATGTTAGACTTCCAAGGCATTAAGATTTTAACTGTCTGATGGCCTGTCACAACTTGAACCTTTTGAACTGTTTTTCAGTGATGGTAAGGAGGCAACCTCTCTTGGGTAAAATATTTTAGAAGGTGAGTAGTACCCACTAGTAAGAGATAGGAAGTATGAGTTTTCTTTCTTTGCTTCTTTGGAACAAGTGGAAAATAGCAAGTGATACAGTAATCTTTTACATGACATGCAGACATTTTTATAGTAGTTTTATTGCAAGAAGACATTCAGTAACTGTACATTCCCTGTGTCCATAGTCGTGGTTTGTGGTCTTCTGACTCATTTCAGCCTGAACTATTCAAACTGAAAACAGAACTCTTCAACAGTCTAGAGAATCTGAACTATTCATTCTGAATGACTTCAACTTAAAACTGCTTGAAGGGGCTGTGAAAGGTAAGTGAGAAAAGTAAGCTTACTGCCTTAAATTCACTACACAGTATTTAAACCACCAGTGAACAATTTTGGGGATCCACTGACACACACAAAATAAGGTTAAAAACTGCTGTTCTCCTTAACAAAGACTATTTTTCATTGCCCATTCTTCTGTATAAATGATTCATTACTAAAAACACTGATTTACATTAGCACATGCTATACTAACCACTGCTGAAAACCTCTGAAGTTAAAATCTTACTAGGCAGGATATTTATACTCTGTTTTTGCTATTCTCATTTCTGAGAGGAGGTCTATATATATTAGTGTAAAGAAAAAGGGAGAAAAAAGACTCCTGAGGGAGGGATTCAACACTGTCGCACTTAATTAAAATTCAATTTTGTGGGAGTTGTGTATTAAAGCAGTGACCTTTCATCTTTATAATGCCAGTTCCTGATGAGCTCCTACCCTTCAATTATATAGGAATCCTAGTGCTGATTCCACACTGTTTGGACAGCAGATTGTGCTGCCAACAACTGCATGCCATCTACTACAATCAACTATATCTATTTAGGATGAGAGCATACAGAGGTCACATCATATATCTTTTACCCCAAGAATGTGATCGTTTTGGGTCAGGATTAAGTCTACAGCTGACTGTGGACTGGCTTTGCTTTAGACACAGGGTTTGAGTATCAGGTGGGTTTTGCCCTTTGGTGCTACAAATATTCCAATCACATACACGTTTGTGGACCGAGAGGTTTTGCCCTGAGTAAAGGACTTGACGCTGTATGCACCTGCATGACATTTACTGCCGTAAGTGCCAAGAATAAGGTGACCCAGTAGCAGGAGCTGTGATAAACAGTGAGAGTTGGCAGAATGATGGCTGAGTCCCCAGGCTTGCACCACAGACCACGCTGCAGGAGACTCTGGGAACCTGATCTGACTGGAAACCTGTATAGGTAGAGTCACCAGTACAAGCACAACTGATTGTGAGAGCAATGAGTACTGTTGTGAATATCATTGCTTCCAAAGCTGCAAGTCTAAAGTCCCTTTGTGTTATGTATGAATATTTCAGTTTCTGTAAGCTGCACTCAAATTGATCTTGTATTCATTGTATATCTGAATGATTAGTTAGCTTGTCTTTCAATCTACACAATCTGACACTATGTGAAAGCAAACATACAAAGGTAGCTAAATGTCTGTTGTCCAAAAAAAACTAGAGGAAAAAATTTTAAGGCAGAATTTCTGATAGAGACTTAATTGCACTCTTAAAATGACACCTGCACTCAGTATGTACTCAGACACTTTGGTGATTGATCCTGAAAATTGACTTGCTAGAATTAAACCTGTAGCCCAGAACTGAGTACATGTGTTCTCACTTGCAGCACACAACTTCATGCATATGAAGCAGAGATGCTGTGCTCAGTGAAGAACAGGATGAAGGGCTTATGTTTAGCATATTTAATCTATTAGATGGCTATTGAGACAATCAAAATAGATTTGAATGAGAAATTGAACAAAGTTCTTTGCCTAGCATATAATTCTGATTTATACTCGTCTTGAAAGAGGAAAATGTTGAGAATAGTTCATAGAAAATAGAATACAGAGATAATAAGAATATAGAGCATTAAGAAAAAATCCAAAGTCCATTCAACCCAGTGTCATTTCTAACTGTAACCCTTAGCAGATATATGGAAAAAAATGAAAACCTGTGTTCTTATCTTCGGCCCTTCATTGCATGTTATAATGCAAAGAAGACAGAGCCTGGTCCTAATTAGCTGAGAGTTCCTCCAGCTGTTATCAATCTTTGTACTAATACAGGAGATCTGTTTAGGATACCAAGTCTTTCTCCATCTATGGGAGTGTGGAGCAGTTCCACAGATGTCCACTCTGAAGTCTTCTACGATCCATGTGCAGCTGGAATAACTTAAAGCAGCTTTTCCAGTGACTTCTGGTACATAAAAGTCTCCAGAACTGTTACTGCCACTTGACTTCTTAGTCCTGTGACTCTTGAAGCAAGAAGAATCTGGACATGCATGAATCAGAACCTGCTAGTTACTAGAAGGTAGGGTCAAAGAGGCTTGGGGAGGGAAAAAAAAAAAAAAAGGCCTGCAAAACTATACCCATTAAAGCTCTGGACTGCCAAGGGGTTCTTACTTTGAAATTAATATCCTCTACTCTGCATGTCTGTGTATCTCTTCTATTAACAGCATTCCAAGCCATGGTTAGTTTTTGCCGAACTTTACAGCGGACAGAGGTCTTGGAGCAATTTCTACAGGTTTGGTCAAAACAGACTTATATGGAGACAAGACTCTCTGAGAGCCTTTGCAGCAGTAAAAGCTGGACTATGAATTCTTAGAGTTTTAGGCATCGTAAAGCAGATACTTTTCACATGCCCTGAGCACCGAAAAAGCCTCAATTATGTTGCACTGTCTTAGACACAAAAGTCAATAGAACACAACATGGAAATCTACAGAAAACTGTTCTGTGCTATTCTGGTATCCATAGAAGATTTGGTTTCCATTCACTCATCTGTGCCATTAAAAGCAGGGAACACAGGAGTACTGTGAATATGTGGGACTAACAAAACACAAACAGTTAACCTCCTGAGAAAAGTTAAAGACTTCATTAATAATAGAAATATTTCAAAATCTTCCCCTGAAGTAATTATCTACAATATCTGCATTCTACAGAGTAAATTTAATATCTCTCTGCTGGGTTGCAGTACTTCCTTCAGCAGTTTTGAGGCTACAGTGCTTCAGTCCAGAAGCACATTTCGCACAAAAGTGGGGAATGAACATTTATATGAAAATCAATTATCATCACGGAATTGGAGGTCTGGTCCTGAATGATTCCAGGAAATCAACTCACTTTGCCACTACAAAACACCACTGCTACGTTGATCTTCCACTTCTGTTTCACAGCTGGACTATGAGACCAGGTGAGGAGACAGCATGTAGCTCTGTCATCAGCAGGACTCTAATCTCACCCTAGGTTGTAAGGAAATAGTGTGTTTCTCCCTCCTTCCCTTCCTTCCTCCCTCCCCCTTTTTTCCTTCTTTTTCCCCAAGCTCACCTCTAATGCCTGTGTAGGTAAAGATAAGTATGGATTTTGCTGTTTACCAGCTCATTGCATAAATTCAAGCATATCAACAGCACAGAGCAGCTCCTTCAGTGAAAAAGGTTTACATTCTTTTTTAAACACAAACTAATATATTATAGCGGCACCTCTGACTGCTGTGATAATTAAGGGTCTGTTTGTATTTCCATAATAAAATCCAATTTTCTGGGGAGGGGAGGTGCGAGTAGGTTACGATTTGTCCATACAGCACCAGCAAAAGCTGGAAACCAAAGGTTTTGACCAAGAATATGTTTTTTCCCTTTTAAAAACAGTTTCACATTAACAACATGAAAATATTCCTACATATTTTTACCACAAGGTTTTAGTGTGCAGCCACACTATCATGATATGCCCTTGAGAGGCACCCTAGAGCAGCTGTAGCATAAAGTATCAGACCTGCTCATCACAGGGTGCTCAGGATTTCCTTGACACCATCGAGTACAGTAGCTGTTGGTTGTGCCAACAATCAACATGCCACGTTATCTAAAGAGCCCCAAATAAGTCTTGACACCACCATCCCTAACACTATTTATTGCACATGTCAACAATCTGTATGTTGTATCCCATGTCCAAGCAGGAACCAACATGATTGCTTTGCACCATTGCTGTCTATTGCGCTCCAGTTTGTAACAGACCTGAAGCTTAAAGTCTCTCCCCAAGTTGACTGTAGTAAAACTGCATTCATCTATAGAACTCATAAAAGAAAACATCTCCTCTTATCACCATTTTTGCATTTGGAACTACCCAGAGAAAACCAAGGAAACACTTTAATATCTTCTTACTATCATGCCTTAAGCACACAGTATGAGTGTAGCATCCCCTACTACTTCCATTGTGCTATTTTCCTTCTTTCTGCTCCATTAAAAAGTCACACATATCTGCAATTGTCTCCTCCTTCAAATAATGTGTTCTAGACCCTAAGCAATACCTTACATGTTTGCCCAGTCGTCTAAATTGCAGGCAGTTGTTGTCAGTTATCTGGGTATTTTCATTCTGTGGTTCTGAATTCCTGCTTCGGCTACCTGGATGTTCTATAATGCTACATTTTGACAATGTCTCTTTTCCCTGATGTAGGGTACTTGCAAATTTTACTTCTGGCACATCAATGAAAGAACTCCTTGTCCAAGTTTAACTTCAGCCTTTTTGTAAAAAATAAAATACTAGCCAGAATTTTCTCAAACTTTTTTTAAATTTTTTTTCTCTATATTTTTCCCTTTCTTTAAATAGAATCATAGAATGGTTTGGGTTGGAATAGACCTTTCAAGGTCATAGAATCATAGAATAGTTTCAGCTGGAAGAGACCTAGAAGATCATCGAGTCCAGCCTTTGTCTCAGCCTGATCAACCTACTAAACGATTCCCCCCCAGCGCAACATCCACCTGTCTCTTAAACACCTCCAGGGACGGTGACTCAACCACCTCCCTGGGCAGCCTGTTCCAATGGCTGACAACCCTTTTAGCATAGAAATTCTTCCTAATATCTAACCTGAACCTCCCCTGGTGCAATTTAAATCCATTTCCCCTCGCCCTATCACTCTCCGCTAGGGAGAACAGACCAACTCCCGCCTCTCTACAACCTCCCCTCAGGTAGTTGTAGAGAGTGATGAGGTCGTCTAGGTCCAACCCCTCTCTGAAATAAGCAAGGGCATCTTCAGACAGATCAGGTTGCTCAGAGCCCTGCCCAACATGATACTGAAAGTTTCCAGTGATGGGGCATCCACTGCCTCTATGGGCAACCTATTCCAGTGTTCCAGCACCCTCACTGTAAAAAAAAATCTCCCTTCTTTAAGTTTAAAACCATTATCAAATAGACGACTAGATGCTTTCAGTGCTTTTTTTGCTGCTGTGTGAACATCTTTCCAGTTTAGATTCTGTTCTGTTACCATGCCCAAATGAACATGTTGCCTGACACACAACACAGAAAGCAGTATAGATAGACTTTATGCATGTAAATTTGCCATTTTTATTGGCAGCAACCCTTCCAATTTAAAATAAATAAATTTAAGTGGTCATGCTTTAACGAGTTCCGACATTTATCTGAATTTCTTCAATCTGTTTTCAGTCACTATAGTGAAAAGAAATGGTGTTTTATCAGTCCTTCCCTGATTCTGGTTCAAAACCAGATGGGAAAGAGCAGAAGCACACACACACACAAGATAACTGCAACAGAAATATAACCAAATGTTTTCTACATCTGAGAAGACTGAATTCTGACTAGGGTTTAAAATCTAAACAGTATTTTCAGCCTCGTACTATCCTTACCAGGATTACAATTCAACTTTCTAGATGTGATTTGCTGTGATATTTAAGACTAAATGGTTCTATTTCTAAATTACATTTTTAATGGAAAATAAAATAAACACACCAGAGTGCTTAGAAATTCAGAATACTTTTTGACCCTCTAAGATGGACATTCATAGTGAATGAAACCTTAACGCATCCTTGTCTGAAACTGCAACATTTCTTGCCATATATCACTAGCTAAACATTGTTGGAATAAAATTGTCTCTTACAAGCTTCCTGTGCCGTTTCTCAATCCTGCAATGAAGTCACTATGCCTCCCACTGATATCACACACTAGTATTAAAATTATTGTCGAAAAATCATATAACACAACAAACATAGAACTAGAATCTCCAATTAGCAACACACAAGAGAAGGAAAAAATTATGGCAAAACCATTTGGAAAGTAAATAGAAGGTATGTACATATTACAGCTATTTGAAATTAGTGTCTCAAATTTAAATATCAAATTCTGCCTACAGCCATCTCCTAAAGCTCTTACTGATGCCAGAACTATCTCCTCCTGAGGAATTTCACCCTTTTGACACCAAAACTCAATTCAGTGCAGATTTAGTGTTTCTAAACCACTTTCTAATAGTAATTTGAAAACAAACCAAACCTAAAATAGTGATAACTGATTAATGTCCTATTGCCTTTATTCCAAATAAAAGAGGTTTCAGATACATTTGTGGTATGTTCATTAAGATATGCTGATAGCTCTATAGATAGTCTACAGGCCTCAAAGTTAAAATAGGTTAGATAAAACCACAGAGTACAGGTTAAAATCACTGTAAATGGCAGATCCACTGCACACAGATTGGAAAGCATTCTTAGAATCCGTGAAGTAAATCAAAATATTTTTGTTATTGCAAAGAAAGTGAGAAATTTAAGATGTATAAACAGGGTCAAACTAATTGAATCAGAAAGCTACAGACAAGAATTTAAACGCACAGAACAAAAAGAAATTCCAGAATTTAGGCTGAAACTTTATCATGAAAGGGAATCTCCAGAGATGAACTACTGATAAATACTAGAGACATGCTGGATTTGGAACAAATCCATGCAAATCTATCAATATTTTGCGGTTCACAGACAAACTTATACGACTGTCTCTGACCTACAATAATTATATTCTACACATTACAGGCAGTAATATTTCAAAAATCACAATTATCCAACTACTTATAAGCCCTTTTCTATTACACAGTAAAATGTTCTGCTCCTCGTACAAATGATATCACAGCATAAACTGCTATTGCAAATATTACAGCTTTAAATAGCATTTACTGTTTGTAAATGCTTGTTGAACACAGCAGGTGGCAAAATGATTTAGCATCATGAACAAATACATATGGTTTCCTGAGCCCAAATTTTAGAGTAGATAAACCTATTTTCTGGTCCTACGTTTAGTGGACTAGAAATGAGCAGAAAGGCAGCTACCATTGTACATTTTCTGGCAAGTCACTGCTTCAAGTGAACTTTATCATATGAAGTACTGTGCTTAAAACAACATAAAAGCAAATCATAGGTCTCACACATTCAATGCATGGCTCATCTGCGATATTTCCTCTTATAGTTTTCAAGCAGGATTGTGCACTACGGAAAAAAATGCAAAGGTAAAAGCAAGAGCACACTGATATGTAGTCTAAAATCAATAGACAGAGAGAGGACATTAAGCAAGAGGCTAATAAAAAGATGCTGCCCTAGACAGTAACATAAAGAGCCCTGATATATTTTTCGCTTCAAAAATACTATTCCTTATGCCAATTTTCCCTTAGCGCTGTAGTAGTTTCTCTGTGTATATACACGTCATCTTACTTTTTTGTCTTGTTCCAATTTTATGTTTGCATTTTATTTTCTCATTTCCTTCCTGCTACTCCCCTGTTTCTCTTTACTATCTTGATGTTTACACAGACCTTTACTAGAATTGCAGGGTTTGGAGAGATCCCATTTTTTTTTCCTTTGTTGTAATGCCCATATTTTTTTTCCCAGAAAAAAAGATAAGTTTACCCAGAAAATAAAAAGCTAGTACAACCTTTTGCTCATCAACAAAGTATGTCTTCTTGTAGCCAGGAATAAGTTAATAAAACAGGGAAAAAGCTTAGTGGCTTAAAGAAAAAAAAAAAAAGCCCTCCTTGGGGTTATGAACGAACAATGTTGTTTTTTCTTCCCAGCGTGCAAGGATTTAATTAAGTGATAACAGTCACCTTGGGGTGGCTGCACAAGGCAATAATATCTAGGTGAAGAAAAATGCTGAAGAGAGTTGAGTACAGTCAATTTATCTTCAGAGAAGGCAATAAATGAACAAAGCATAGGTATTTGGCTGATTGTTTTGGAATGTTTCCATTACTGATAAACATCAAAATAAAAGGACAAAGATTTGGTATTTTCAGTATCTGAAATGTATTAAATACAGAAAGAAACGGAGGAATAAATCAGTGTGAGGTCATATCCTAGAGTTCTAATTGCAAATGGTTTGGTAATTATTCAAGCTAAACATAGAACAAGGGAATTTTAATGTTGACACAAAGGACAGAAATACAGCTGAGATGTGTATTTATAGCAAACACAAAACACTGGGTGAATTTCACTCTGATGAAAACAAAATGGTAAATGTAGATGCTAAAAAGTGATGTATATTAGACAAACGTGTGCAACTTGGTGGCCAGTGACCCATATTCAAGGATTTAAAAACACTATTGTGGGAGCTCTTCAGGAAACAAGCAGCAAGCTCAATTATCTGTAAGCCTGTTCTGCCACCCTCGTATGCAGAGAGAGAGACTTGTGAGAAAGAGCAACATGAAGCAGAGAGGAAAGACTACCAGGAAGAAATATTCTTCTTTACCACAAAGCTGCTAACAATTTGCTTTACATTATTTCCAACATGGGTTTTGAAAGGAATACATGGGCTGTCCTTAGGGAGTTTGATGTGTGCAAAGGGATCTGAAAGCTATGTACCCACTTCCAGAAACAGTACTTACTCTTCCAAAACTTAGCACAATTGGGAGTCCAGCTATAATAGTTGTTAGCAAGCAGCATGATCAAAGTCTCTGCCAAATGGACACAAATCATGCTTAATATGGAAGATGGAAGAAACAGCGCAAACACACCAATAATCTTGGGGATTCATCACATTCCTTTGCCCCTCTCGAGCTGGAAGCTCTAATTTTCCATTTAATTTTGATACTTTTCCTGAATCTGTCTCCAGCAGTGAGGGAATTGTTAGCTATTTCCCTGAGTTTACAACTGGGTTAAATACTCCTCACCCACACACTTTTGCGTGAAGAGGTTGAAGGCTACAAACAGTTGGTTTTTGACTTGTGATGAGATAGTCTTTCAAAGAGAAGGAACATGTCAAAAATGAACGGCTCACAGAGCATCCCAAGAAAAAATATAAAATATGTGTGTGCATGTGTGAGAGTGAGAGCAGGCATTTGAGTTTAAAGAGAAATACCAACTTCTGAAAAACATAAAACTTTTTGAATTCAACAAAAATCTTAAACCAAATTGTGCTACGTTGCCTCATTATGACTTCTAGTGAATGTCCACCTACAAAATGTAAATACACACTGCTTTTCAGGGCCTGTCTTTTCAAGGCCCTGTAAGCAAGATCTGCGTTAACGACGGGTCCCACTGCAGTTACTTTCCTCCTAAAAGCAGTATGTCCTTCAAAAATAGTTCACAAAGTACATACAAGCATTCACTTCTCATCTCTAAGAGGCCAAAGGTTTGTCACCTGCCTGTAGCTGCTGTTTGGCCTTAGTAATGTGACTCCCGCAAACTACAATTGCAACCTTCTTGGTTATTTCCACCAAAATACCAGGGAAAACCCTTATATGAAGCATGCTTTTGTGTACATCAAGATCAGGACACATGACACTAAAACCTCTCCTTCAGGCGGTTCAGTAGCCAACTATCTTTTTCTGACTGCCAATCCAGCACTTATTCTGAGCTTCACTGAGAACAAAAAGTGGTATGAGCTTAGTTTTCCATAGAATTTGGACAGGGGACTCTGCAATACGTCTTAAAAAACATCAGTGCAAAAACATTGGTTTTAAAACTATTTAAATCTGATCAGTAAGACTGATATTTAAACTTGCATTGTGTCATTTAAATCCTTTTATTTTGCACAATTACCTCTCAGAAGTTCTAAAAATGCTACCCAATGTTAGGAGGCACTGGTCATTGTAGCCTGCAGGTTCAGGAAAGGCGCATTACCTCAGTTCACATTCACAAACAAATAGAAATTTATATTAACAAAGAAGGAAGATAAAGTCTTGCATAATACAGTGGCCAAGGTTCCCGTTTCCAGTTACCATGGAAGTTCTGCACAGTTGCAGAGATGAAACAAACAAATTTTCAGACTCCAGCACCATGAACTGAGGTACAATGTTATTTTTCCAAGTATGATCTAGAGCTGTTTATAAGTTCCAGTGCTAAAATCGGTGCTGAACTGCAAGACATAGAAAATAATAAAAAACTGATTACTTGGGTAGTACTTTACTTTGTAAAATTGCTTTACGAGAGCCTTGAGGTTATTTTTATTCCTCAAATAAGAGTGTAGGTCTTAGAATTAAAATACAATATCCATTTCAAGTGTGAGACTCTGGATGTTTGGCCATCTTCTCTCCCTTTTTCCTGTTTATTTATTCTTTTTTAATAATTGTTGAAAATTAATGGGATTTTACATGTGAAAGACAGATTGGGTTGTTTTTCAGAACTATTAGTTCAGCATCTACTCCACTAACTCAGAATATTAACTTGTTTTGAGGTACTGCAGTGCCAGATCAAGTTCACATCTCTTGGTCCTCCTTGCTACCTTCAGGACACAGAGACCTTCTTATGAGTCCAATGGAGCAAAGGCTTAGATTGCGTTCCAGAATGTGCCAGAAGGAGGTGTTTTTAATGGATTTGAGGGACAGAGAGGAGTGAGATTTGAAGGTCTAACAAAGAAAGAAACAAACAAACAAAAAAGGAAAATAGTGGAGACAGTAATAGGAGGAATAAGCTAAAGTGCTCTTTAAGATACTCAAAATATGATGGAAAAGGGGCAAATAAAATGACTAAAAAGTAAGGAACAGGGAAAAGTGGAGGACAGAATGACAGACCAATAAGCACAGAAAACAGAACAGAAAGACAAAAAATGTGCAACAGAAAATAGAATGAGTTTAAGAGAAGAAGATTGGAGAAAAAGCTGGAGAAATACACTAAGTTGCACTTTTGGTAAATCATTTCATAGAATGACTGTCAACCTATTCCAGACTACTGTGTGAACACACAGGCATGCCATCCAGAAGTTATTTGGTGTTCCAAATAGTGCCAGACAAATAGCAAGTAATGTCTTCTCCAGAGCGGCTTACATGGCAGAGACACAAGTAAGGACAAATACCAGTTCATTAATGTCTGAACTGAAGCAGAGATGAAGAAGGAGGATTTCTTTTCCTCTAAAGGATCTTTTCCCCAACTTTTTACATTACTATTCCTGCAAGAGATAACTTTTGTCCTTTGCTTACAAAGACTGATACTGTCTCTGGAAAATGCTAGACTACACAAAATGATAAATTTTCCCACAGTATCTTCCTGTAAGAGAACACCCCTGAACATACCTGCAGAACATTGTGTTCTTCTCCTTAGAAACTGTTTCAGACATCAAGCAGTATTAAAAAACCCACAACAAATAACCAACATTGCCCAAACTTTTTAGCTGTGTCAATCTGTCCAGAGTTGGCAGTCCAAGGTACTGCCTTGAGAAAGACTTTTGTATACAAGCCAGGAGAAAAAATTATTAAAGTACTCTGCTCTTACAGTGGTCAACACTGGACAGCTGTCAGCAGAATAAAAATCTGCTGTCACAGAACAAATCCTTTCCCCCTACAAAAATCTCAAGGAATACTTCTGTAAGAAGCACTTACCAGTAATAAAGAAGACAAACATGTTGTTGTCTTGGGTAAGACAAGCGCTTCCCCGTTTATGCTGATACCAACTGAAGACATTTGGCACATGATGCATAGATATCATCAATGTGGAAACTTATTGAGGAGTGACAACGTTAGCTGAAGCCATTCAGCTGCCATTCTTGCTCTCTCTGTGACCCTTGCTCATTCTTAAGGATCCAATATCTGAAAAGCCATATCATGTAAACATGCCAGTGCATCTTGAGTATGCACTGTTATTCAATCCTACACTTGACCAATCAGCCAAACACCTCAGGTCTAAATTAGAACTTCCAAAATTTATACCAGAACACCTTAAATTTTTTACATTTTTTTCTTTTTTTTTTTTTTTTTTTTTTTCTTCTAGAAATCTCTTTGTACTTATAAAGGTCAAAAAGCATTTGTCTATACCACATCTGCCTCTGTTTGGGGATCTAGATCTCTGTAGACTCATAGACCTGTCCAGCAGTACAAAATAAATGCTCTAGCGACTGCATTTATATACTTGCTTTTTTTTCCCTACCACTCCTACAGTATGTAATAGTTACTATTTGTTATTAAAATGAGCTTTACACCTTGATCAGAAACTTAGTGTATGCTATCTCTAGAAATCTACCACTACTAAAATCCGTTTTAGTAATGAAAATTATTTTAGACTGTTAGGGAAGTATATAAACATTCCATAGAAATAGATAGATGCAGGACTCCTGGCTTTATCCGTTTACTCCTGTGGGTGTCAAAAATGACAACAATACAAGAAATTAGTTAACCGGGGCAAAATTAGTGCAATTGGAAAAGGAATTAGTACGGAGAAGCCCCATCCCTTTCTGACATTGCTATACAATTTGTTAGCTAACACTTTCCTGGGTAATATATATGATGAGGGATACGTCTCTCCCTAAAGTGGATTCAACCTGCTCACCTGGTTTATAATACGAATGGAAACATCATTCTGCTAATACAGAACGTGTGCTGCAGGCAAGATTTTCCTTTTCCTTGTCTTGCTCTATTGGTGGTGCTAACTGACATGGTAGTGTCTTTCTAAGTACTCAGATTAGCTAGAAAAATATTGACCAGCATAGAAGAAAATTCATTTTGGAACAGATTACTGTAAAGTATAACATAGACTAAAAGTAAATTCAGTAAATTATCTCTTTAGAATTTTTTTTTTTTTTATTTTACAAATTTTACACCCTTTTCATTTATGGAGTAGCATACATTCCATTCTTCAAGCAAGATTCTAGATTTGTTGCTTCTATGGTATCTGTTGCATGCTGAATTTCTGAGACAATTCATTCTCAGTCTCTCAGTTGGTTCAGCTATTCTCAAAAGTGTAGTAGGGACACTTTTATGTTGCCCATGTGAAAAGATTCTTATGACCTGGTCTTTAGACTGTTCTGTTCAAACCTGCTGTCATTTAACCAAGTTATAAATCTTTGAATAAAACTCCAATTTACACATGCCTCGTAGAAATTCACTAGAGACAGCTACCAAAACCCCCTTAGTGATTCCGCTTAAACCACACAGAAGTACTGCTAGAGACTGCTGGTACCTTACCAGAGCTTGCATTTGCACCTCAAATTTGCATTAGGTCAGTGGTATGCCACAACCAGAACTAACAACCGGCACTTGCCTGATCACAGTCCCTCCAGTGACCTGTTGGTAGACCGAAGGAGGAAGCTGCCTTGTCTGAACATGAAGGACACATGAACAAGGTTTTGCATAGGAGAAATAGAATGAGGAAAAGAGGACTGAGCAGGAATGGAGTCATTTAAGTGAAAGAAAGACACTGGGATTAAGAAGAATAAGTATAAGTCTAGGACTAGTTTAGGAGCCAAGAAGATTTGGGCTACTTTCATAATCTGGTCCAAATTCAAAGGGCTGCTCTGATATGAACCAACATGGCAAGGAAGGAGTTAAGAAAGTGGAGTTAGATCTGTTAAGTGGATGCATATAGGAGATCAGGGCTCATAAAGAGGTTGGAAATGGAGCTGGTGGAAAACACTGACAGGCCGGGCAAGGAGATGGGAGGCACTGGGAAGACAAGTGTTGGAAATGTGAGAAAAGAGTAGAGGGGGCAGGACAGGCTGTGCAGACACTGTGAAATAGAACTGAGAGATATTTTCCCACTATAGCAAATCTCCCCCCTAAAATTGGAATGGCTCCCACAAATTCTGATTCCCACCACTCTTCTGCTATCAGCAATGCTGGGAAGGTCATTGGCAGATCATAGTATCACAGAATATCCTGAGCTGGAGGGGACCCATGAGAACTGAGTCCAATTCCTCACTCCACACAGGGCAACCTCAAAAGTTAAACTACGTATCGAAGAAAGTTGTCAAAATACTTGCCAGAGGAGCTAGTTTCAGTGCTTGACCAACCTGTCAGTGAAGAACGTTTTCCCAATATCCAATCCTCTCCTCCCATCATGCTGGAGCACACAGAGGAAATGATAATTTCCTTTAGTTAATCTCTTAGTTCAAATGGCAAAAATACATGTAATTAAACTAAAACTATATGTCTTCCAATAAAATATGCTGATTTCAGCAAAACACCATCTTTTTGACTTTTTGTTTTCATTAGTAGATCATAAGAAATTACATCCTGAACAATGCAAAAAGCAATGCATTAAGACTGCAAAGTAGAGCACTGCAAAACAAAAATTCCACTGGAATTCCTGCCTCATTTATTGCACACAATAGATAATGCTGTTTTAATGAAAAGCTATTTGATATTTTGTTTTCTCCTCAGTGTTCAGTGTGTGGCCCTAGGCCTTATTTGTTATGTTCTATGCAAACCATGCTCAGAAGACAGAATTATAAGCTACCTTGTGGGTTTTTCTATGATGCTCATCACTACAGCATTTGAGTGCTTCATAAACATTAATTTATTTCCAAAATAACCTTGTGAGGTTGTAGAATAAGAGAGAAGATGTAGCCCCTAACAGCGCCCACATCATTATTTTCACTGATCGATGCTGAATATAACAATTAGCTTTACAAGATAAGGATCCTAATTTTGCAGGTATAATTGGATACCAAGAGAAAGGAAGTACAAACCAGGGTATGTAAGACTGAAGGGCAGGCTGAAGTTCTGCAAGACCAAAACTATTAGAAGCCCAGAAGCCCAACAATGACAGTGAAAGTAACTTAAAGGTCTTAAGGGTAAATAAAGACCCATATTTTAACTTCAGCTGCCTGGTGCTAGGTAAATATTCCATTCTCATTACTTGCAGATTGGGCAACACCAGAAAAAAAGAAGTTGTACCAGATCAGTGCTGCTGCATAATGAGATTTATATTTGTTCTCTTAAGCAACTGGGTGATGCTCTAGAGGTGCTATACATGGTCAGGATTCATGAATTTTAGCCAAAAAAGATGTTCAACATCCATATAAATCAGGCCCATTGCAGCATGTCGGTACATTGCTAGCATCTGAGGCATCTGAAGTCCTGATTTACTAACAAAACTTCAGTCTCTTCATTTTGCATCCTGGCCATTCCACTACACATTAAATACTGAAAACAATACTGAGAGGCCTTCACATGTATCCTAATTAGAATCTGTTAGCCATCTTCATAAAATGAGTCAGGTATTTCTGACTGTAAGAGTGGTAAATGTTCCAGATAAACCAATTTAGGTTCACCTGAGAGAAGAAAACACCTGTGTGTATTACGACTACAAACAGAGTCAAGAGGCAGCAAGTTTCTCACCTTGGGCATAAAGAGTAAAACGACAATTCACCTGCCAAAGTAATGTGCAAGTGATGATGGATTCCCCACAAGGTAGATGGTGTCACAGCCTAAATACCCAAAAGGATGAGGGTTGGAGAGGAGGTCTCAGATGCAGCCACAGTCTACACTATTAAGGGATTTAAAAGCAGGAGGGCCAAGTTAAAAATCAATCTTCCACTTCTAGGGATCAAATGGAGATAATGGATAATGGTCATACTATGACCATGTTAACTTAATCCCAAGAGAAAACATGCTGCTAAATACCATACAAACTGCTAGAAACTGAGGAGCAAGGTAGGAGATTCAGCTAAGCAGGAATTACAACATGACTGCTTGTGTTATTACTTTAAGGTACAGAACAATAAATAAGAAAACAACCTCCACTAGCTAGGCAGTGAACGAGAACTAGTGAATTGAAGTTTTCTGTGGTAAGGAGGTGATCACCTTTTCATCTTGTAATCTATTTAATCTTGGGGCTCTGTGCAGCCACCAGAAGCTTGCTAAGCCTTCCAGAGCTGGCCCCTGGCACACACTAGCAATGTCTTTACATTTCCTGCCACAGTTAAGCCAAAAGGCAGAATATTGGACAGCGTTGACCACAACAAACTTGATATAATCTGAAATACATTTTTTCACAGAAGCCTAGATAACACGTTCTGCTCAGGCACATTTTACAGGAGCTGGGCAAATATTAGAAAGTGCCCTAAAGAATAAGGCTTTGCTATTTCCAACATTTTTGGTTGGAATGAACCAGACAATTCTTGTAAGTAATGTTATCCTTGTTTTCCAGGATTTAAGATAATCTTTGAATATAAAGACTTAGAGGAAAAAATAACATGGGACAGATTAATTCAAATCTACCTAATCTGAAGTTTCCAGCATTTCCTGCAAAGCATTTGCTACTGGCTGTTTGGTGGACAAGACACCAGACTAAGACAAGACACACACTGACAAGACACTGGACTGCAAGCCTAGCTCAGTACAGTAATACTTGTGCTATACTCAGTAAAAACCCCAAGAAACATGACTTACAGAAGCACCAAAGGAAAAAGCATAAACCACCAGAATCCACTGAAAAAATTATAACAGAAAAGGATTTGCACTTTAAGAGCATGCAGAGCCTGTGCTGGCTTGCTGCAGAGGGAAGAATTTCACCCTTACATGGTTGGCGTTTTCACTACAATCGCTTCCAGTAGAAAAGACAGATGCTAAAGAGTAGATGGAAGAAAACTTACTGTTACCTAGCTCATAATCCATTAATCTGCTCCCTCACTTTTATATATACACTTAATACAGACCTATATATGGAATAAAAAGAGAGAAATAGAAGTACACTCACTCATAAAGACTCAATGTCTTTCACAGATTAAAAAAATATTTAAGGTACTGCTTCTGCATTCAAAGAACTCCTAACATTGTGCAAATTACTAGGAAGAAAGAATAAACAAACTCATCTAGCAGCCCAGTTTAAAGATGTCATGCTGCTTTATCCCTACCATTAAGAGACTTATTTTACTGTCTTTAACCATTAAGCTTTCAGTTTTTTCAGTGTCCTCATACTGCCCCTTGACTCATACACAGACTTACCTATGTTATTTTGAGGGGTTATTTCTTCTGCTATTGCCTGCCTGGAGGGCTTCCAATATTCTGTAGTAAACTGTTGCTAGGTTTTCCATTATCACTAATAAGCAAGATAAATTCAGTCAGAGAGAGTTCTGCGATTGAAGCCTTTTCTTTACAAAAACTATGGGAGTGTTTGCTATTCAAATCCTCTGTAGGGCCTACAGTATTGGCATTAATTCACTGGGATCATTATCATCTGAGCAATAATGTTTTGGCCTGGATAAACTTAATTGGTGTTTTTGTTTTCTTTTAGATCCTTTAAGAGAAAGAATGAAAAACGTAAAACTGACTGTATTTAAAACTGTGTAGTATACATTTGAAGAAACAGAAGAAGCATGTAACAACAGGGACAGGAGGGACACTTTTATCCTGAAAGGTTCAGATACTGCAGTTACAGGACTTTCAGGACTGTACCTTACCCTGAGCTTATTATTATTTTTGTAATTGTTCATTTAATAGCATTCCTTAAAAGTAGATCAGACTACTCTAAACACCTATTTGGTCCTCCAATCTATGGCTTATCCTCTGATTTTGCCTTTTAGGTTCTGCTTTTTTGTACTTGTGATACCATCTGCTAATAGGGAGAGGAATGTGATGAGTGAGGTCACAAGTTCCCCTGCATAAGAGGCAGAGATTTCAAAGCATTGACAAAGGCAATTTAAAAATTACAGGACACATAATTTAATAATCAAAATCTCTTCGACAGTTAACAATTAAGTGCACAGTATACATGCTGCCTGTAACCAGCCCATGCTCTTCAAGTCCACTGTGTCACAACTTGGCCCAAAAATCCACCGTGTCCTACACGAAAGAGTAGGTGCCCTCTCGATTTATAAAGATGAAAGAAAACCACTACAATTTCTAGATCTTTTGTTATTTCCTTATTAAAACAGTCATGAATGAAGAAGAAAAAACAAAGGAAAGAAAAAGAGGACAAGATACAGTCCTTCTCTTTTCCCATCCACATTAGCTTTGTTCCCGTGCGTGCAGCTGGCCTGGGTAGCTGCAGACGGCAGTTTGTAACAACTACTTTACAGTTGCCACTCAGCCATTCTGGTAGAGGACACAGTACACATCTCCAAATAAAAAGAATACAAGTTCTCCGTATTTTCCCTACCCTGCACTCCCAGGTCCAGCAATGTACTAGTTCCCTGAACGCCATTACAACAGCAGAAGCTCTGGTGGAAAGCTGGTTCTAGGTGCTGAGTAAGTAAGAACGTCTATGCCCACACAAGTTCTTCCGCTAGCAGAGACAAGCAAATAAAAGATTGGAGAAGGATGTCATGGGAATGCTGGAAATTCTCTTTAGACGTGTAACCCCTGAAGTGGCATATATGTCACATCTTTTGGGGCAACAGGTTGTTTTTAACCCTTAGGCTGGCTGGGTGGCACCTGAAATAATTAAAACTGACATTTCTAGGGTTAAAACGTCAAGAAGGAGAAAGAGCTGAAAAAGGAAATTCCCCAGCTTCTTAGTAATGAAAAGCTGAGGGTATACCTTCTGTGGTTGTCTGAGAGATGCTTTCACATCCGTGTGTCAAGGGTTTTTCAAATTGACAACTTGCAAATTTGAAATACAAAAATGCCCAAAGCGATATTTTAGTGGCTCAGGGAAACTCTTGTATGGGAAAAAGAATTCTAAAGTGAAACGTCTCTAGAAATCACACAGGGCCTGACCACGATACTCTAATTATGCTAATTGCTTCAATGCCCTTGCTTTATTTATGCTGAGCAGCTAAGATAAATAAAGGAAAATTGCTTTGGATCTAACTGTATTCATATCAGAATGCAAACTAGCCTGTGTTTGTTATGTGATTGCTGATCTGTTTACACTAAATTCTGCAGGTAATTGCAGTTTTGATTGCACATTTATTTCTAGCTGCACAGGTCCCAGGACTAGGTCTGTCTGTTTTTATAATTAAACCATTTTGTAATATCTAAACTCACTAAAGAGCAAAATGATGCTTTAAGAATTTGCATATTTTATGCATTAAAGATAATACTTTGGTGCTCAGTGACAAAGAGGAAAAATTCTGATTACTGAAAAATGGACAGCATGTTCTGGATTTGAAGAAATTTGAGACATCTGTTCCAAGGCCTGTTCACTGAGTGGGACAGATGTCCTCCGCATCCCCGTAATCTGTTACACAACACCTTCTTTTTGAACTATCAGTGATAACTTTCATATGAGTAAAATATGTTAACAGAATGAGTCTGGGGCTTTGGTGATTAATCACAGACCTCAAATAAGAGTCAGCACCCGATTGCAGTTTTAGAAGCAGAAGTCTCTCCCTAGGCAGATTTGGGAGCGAATGCAATGCCTTGCAGTTGGGGTATCTTTAGATATCTCAGACTCTCACAGCAAATGGTCAATACTGATGTAGTCTCTCAACATCCCACAAAAAGAAACAGTACTACTCCCATTTTGCAGCAGCGGATAGTGAGGTGCGGAAATTTGACTTGTCCATGGGCCACACAAGAAATTTGTGTCAAACATGGGTATGAAAAGGACTGTCTAAATCCATATCTTTTGCCTCAAGCACAAAATTATTATTATTACTTACAAATCACTATAAATGTGTATGGCATATTGCAGACAGATAAAGTGACAGGTACTGCAGAGTTGACACTCTCAATTATAAAACCATCCTTCTGTCCTTGGTGATGAATTCGAGGTGAAGAAGCTTTCTATTTTTGTTCCAACATATTTAGCACCTTCTGAAACCTTAATTTGAACTTCATCTGTGGTTATTTCTTCCTTTCCACCTCTCTCAACACGTAGGAACCAAATCTAATCTTTTCTTCTCTGTCTTTGAGAAATTACCGTTATTATAATATCACAGAGAAAAACTCCCTAATCTCAGTATTACAAATTTAGCGCAATGTCATCTTCGTACAGCTTCTTCATCCATCATCAATTCCAAAATCAGTAATCCAGTCTGTCTCACTTAAATGGAAGACTTAATATCATTCTATGATGATGATCAGCCTATGTAGACCAGTCTGGCAAAGCCTTTTAGCTAGCTTATACTGTTGCAACCCACCATGATAAGGTGTGCAGCACTCGGCTGCTTGTACCTTGTGTGCACCTGAAGACCAAAGGAGTTAAACCTCCGCGAAGTGCGCAGTAGCACATAAAACTCAGTTCTGCCATAGCATCGTAACGCACTTCTGTTGCAACAAAGCTTGCAAATTTAACAAGTTGATTCTACCTGAGAAAAGATACGTACTGCATGACAAAATACAATTGCCAGCAAGACTAGTATGAAGATAATGAGGTAAGATTTATAAAATGTATTGGTCAGTGGGCAGCTTCTGATTCTCTGTTCTGAAGCTTCTGAGCATGAACTTAATCCACTTTCCCCACTGCTCCTTGTTCCTATTCATTATGCCAAGACATTACTCTTTAGGCAGTACTTTGTCAATTTTAATGACTACTTATGAAGATGTATTATTAAACATTAAAGTTTCCAGTCCAGCTTGTACACTAGGAAAAAAAGCCCCAAGTTGCTCTTAGGACTCCACATTCAAACATCTTGGCGATGGAAGCAATTTTTAAATTGACACTTTTTCTTCAACACTTCACTCTTCTGTGCCAGCACAGAACACCTTCACCCATCTGTGTTTGATCTTTCCTGCCCGATAAACTATATCAGACACTTTGTGGAATTAACAACACAGTGCTTCATCACTACTGCCCATGCTTTGAAAATTCCTTAGTGTTTTCTCTACTAAAATGAAAAACATGAGAAGTGGCAAATTATTAATTCTCCGTTGTTTTGGAGTTTTGTTTGTTTATGGGGTTTCTTTTATCTTGAAAGCCTGGCAATATTTTTTATTATCTGGTTCACAAGAAGGAGAAGCAACCCTGTTCTACTGGATAATGCTTATAGCTTTCTGGTGACAGGACAGGGAAACACCTTTACAAAAAGAAAACCAGAAAATGGACAAGAATCAGCTGATTAAAAGAAATCTTTACTGTTAAAAGAAATGGGATTTTATTGTTTTCAACTTTAAACACAATTTTTTTCCCACTTGAAATTAAGTAATCATTGAGCTCCTCCTCCTCACTTTTACAAGCAGCAGTGACTGCATGAATCCAAGTTCGTGGCCACAGTCAACTCCCAGTGGCACATGAACTGGCAAGATCAGGTCCCTGGTTACAAGGAGCTGGCATGTCATTTTAAACTCTTAATCTTACTATAAACATTTTTTATAGAAGCCTAAGTCCTAAAAAAATGTATTCACAAAGGATTTACTGATTTTTTTTGTGCATTTCACCTTCTAATACTTAAAAGTAACATCCATACAAGATTCCAAAAAACCCAATGGTTTCTGCTCAAAAGATGACTGTATACAGATGTTGCCATACAAAACTGAAAACTTGGAGCTCACAGATAGAAATCCACAAAACCAATTAATACATCCCTTCACACTCACAGCCTGTATCCATATTCTAAAGGAGAAAAGGCAGCATATTTGTTTCAGGAGACATTTATACCTGAGCCTAATCTTTTATTTTTAAATCACCTGAAGTATCACATCTTTCGACATAACTCTTAACAGACAAAGCTCTTCATGAACTTTCTCCAACTGGGGTGAAGTGGTATTGAAGCAATGAAATCATCTCCTTATTTGGATCTCCAGATAGCTCTATCTATTTCCTTAACTATAAGATACAAGAAGCTACCACAATTTAATGAGTTGTTTCTATAGGTATTAATAATACAATCTACACTGAGCAGTGCTGCAACAAAGACAGATCCAAATACCGTCTGCAGATATTGCATTTCTGCCTTATGGTCACCTCTAACTTCTTCTGCAGCCTCAGCTCAGTATAAAGTTTCTACAATATCCACGCCATGTTTAAGTTTGAAGTTGTTTAGATTCTGAGGATTTGTTCACATTCTGATCTAGGTAAAAGCAATGTTTCAATCTGGTTATTGCAATGTTCATTTTTACTTAAAGCACAAACTGTTTATTTCAATTTCAGCTATCAGTTCTACTGTCCTATTCTGTATAGAATAAACTTGCATAGCTGCAGAATTAATTATTAATCTTAACAGTATTACACAGTGGCAGACAATATTATCTAGTTCAGATGGAGAAGGCCATTATTTCTGGATTCTTTCTCTCATGCTCTGTGTGGATCATGCTTTTCCATGTTAGACTGATATTTAACCCTCACTGAAATGCAGACCCTACAGGATTATCCCTCTTAACATAGAAAGACAAGCTGGGAAAAGAATAATTTCCTAAAGACTCAGACGGAAGAGGGGAATCACTGAGATTTCTTTTTTTTTTTTTACCACTGCCAAAATTGGGCTTGCTTTAAAATTATAACCAAGAATAGGTTGTGAGAAAAGTCACTGTATCAGACCAGGTTTATCTGAACAGAGTGGTATTTTAAACACGCTTTCCAATCTCTACATGATGCAAAAGAATTACTTGTATCAATCAGCCATGTCCTGTTCTCCTGCAACCAGAGTGAAAGGCTTTGGACAGATGACTTACACAGATGTTACAAAAGAAAGAGAATCATTTCCTCATCTACAGATACGCAAAGAGAATTTTTACAGCCTGTCCATGGAGTACACCGCACCCTCCCCTTCATACCAGAAAGGCGTAAGTGGGCTGTATTTTGACTCTCCCAATGCATGGGAGATGATGGGGACACATCACTTCCTCCTGCAATCAGTTTTAGCTCTAGTAGAAAGGTTAAATAAGGTAGAGGAGATTTGAATCATGCGAAAACTGTACTTACACTCTTAATACAGTACCTTGATATTGCAAAATATGGGCAGTCTTAGACAGAGTCTGCTCCAGTGGAAATAAGCCATTTGTGCATGGATCCTGAGTTTGGTAGGGCTTGAAAACCTGCCTTGAAAGATGGATACTTTGCTTGGATTCTGAGGTGACAGCACTCTTGATTCAATTATAAGCCCTTTTGATTCAGTGACAGACAAAAATGAGCAGGAGGAAGAAAAATTTCATATGATCTAGCAGAGTCTCCTCAGTTAGGCTATCTGGCTTTCAGTTCAGACCCTATCAGATGTCTCTAATACCACCGAGGACAAGGCACATCAGCCTTGGGATTTCCTACTGCCCTCTATCTGAGTTGGAGAATATTTTGGTTCCATGATCAATCATGGAGCTTCTGAGTGAAGACTGTGTGGTAATTGTACCTGTCACACTTATCGCACTTAGAGACACGTAAACCTGCCTTCTCTCACATTAAAAGATGATGTTTCATTTTGTCACATTTTGTTTTTCATTCTTTTAAGTTAGGAGATGCTTAATACAGAAATTTTACATGTTTTTCTGAAAAGCAAGACTCTGCCTAAGTATATTAATCTTTAAGTAGTTTTTGAATCCTTTCAAAGGGTTTACATGTGACTAGTTTTCCAACATATTTGGGCAGACACTAACACTACTAAAGAAGAAAAGTTTTGTCAGCTGCTAACTACCACATGATGAAAATTCTGAATATGCAGAATTATTTTTTTGCAACTTCCTTAATGCATAATAATCGCAAAGTGTGTATTAAGGAAACCTCACAGAGAAGTAATGAGAATGTCTCTATAAAGTGAGTTCTGATAGAGGAAGCAGAGCCAGGTGGGGAAAAAGTTCCCAATGATGGGGAGAGCTCAGTGAATGCTTTGTCTTCAAACCGCGGTGTCGTGAGTAAGCAGAAAGAGTCAAAACTGGAAAAGGTGGGGGCAGAGAGGGTATGGGTAAGACAGAGGACAAGTAAAAGTACTTTAAAAGCCTGATAAAAACTCCAAATAAAGGTGATTCTTCTATACTCCTTGACTGAAAAAAATTAGCCTGGGCTTTACTCTCTCCACTTGCTTTGATTCAAGAACACTGAAAGTATGATTTAAAGCCAAAATACGAATGCTCATTATGTTATCTTCATTTTATAGTCAGGAGGTGTAGGATATAGTTCATAACAAGAAACTGTACTGAGTAGCACAGGATTATCTCAGTGTCTTATTTGCTCTTAGGGTGATATTACAGTATCCATTATAACTAACTGTCCAGAACAATTTCCTTAATTTGTTTAAACTAAATTCTGACTAGGAACCCAGACATGAAAGTTACTAAATTACTAAGGCACTAAAATGAAGCTGTTGCCTACGCTACATTTGAAGAATGCTCTAATATATATTCAGTATCCAGTGACTTGACTGTTCTTGATCTCATTGCCACTACCCTGTACTTTAAACCTCTGGAGAATTCAGTCCAACGATCCTCTATGACTAACAAGCTGTTTAATTCACCAATAGTTTCCTTCATTATTTTACAATTACAGCTTGGGAAAAGTGAATGTGTGTACTGACAAGACCATTATAAGGACTACTGTAATAATAGTATACAATTAGCAGCTCCTTACTTACAAGGAATTAAAAATCCCTAAAAGAAATGCATGCCTTTCATTTTAAAAAATGCAGCAAAGGCTGTGCAAACTAAAGGTTGTTTGAAAAGAAGAACGAGGTTTTCACATAAAAAAAAGATTATACAGATCACATAAAAAAAGATTGTACAGATATTTTTCTTTATTGTCTATAAATGACTCGGAGATAGTTCAGGTTTATCTACCGATAATTTTTGCTGAAGACCTACAGGACCTTCAAATGTAGCCTGGGCATAAGTGAAAGAAAATCATTTATACCTGATAGTTGTGAAAGGTCATGAGTGAAAAAATAAATTCTAGATCTCATAGGTCTAGCCTTAGCAGAGGGAGGGAGAGGGCACATTAGAGCTATGATCTGTGCAGGGTTTTTTATGTGAATGTTTCTATGTACGTGTACAAAACCACAAGAAACCCTAAACAACAATGAGAATTCACACTTTCATTTCTTTTCTAGTGTATTTATCTTTCCTATTCTCTCCTCACCTAATCTCCTTTTGGTCCATTATTTCCCACATTCTCCCAATTCACTTGTGTTAGAATCCTTATTTCCGCAGTTTCAAAGGCTGTCTCACTGTCAAAATAACAAACTATGCTTCCTTAACTCGAAACAGAGAACGAAACATAATTCTTAAATACCAGATCTAACAGTAAGCTAAGAAAACTGATACTTCAGCCCAAGAAATGCACCTGCAAACCCTCCTGCACAGTAGGTCATACGTAAAATGAATTTAATGGTCTGATCCCCCCTCACTTGTTAGCAGCAGGATGGGGCCTATTATGCTCTTATGACACTGTAATTGAACCAGGGCGGGGAATCTTGCACAATTCAAACAGGAGTTACCACTTTGCATCAATGTGTACCCATCATGTCACATTTTTGGATAAAAAAGCAGTATGTGAAGGTGTACTACCAAAGAGGATGCCCATGCCTGGAGCCCTTAGTATATCTGCCTAAAACGCAAACAACTTTGCATCTCGACCGGTTTCAGAGTAACCAAGTCAGTTCAACGTGTGTGCTCTGTTCTGAGTAACCACCTTGACACTGGGCTACATTCAGAAAGAACTTCTTACTAATGGGCATGCTCCTGTTTGACTGCAGCGCAACAGCCTATGAACTTTACCTTCACTATTTCAAATAACTTAGAAACCTTACTAATAAACTTAGAAGTTTATTTACTGGAAACCAATCCTAAGGTTAACAGATTTTTAACAACATACAACATTATTTAACAGTAGCTGAATAAAAACTATTAGCACACTGCACTAATTTCTGTTAAAAATCTCCTTTAGACTATTGAACGTTACCATTACAGAAGTTTGATGACAGGACTATGTGACAGATGTTTGATTTTAGGCACAGAGTTTATGACTGTGCAGGCAGTGCTGTTTGTATATTTGTACCGATTTAGCACTAAATTATATTTTTTTGTTTCCACCCATGAGATAAAGCCTTCTTCGCTACATAGGTGCAAATGCCTAAGTTTCCAGAAAAGAAGTGTTTACTATAAATTAATCCACTACAAAAGTTAGGCGGGACAGACTATTTTAGGAAATGTAAACTTAAACAACCGCAAGTCAAGAGCCAACTGTTTCTGTTTTGATTTATTCAGTATTTCAGAGATGCTGCTTCTATAGGGAACAATATGCAAGGCATTGGAAATTCAGATGGCACCTCTTTTGTGCACCGTAAAAACATGCTGCTAACCTACAGTACCCTCACAGAAATACAGTTCAATAAGGAACTCAGTTGGGAAGATGCCTCAATAGAAAGACATGAAAAAATGGTCAATAAAAGAATGATTTAGTTTACCTTACAAGGGATTTTGATGCTGGAAATAAACAGGACTCTGAAACTTCTAAAATAATACTGCAGATAAACACAGACCCGCATTTTTAATTCTCACACATATTTAATGTGACTTTTTAGCAGATCATTGCCTCTGAATCATCACTTCTATCAAGCCTATCACTTGAGAAGTGTTACAGCACTTAGCCCTCAGGGCAAAGATAAGTCTTCAGCATTGTCACATACAGTACATATATTGAGCCATATTATGCTGCATGGGAATACAGTACACTGTAGAAACAGTACTCATTCTTGCAGAATATCCTGTGATACTTATCAAGATGTTAAAGGAGACATCAGTCTTTTGTCTGTATTGCCCTTGACACATCCTGAAGGAAAGTATCCGGAAATTCTTTGTTTGTTGAAGAACTCACGGACCCCTTAGGTCTAATGTAGGTTAAGTGCCCACAGATCTCCCAAGAAAGGAAAAGCACCTTGAAAACCACTATCTGAATTCACCAGAAACAAACAAATAATGGCATTGAATAAGTAAGATGGAACAACTCTAATGAAATGTAAGCCTGAAAATTCTCATGCATGCTAAATCAGGAACAACTAAATATTGACATCCAGGGTACCAAACCAGCCATTTCAAAATAACAAAACCAGAACCAGACTCCCAAAGCCTTCCCTGAACAAATTTTGCCAGTATTCAGGATTTGCTTATTGATTAACACACAGACCACATAGCAAATATCCTATATGACAACATGTTTGGGTTTTTTTCTGCCTTTCCTTTCATTTGTTGCTTGCATTAACACCTGTCATTTACTTATTCTGCAACTGTTACACAACTATCCTTGCAATAATTTGGAGGGGGAAGTATGGGATAAGAAAGCAAATAAAAAATTATCACGTGGCTCAAAGCTGGTGCTTTGTTTTTTTTTGTTTTGTCTTTTTAAAAGTATATTCTTCATTTTGTATCAGAATAGAATTATGCAGTAAATAATTGTAATAAGCATGAGTGCTAAAAATGTCCTTTTTGCTACTTTTGTTTGTTTTCTACCTCATAAATGACACAACAGCCAACAAAACTTTCAGACATACAAAGAAAAAATATTTTTCCTTTCATATTTTTCCACAGGCAAGCCTCAGAAAAATTCATGGCTTTCCTGTCTCAACAGAAACTTACAGAATACAAAAAATAAAGCTTCAACCTCTTTTTTAGATCATACAAAATACACCATTGACAAAAAATAAAAATGCCTTCTGGTATCCAAAACGCGTTTGTGCTTTCTGTTAGTAATCAATTTGCTCAGATTTTAAGAGCTTAGAAATACATTGTCACGCGGATCTGCTATGCCTACTATGTCGGAATGAGTAGCAGGTGAGACACCAGCACAGGGGCTGCCAAGTGCCCTGCCCTCCACCTGTTTGCTAGCCCAGCCAGAAAGATGGAAGGCAGCCGTAGGACAGGGCAGCCTGGGACTGAAGCAGGGCCTTTCGCCACTGGCCACCTCCCTGTCACCACAGCCTATTTCTGGTTGTGTGGTCAAGGTCAAGGTTGCGGGAGGTGACTAACATTGCGCCGCTTCCCCATAGCAACAGTGGCTTGTGTTCCAAGAGCAGGATGCTGGGTGATTTTTGTTCACCAGACACACCTCTGTAGGTCTTAGGTTTTGGGTTAGCTACGTCACTTGAGTTTCAAAGCTAGTTAAAATTCCCATATGATTGCTGATGCAAATGATGAAAAAATGTGTACATGTTTACATGATATTTCAGTTCCAGGCTTCCCAGGGGTAATGTGATCAATACACCATTAGAGGAGTGCAGAGAAACAGACCATAGACAAAGTAGAAAAGGAAAATACTGGAAATAGCTGTCCAAAAAGACCAGCTCTATGTTAAAGGAAACAAACTAAGAGGAGTCTTCAGGAGAGTACAGTACACATAGGACCTTACTTCCTGAGCTGATCTAACTTTCACAATGGCTACTATAGAAGTAATGTCACTTAAATCACCCCAAATCCTCGAAAAATTATTTACTTTATATGAAGAGCAATTTAGGATGCTTCAACTTTTTTTTTTATTCGTAACACTGTCTTGATATAGAAACAACACAGAGAGAAAGGCACTGTGTGAACATTCTCACGGTAAGTCTGTCTCTTCATCTCAGCTCTGAGATGAAACAACCCATAGTATTTCACTCCTAAGACTCTACTGACTGGAGTCAAATCATAATTCTGAGCTGTATTAAATTGTACAGGACTGTAATGTGGATAAATATCCAAAGGGATTAGCTAAGACCACCAAACTCATTTCACTTGTGATCTATTCAGATTTGAAGTCAGTCTCTCATCCTTACTATTTTATTAGAATGAATCACTCTCAAACAATTTATCCAGAGTGTTCCTCAAAGCATGCATTCAATCAATTCCAGACATGCACTTTTTTCTAGACTTCATATAAATACATATTGTTCTATCAATATAGAAAAATAGATTTTCACATTAGGGCACCTGAAGATCCAAAATATGTCTTCCGTGCATCAAGAACTGTTAGAATATGCTGTAGTAAAATCCAGCACCACTTAAGAAACAGCTTATCAGGGCAACTTAATATTAGCTGATTATATCTAAAATACTTTTATATTTTAAAGCTTTCCGTGAATTATCTTCCAGTTTCCATTCATTGCCTCTCCCTTTTAAAGGGTCAGTCAGTTGACAGAAAGCAATGACTCCTAACAGCTTTTTCTTTCCTATGATCTCAGCACCCTCTGGACAAGGTTAAACAATATTATATTACATGTAAAAATTTCATCCCGAATTCAGATTTTTGTTAGCAAAACACTGTGGAAAAACACTTCTCTAAGCACAGCGCAGAGTCACAGAATGCTATGGAATCATCAAGGAAAAAGCAAGGCCAAGGTCATGGGTGTAAACTTGCGTTTTGACAAAATAATGCTGAGAATTTGCTGATGTCCATCTAAAGGGTTCAGCCAGTTCACTCAAGGAAAACAGAAGGTACAAGAGAATTAGTAATCCATTTACAATGTATTCATCCGTGTATTATAAATCAGCAGCACAAAGCATCAACTCTCTCCAAAGTACTTGTTAGTATCACAGCTGTTTTTGAACACAGCTAATCTAGCTTGCATGAAAGTTTATTATGAAACTTTTTAAAGTGATTTATAATAGAATCTTCTCAGCATATATTTGAAAAAGCATGGGGCAGTATGAAGCCTTCTGTAGGTCCAACATTGTTGAGAGACATTATCTGACATTCTAAAATGTAAACTGCCTCAGTTACCTGCTTTCTATAAACATGACTGTAAAAACAGCATTCTCAAACACTTGGGCAACCTCTCTGAGCAGAAGGAATGACTGGCATGTAGAACTTCATCTACAATGTTCATTTCGTGTTCATTATGGCAGGTAAATTACACAAAGTTGGCAAATGCTGAAAAATGCTTCTACAAACAGGTTCCTCATATGGCCAACAGGACACATATCATTGGGTTCATTGAGAATAGCTGCATATAAAGTGCCTAAAACAGAACATTACCAATATTTTATTACCAAGGATCTTTTCTCATCAATCTCACTCAGTATTTCAGCTTCCCTATTGATTATATGGCAGTTTTTAAATGGCCAGAGACTGAATCCAATCAAACCTGTTGAAAGAAGCAAAAGCGATCAAACTAATGAGCGCATATTACGTTATTTACAACACAAATAATTCGGTTCCTGGGGCTTTCCTCAAACAAAGCGGTGGGCTGAAATAACCGATGATTAAATTATGTGGAAAGCAGCACATTGAATCCGCAGGCCTGGATTCACAGTACAAAGATTCGGAACATGAAGTATTCTGAAGTCAAAAGAGTATTTTTCCTCATTTCTCTACACAGACATGAACAGACAAGAGTTATATCTCTGTCCCTATCGATAAGTATAAATAAATATTTTTATTTATATGCCTACTACCATGCCAGGAAAATAACTACTTTATCCATCACATCTGTTTGAATATCCTTAGTTCTTCTGTAGCCAGAACGATGATACAAAATCTCTGTTGTCAGCTTAAAAAAACACTTCGGAAAAGCTGAGAGGGTCAACAGTGTGGTTCTACTCCACTTCTCACACACTTAGGTGATTTCATCAACATCACAAAGTCCTTCACACTGAATCAAACACCTCCTGGTCCGATCCCACTCTCAACATGAAGAGACAATCACAACACTCACAGCACTTAGTGATGATCGGCTTAAAATACAGTGTATGGAATTTAAAGATGCAGAGCATTTTCGGAAGAAAATTCTCTTTTTAGTCTTGAAAGAATTTATTTAATAATAAAAAAAAACAAACAAAAAAGCAAGCAATTAAAAAAAAATATCCAAACCCGTAAGAAGCGAAGCCTGCAGAAACACAAGCCCTAACTTTTCAACCCTGACTACCAGAAGAAAGAAGTATCTACTCACCTACTAAACACAAGAAAATTCATTGTGAGGTTAGTCCCAAGTCCAAGCTGTCCTAGCTCTGGCCTGTTAGGATAAGAAAAAAGACCAACAGACATGCTGGGAGTAGGTGGATGGAAAAGATGGGTTGAGATTTGTATCTTTGAAAGTTCAGGTAAACATCTGAATTGAAATCTTGATTCAATGGTCTTAGCAACAGTTTTGTTGCTGACTTCATTAGGACTTCATGCCTAGAATAGGAAGTTTATTTAATTTCAATTTTTAAACACAACCAATAAAGAGACTCCTTTGAGGAAAGCTCAGGCTATTCTTTTATTTTTCTAGAGCTTCATATATCTTCATATTATATCTTGGGGCTTTGGGAATGGTGTGAAAGTTACATCGTAAGTAGGTTGGTGTCTTTCATTTTTCTCCTAAAATACTGATATGCTTGAGTGCTCTATCACAATCCAGAGAGCTTCTCTGAGAATAACAGAATTAGATCACCAACAAAATTCCCATTCAGTAGGCTAGCTCTTGTCCTGACTTCTTTGGAACCGCAAGCCTACTCCAAAATTATCTGCACTTTTCAGGAGAACAATAAAGCCTATGTGTAAATTTTGGGGTTGACAAATTTTTTTTTATGCACTGTACTCAGGAGTTAAACATTGCCCAGTCTATCAGGCCTTACACAGTCCCATTCTACCTCCTTTCCATCTCTCTGTCTTTCTCTTGTGATCAGGAAGAGGGTTCTTGGTCACTATTTCAGTCTTAGCTATTACGCAAAGAAATTCAGGCCTCAGCCTTCTAGTATCTTCTTACAACCAGACACATCAGAAGTCATCTAACACCTCATGACCATAAAACAGAACTTATCTTATTTAGCAACTGGGTTATTTAATGAAGCAAGCTTGTTGCAAATGTTAACATAGTTTGGCAGGATTTTCTTGCCTGGTGCTGCCATGCAGTTTAAAACAGATGGCAAAGCTGAGCATAAAAATCTCCCTTTTACAGCAGAACCAATAACAATACTGGTTGTATTATAAGCCAGAAGGCTTAATGGAAACTTCAGTAAAATTTTCTATAATAAACCAAGTGCTGAAACAGAAAATCAGTTCAGACTCATTTTTCTGCCCTATGGGAGAAAACAATCATTGTTACTTACTCATGAAAGGAGAAAGGTATGTAAAAAAAGGGACAGGACGCTTAGCATAATTAAATAATTTTTTCTAATATTTAATCAACAGTGGTTGCTTCCAATGTAATCTGAAGATGTTTTTCAAAGTTGTCACTGCCCTCAAATGTAGCCACTTTTGACCTTTTAGAGACACGTATTTTTCTTATCTCCTTTTGACTCATTTTGTTGACCTATCATCCTCTCGTTTAGAACAAGAGAAAGGACAAGGTGAATTGACAGAGTCTCTTAGAGCAATACTACACTAGAAACGAAGAATGAGTCTGCTGAGACCTAAGTGTGATGCTGGTCCTGTAACAGAAGGCATAGACTGAAGGAGCTGGAGAAAGGAAGAAGCCAACTAAGGAAACTGGTAGAAAATTTTGGTGCAAAAAAAACAGAGTACACATGGGAGTCCTCAGTTAGAAGCAGCTGAGTGGTATCTAGGGGCTGCTAGAATATGTCAGGCACAACAAGTGCTAGTATGAGAAGTGCTAAACTGAAACTATCCTGAAGTCACGATTTCTGCTTGCCACTGGTTTGTCCATACTAAAATCCAGCAGAGGTAGTGGTAAGAGAGATGCTCCTGTGACAACCAGCAGAGCCTTTAGTAATATTTCTCTGTCATCTATCTGAAAATACTATGCTGATGTCCCTACCCACGGCAGGGGTGTTGGATCCAACCAAACAGTTCTATGATTCTATGTTCAGTTTGGGCAGTGGAAATAGGAGAAATTCTGCACACGTGAATATTACAAACAAATGGGATGCAACTTAACTATATATTGTAACATTAAGTTGTTAGATTCGTATATCATTATTTTCTATTTCTAGTATCTTAGTTTGTGTTCAGGAGGGAAAGGTTTTATCAGTATAAGAAAACAAAACACGGTGGGTGATGAGCAGAATGTCTGAAAGAAGATCATTTGCTGGACACGGAAAGTTATTGATAGGGAAGGAGTTTGCAAAACTGAACTGGACAATTGCAGGCTAGTAAAATTGCAAAGAAACAACATTTAATATGGTTCACTTGAACTATCACCAATGGGAAACATAGTCTAGTATGACATGAACTGAAATAGAAACTCAGATGAAGAGGAAAGCTTAAAAGGCCCTGTTACCACCTGGAATGCAGTAAAAAGGACAGAAATGTCTAGTTTCTATTGACAAGAAATATAAGTGCAACACAATGACAGGAGAAACTGGGAAGGTCCACAGGCACTTTACACCATCAAAGGACCAAAAACGTTAAGGAAATTTCTGTGCCTCATCAGTTGCAACAGAACAGATACGAAATCCTCAAGCTTTATTTGCCTTCTCTTCAACGCCCTGTCATTTTAATCCTCATGAAAGATAGCAATCTCAACATCTTTCTCTGTTTGCTGTTGCACGAGTATTTATTTACTAGGGCCACTGGGGGAAAACAAATCACAGAGAACAAATGGCTTGATGCTCTCTCACATCCCAACCGACACAATGTTTGAAAATATTGGCTTGTGCACCACAGTCCTACAATTTTGAGTAAACTGTTCTGTTATTATAGTAGTGGTGTCTCAAGAAATAACATAGCGTTTAATGGAGTCCTTAAAAGTCTCCAATTCTTCAGAAAGATACAGGAGTTATCTCCTTTTCAAGGAGCTGGTGGTAATTCTTGCTTTTAGGAGAATTAATAACAAGCTACATTAATAAAAATAATACCCCAAGAAAGACGATATTTATATTAGCACAGCATATTCCAGGTACTGTAGAACGCATATATAGTTACAAATAAATGGTCCCAAAATTACGACGCATACACAAAAAAGGATTTAAATAAAGTCCTATACTGTCACTGACAGAATACAGTTAGAATTACAGTAGCCTTTCACATCTCTCTTCTGTAATTAACAATGAATGAAAACCTCACTGTGGTAAGATATTTTCTGCAGAAAATGTAATTTTCTCTTGTACCTTTTCCTTGGCTATTTAAATGGGAACAATTCAGGTGCAGACCATCACTGGAGATCAAGACTGAATCAGAATTTATTTTGATGCATGTTAAGCTCTCGATGTTTGGTGCAAAAATGTACATAATAATATCTTCAGATGAAAAACAGACTGCAGATTTTGCTTTGACTTTGTTTGGGACTTTATTCTTTTAAAGTGTGTTGGCTAGCTCTTTTGAACTACGGCCCAAGCATTTTTTGAATTCAATTTTATTAACTAATTTTTAACCCACCCACCAAAACGCCATTTGTGTGATAACAGCATGTGCAGGGATTCCTAAGGGATATGGAAATTAATCCCACTTCTGTGAAAAGACCTTTTAATAACTCATATGTTATTTTACCTTCTGAGCTATCAGTGGGCTTTCCTCCAGCATTTTCTAAGGAAATGTCCTTGCAGTTTGAAAGGGAAGGAAAAAAAAATCCAAGACAGTAAAAAGAAAAAAAAAAAGAATGTAAGAGTATGTTCATTTCATCTAATTTTGAGTTAGTTATGTGTGGCCACCTGTGTTTTAAGCAACCTTTAAAATGATGGTCCAAGCAGCCTCAGACCCCTCAAAGCGTTCTGCAGCGTGTGTGTGTGCCCACATACAGGGTTTGTTGTAGCCACCAGCATTTTGTTTGCGCTTCTGAATACAGCTTGCCAGCACAGCAAGATTTTGACTGCTGCAAATCCTCATGTTTCCACCTTCCTCCCTTGCTCTTTTCATATGCTTTTCATTGCTGACAATTTCTCCTCTTCCCCTCCTTCCTTACATCCTTTTTTCAATAGCGCTCTCGGATCAATAAGACATCATGGCACTGTATGGAGCCTGAGTGATTTCTCATACAATGGCTGCTGCGACCATGTTTCAATGGGAATTGCAAATCCCCTGGTAAGAAGGAGCTGAAGATATTTTCAGTCACTGAGCCACCGCTACAAGGGCACTGAACCTCAGGAAGGGCCCAGAAACCTGAGCTGCTGTGGAGCTTGAAAGGAACTGCTGCAGCCACGACACTTGACGGATCTCAGCCTTGATTACAAGAGCAGACTACTACCACCGTGATTGATGAAATCCTGCTTCAGAGAGGAGAAGAGGAAACAACAAAAGCCCCGACTACTGTGCTGGGGCAGGAGGGATGGAGGGAACCAAGGCAGAAGGGAAGCAGTCAGGAACCTGATCTAATGGTGGGGAAACACATAGGTTTATGAGAGGTGAGAAGAAAGAATTTTTTTCCTCCGTCAGTTTCTAATGGGTATAAAATAAGAATTATATGAACTACAGTCATCAGTTTATAGAGAAATCTATTACTCTTTGGGATCAAAAAGTGAGCACCAGTTGTGAATAATGGTTCCAGCCTGTGGCTTTGAGCATTAAATCCCATTTTTCAACCAGCAGGCCAGTAGTTTTCCACTATCACCTCAACTACAGTTTGTGTTCAGTGCGCCAGTGACTCTCTCCGGCTCCACCCATGCCCTTTTCTTTCTTACCTAACTATATACAATCTTACAATCTTAAATTTCAAAGGCGTTACTGTCTGCACTCTCTCACTGTCCACATATAAAATAATATTTTTAACCAACGTCTTTTTCACAAGCTCAGCCAAGATTAGACTCTGAAGCCAATGAAGATTATTTCTGTTACTATAAACCAAAGAGAGAGATAACTTTAATCTTTCAATTTTTAAATACAAATTTTCTTATTCTTGGTTCAGTCTTCCTATGTTGTTCCTAATTAGCAGGGGCCATGTTCTCGTCCATATGCAAGTGAGATGTAGTTTTAGTTTACTTTTCTGTGAACGCAAAGGGTATAGGTGGCTAATACAGTAACCTTTCCCTTCTGGAAGCTTAGATAGGAATTTGGTTTAGATTACAAGTAAAATGAGTTTAGTGGTCTCAGCTTCCCTTTTAGCAAAAACTGCTCTCATTTCAAAACTACTCTGCACTAACTTCCTAATCATCACAGCTTTCTCCTAGAGGCAAAAGAGTGACGGATTAAGAGTTCTGAGGGTCAGAAGTGAGTTGCATTTGCAGGGCTGTGTAAAGAAGCTGGTTTACGATTGTCACCTAGTTGAATCATCTTTAACAGCAATGAATGATATAGATCTAAACTATACCACCTACAAAATTCAATTTAACTTAAAAAGCATACTGCAAACACGAAGGCACGTACAACAGGATAATGCAAACAGATGCATGGCACGTGACATGTGAATACCGTACCTCCCAGAAAAAAACACAATGGAATTTATAAACTTCTTGCACTTCTGTAAGAGTTACACTGACTAGTGTAAAGCACGCTTCCCCACCACAAACCCTCAAACCACACACCATCACTCAGGCTGTGCATGAAACTCATGTTATCTTTTAGGCCTACTGAAAGGACAGGATGCAAATAATCAGTATAAAGTCACTGTCTTAAAGTGGAATTGCTCTAGCTTGTGATTCCTCCTTTGTTAGCTGGAATCTTACATTGTAAAGAATCCAGACCAATATATCACAAAATGTTCGGTTTATAAACGCTCCACTTGATTTTGTGCAGCATGATCACTATGCACTAATTGGAGCAAAACAATCTATTTGATGTGGGACCCAGTGACTACTAAAAGCTGGATTGTAGCTTAGTATGAATGCTGATCACTTGTACTACAACACAATTAGTATTTGGCTAAACATAATGATGTAAAAGTTATTGGTCAGGAAAAATCATTGCTTTCACTCCTTAAAGTAATTTGAAATTTGTTTCTTGAAATAAATACAAGACAGCAATCTCAGTTAAAAATTATATGCTGAGATAATTTCAATTTCTAAATGGATGATGCCTTTTTCCAGCAATAAAACAGTCTCTCTAAGTTGCCCATTCATATTTGCTTCAGGCTGAAGTTAAGCATGAAAGTCCCCATCTTCTGAACATATTACAAATTTTACAAAATTTCACTGAAATTACATTTCCTCAATGTTAGTCACCCTCACAAAAACCAGGAATTATATCCCCTCTTATCAACTGCTTTTTACAAAAAAAATGGAAGCCTTTAACCATAGAATGGCCTGAACTACCTCCCTTATACATAACTGAATCACATACACGCATATACTTTCAGAAAACATAAGGAGGATAAAACAAGGCAAATTTCTTTGTATTCTCCCTTCTGCTGAGCTGAACGCTAAATTAACGTATCCAGAATCACAAAGTGGTGCTCCTGAATTGCCCATTAAGGGGAACATTGGACAATTTTGGGAGAAGGGGAAGGGAGGACTTGACATTCAGATGCAGAGAGGTGTTGCAAATATCCAAATACCAAAAGGGTATCTTGGAGGAGACCGAGGGGTGACCTCATTAATGTTTATAAATATGAAAAGGGTGAGTATCAGGAGGATGAAGCCAGACTCTTCTCAGCAATGTCCAATGATAGGACAAAGCTGCAAGCTGGAGCATAGGAGGTTCCACAAAAAATTAGGAAAAACTTTTTCACTGTGAGGGTGCTGGAGCCCTGGCACAGGCTGCCCAGGGAGGTTGTGAAGTCTCCTTCTCTGAAGACATTCAAGACCCGCCTGGATGTGTTCCTGTGTGGCCTGCCCTAGGGGATCCTGCTCAGGCAGGACGGTTGGACTAGATGATCTCTAGAGGTCCCTTCCAACCCCTGACATACTGTGAAACTGCAGCTTTTATCCTCTGTGATAAAGTTAATGTACTATGAATTTCAGATTTTGCACAGTAACAGTTGCACATTACTGCAGGCAGAATACTATCATTATTACCAAAATTCCACTTGGAAGCTGGGCTATGTAACACGTAGATTTATTAAAAGACACATACGAAACATGACTTTGTTTTCTTCTTGAAGAATATACCCAGTATGCTGACAGAATAGTGCAGTGTCCTATTTTGTGCAGCATCGAGACTGCAGATATTAAAAGTTAGTGTAATTAATTTGATCTATAGAAAACCTGAACATTTGCATAAGCCCAAGGTACTTTTAGGCATATCTGGAGATGGAAAGAACTTTCTCAGGGGACAGCAAAAGCAGTCAGTGCTTGTCCTTGACTTGGCTGCAAAATTTTATTTGGGGTCCTAGATATTCCCTACAGCACAGTCCTTAATAGGGTAGTTGAACAAACCATGTTTAGTTCACCAGTCTCCAAGCAATGAGAAATTTCTCTAATTTCAGCCGTTGCTTTTCAGGGGCTAGCCGACCGTGCAGGGAGAACTACACAGATGTATGGAAGGAAAATGGACATGAAAACTTTCTAAAATGTACGCTTTCTTAATGGGAAGCTAATTTTTAATTATGAAAATGTTATTCCTTGACTGACATAAGTTATTTAAGAATATTTCTACACAAACTGCATATCCTGAACATTAGAAATACAATACATCAAGGTTAAGGGACAGTGTAATTCTAACAAATTTAGTGACAGGTTAAGATCAAGGGATGTCTTGACATTCTCCTCAGAAAGGTCAATCTAGCAGGTCTGCGATGTAAAAATGAAGACTCTGCCATCATTGCCATGGCAAAAGGTCAGACACAAGCTGATTGGTGATAGAATTATCAAATTAACCAATCGATGTGTGTGAGTAATAGATGTAAGCAATCCTGAGGGAGAGCCACAGGGCAAATGCCAGCTCATCAATAACACATTGCCTAGGAAAAGAAGATCCTCTCTTCAATCCACGTCCTTTACATTAGCAGTGGTATCAAGGAATTAAAAGAAAAATCGAATGCAACAGCTTTAAATATGCTTTCAGACTGTATACAGCATTCAAATTTCTTTCCAAAACAACTTCCGTCACATGCTGTGGTAAAGAAAAGCATGCTAATAATCTAAAGAAAGAGAGTGCCAAGAAATCCAACTCTAAACAGGTATAGTCAGAGACTTAGGTATTTTTGTACATGCCTGACATTCATACAGACTTTACTAGGAATGCTATTTTATGTGTGGCAGTCACATATACATAAATCACAGGTTTGGTTGGATGGTAACTTCTACATGTTAAGATGTGAAACAGATCAAGTTATTCTTGTACCAGAGATTTTATAGATAGGGTGTAGCAAGTGTATGAAGAATGTTTTGGCTGCAAGTAATATTTTAATGCATGCTATACATCCCTTCGTGTATCTTATTGTTATTATGCAGCTCCTATGTGGCTCAAAGGGTAAAATCCTGCAGGAGCTCTCTGCAAGTGCACAGGAAGGCAGACAATACACAGGGAAGAGGGCTTCAGCTAGGCAAAACTGAACCAAATAACCAACCCAGAAGGTAAAAATCCAAGTTCTTGAGCTCAAGAGACATGCATCGACTGTAGGGAAGCAGACTGAACCCCATCCCTAGATATACAGTTATCTAAGATCAGCGGGACTGTCTAAACTTTGGTGGAAATGTTAAGCATCAGCGTAGATTAACTGCATAAAAGCTGCTTTGTTATTTTAAACTCTTCTTCAATCACTGCTTGTCTAAGAATAAATAAACTAGGACGATTTCAAGACCCTCACCCGCTAGTGATATTTCCCAAAGGGAGATGTACACTTGGAGCTGTAAAAATCTCTGTAGCGCTGCTGTGGAATCCCAGGAGAGCAGCTCAGGGCATGTACCTGGGGCTCTGTGTTGTGAGAGGGCTCCTCTCCAGAATGAAAACAGGGCAGCAACATGATCCCTGCCCGGTGTTCTCCACTGAGATACAGGAAAGGTCAAAGGTACACCTTATCCTGCACGTGGATGGGCCAGAGTCAGGATGTCGAGTGTGACAAAGCTCCTGTCCATGTTAACAACAACTGCACAGGAGGCAAACACAATCTCATCTTGACTGTTCCAGCATCGCTCATTCCTTCCAGTACCACCCATGCTACAAAGCACAGTCATCTTTGCACAGTGAACCAGAGCTGGGTTTACCATGTACTACTTAGCTACCACCTTCAAAAAGGGCATAGAAAGGATCATTAGCTTGCAAGTCTTCTTCAGTTATCCCAAGTCATTATACCTGTTCTTGCTCTGTATAGGTACACTGCTCTCAGTCACTACCATTCAGGTGTTGCTCCTACTTCTCCTCACATAGTTCTGGTTCTGAGAATCTTAATTTAGCTCCAGTGATGCATCTATTATCATGGCAATATGACATTGCTATTATCACAGTAGGTATGGTGATATGGTAGCACTCAGAGTAAGAATCCATTCTGCCATCAAAAAGCATGCGCTGTTCCTATTACTGTTAATGGGAGCTATGCACGTGTATCAATGGCACAACAGGTCTCTAAGAGAGCACAATTATCACCCCTACTGTGAAATTTCCTGAATGCTATTTTCACATTGCTTTTATTATAGATGTACATAACACTATCAAAAAAATCTAACTCATTTGAATAGGATACCCATTTGAATATGAGCTAGTTTCTGTAAAATTTAAATTGCATTCCTTTCAAAAGAAACCTTTCTGATATTTTAGATGCTTAATTCTCCCTAATGTGTTGTTTAAAATGCAGTTAATATTCTCCCCTCAAAAAGTGCAAAAAGCACAGAAGCATCTCAGACAATATATTTATCTGTAGGAGGTGCAGAGTTTTTGTCAATGGACTAACCGCGTGGGCTATGGGAGGAATGAATAAGCGTGGCACCACCAAGTACAATGGAGTTCTACTCATTCACTTCCCTTGAAGATCTAGCCCTGCCTCACCTTTTCAATCTGCAACAGTATGGTTGATAATGCCACTTTTTAGAACACTTGAATATTCTTATAATTATTGTTTTACATTTCATCTGGTCTGCAGTTTAATGAGTACTAGCGCTCAGATCTACAATTCTAGTAGTTTCTTCAATATCTAAAAGCCTGAGAAGCTTTGAGTGCTGGTCTGTCCAGTTAGAGCAGTTCTCACTACTAGTTTTACACAGCAGTAATTCCACCAATCATAAAGTTATGCCTATATCAGCCAAAAAACAGAATGACAAGTATTTATCCAGTGTTCACAGTTTTCTTGAATTAGAAGAGCTAATGACATGAAAGGAAATTTCTTTTAAAGAACAAGATACCTGTATTTGCATTATCAACAATACACAAAATTAAAAGATTGGATTGCTTTACATGTTGGAAAAACTTCATTACGTACTGAAAAAAACCTCACACTGGGGTATGCAAATTTCTTTATAGAATGTCAATAAAGTAATGTCACTAGTATTTTTAAGTATTAAAAATTACCTTTACATTCCAATCCAGCAAATAAAATGATCAATCTGTGATGATCAGTTGTCTTTAAAAGCATGCAGGGATCTTAAAGCAAATGAAGTTTAATATTAAACCCTGTATATACCAAGAAGATGGACACATAAGCATGTGCTGGCTGCCTGAATAATGGATCAGAGCATTATATGGGCTCTATGAGATACTGATCTTCATAGGGATCTCAAGGCTGTACTGACAAACAAATAATATAAAGCAGTACTTCACAACTGAATATAAAAATTTTCTCCTACATATATAATTATTTGCTTCTATAGCTTTAATGTGACCTGCTGTATAACAAAATTAATTTTTTTTTTAATGTAATAATTCACTAATCTTATTTAAAACAATCTAAGCTTCAGTTTACTACAAGCTGATGGAATGACTTATTTTGGATTATGCTGCTGTACCATTTAGAGGCTGCGAGTTCACATACAGCCTCTGCTATTTTATCAGCATTAAAAATGACATGACAACACAATGAGATCTGGTTTTTGATGCTGTAAGTAAGCTGTCATCCTTCCTTCAAACCCTATGAAAATATGGAATATCTAACCATCTCTGAACAAGCTCATGGTTCTAGATTAATGAACAGCATTAACAGGGCACTGATGCGAGGAAATACATCCCACTTACAATGTCACTGAGTACTACTCAACAAACCTAGGAGAAAAATTAACAGAGAGAAAGCTAATAGGCATAAAAAGTCAAACCATTTTTTTTTCCCAAAGTCATAAATTTCCTCAAAAATAAAATGCCGAAATCTTCTTATTATTCAATACTATAAAACAGAGAAACTATGAAAACTTGATAAAAAACCTCTCTACATTTAATGGCATGTTGTTTACCTGTACGTGGAACAAATGTACACAGGGTAAGTCATTGTCTTTGGCAGAGGGTGGACACAAAATCTATAGTATCTTGTTGCTCTGTCTTTGTTTTACAGAAAGAGAACTTTTTTTCTTGGAAAATAGGACTGTGTGAATACAGTAAAACCAGGACAATGCTACATCCTCCTACAAACAGTGAAGTCTTTCAATGAATCTAATTCTAATTAAAACTCCTGTTCTGAAACATTCTGCTATAAGGTTTTGAAAGTATATGGAGAGCACTGGATTTGCACAGATGAAAAATCAATAAAAAACAGATCAACAATGCTGAGAGACTGAATAGGATTTGCACGTTCTGTTTGAATCTCTGACTCAAAATCGTACTGCAAAACAAGCATGTACCACTCAGCAGGAAACACTGGAATCTAATCATCCACCCCTATTCTGTACATAGCCAATTTATAATACCTTCTTGGGGTTACTTTTCTAAGCTTGAAATTGTAGCATTTTCTTGTGTGCCAGATCCAAAAGCAAAATACTATTTTAACTCAAGCACTGCCAAAACAGAAAGTGAAAAATCATTACATATATTCAACTGAATGCTGTTGTTGCAGAGAAATACAACAATTATATTAATACAAACTACAATACTCCCCAGTGGAACTCTTCATGAAATACAGTGTTTTCCCAATTGCAGCAGTGTAAACACTATTAATGTTCAGAATTTGGGCTGTTTTCATCTCTACTTGCCACATTTTTGCCCCATACAGTTGTTTCGGAAGCATAGTCACTGATTACCAACTCCCATGGCCTTCACTGTCACTCAGTGTGGTTCTAGCATCAAGCCTCTTCCTACTCCAAAGAGTATGTTTAAGGAGTTGCATTTGATATAACTTAGCTTTGATGTGGAACAATAGCTCTGTAAAATTAAACAACAAAAAAACCCCTACAGAAATATTGAATAATTACTTGGGTTCAATAAGAAAAAATATATTAATTCCAGCTTACCTGTTTTAAAGGGATCAACCAACCATGAGAAAAGGCCAACGAAATCCCATGAAGATTTTCTTGATGCTAAATGTAACCTATATCACAGCCGAATTTACAGAGCAGTTATATGGCAGTTGTAAATAAATGGACAATTTTATAGAGATAGGTAAAACTGAGAAAGTTGCATTAAACTAGGTGTTTATTTCTCTGAAGATCAAGCTGCAAAATTAAGGTATATTTTCAATGTTAGTATGCTGAATGTGTAAGATGAAGACAAGGTTAAAAACCTAAACGCTACTGAACATCAGTGGGATTTCATCATGAAACTTCCTCGGTATCCTCTGAAAACTGATATGGATGAAATAGAGCTGAATGCTACTTTACAGTCACATCTTGCAGCTCATAGCAGATTATTTTGTCTATGTGCTCCCAAACAGCGCAGCCCAATAGGAGTGCTCTGTAGAATTAGAACCTTGTATTTATGCTATGAGCATTTCAGAGGGCTTAACTTCACACCAAGTCTAGTCTGGTCCTCTGGATTGAGTAACAGCCATTAGCAGCTGGAGTGCATTAGGAGGCACTCCAGGGGCTTCGGTGCTTTAGTTTCATTCGAAAGGAACCTAGTTCAAGTGTTCCAGGGCTGCTCCATGATGTGAAGTGAAACATGGTACATAGGGATGATGAGCATCATTTCAGAATTGCATCCCTGATGTAGGTTCACTGATGTAGGTTCATTGTCTGGCAAATGTACAGAAAGAGGTCCCTCTATGCATATTGAAAATTTTCAGAAACCTCTTAGGTTTGACCTATTATGCCCTGTAACTTTAAATAGTATTTATATATTTGCATTTAGGAGAAACCATTTGTATATACTATCTTTAAGATTCTGAACCTAGAACGGTTTCCTGCAAACAAATCTTGTAATTTTTCAAAATGAGGTTTGACCCATTTGTGATGAATTTGTACTTAGTCTTTTTTTTTTTTTCCAAGCAGCAATTAGTCTCTGTCTCTTAGAAAATCTCGTCTATTAAGTAGAATGGGTGAAGTTCATTTTAAATTCTTCCTTTTAGAGTTCATTGTACTCCCTAATTATATTAGCTCACTGCCAGTATAAAAATATGTCATATGTGCTTCTAAAAGCCAGAGTTTCCCTTCTCCTTCATTATGCTAAATTGGTTTTATTGAACCTTTAGATATAGCACTACAAAGTAAATAGATAAATTCATAAACGAAGCATGACAGCATAACCATGTGATAATAATAGGTGATAGCATCTTGTTGTTTACCTCACTGAGCCACTGTGAGGATTAATTAGTTAATGGTCATAAAGCAAAGTGCACATGCAAAACATTTTACAACTGCTAGATAATATTACATGTGATATACAGAGCAATACTACAACTGCATATGGTGCAAAGTGGAAGCACTCAATCATCATATTAACCTGAGTCTTTCAGGTAGTAGAAGCTGACAGAGGGAAATAATGGTTGACTGCTTCGCAAGTACCATTAAACCTTCCAGAGAGTTACTCACTTTGCATGTATACATTCAAGCCTGTAGTTAATATTGACGCCAAGTACCACTAGTGATCTAAGGTGAAACTGCAAAAATGTTTCCCAATTCATCACTATAACGTTGATAGCTTGGATGATAGGAGTGTTTATTAGCTTCCTGGTACATTTTTCTGTTGGCTTACTGAGATTCTGGGACAAAGTAGTCACAACAGCCAAAGATGTAATAGTAAAACCTAGATAAAAGTTGGTTCCAGAAATGAATGTGGGTAAGGCTTCACTAGAAAGTCAAGCGGCCTCTTCAGCCCCCTGACACAGTACTAAGTGCAATAAAAATTGACATTACATGAGATACAAAGGTGCCAACTGTTTTGGGGGCAATGTCTAGAGCAGAGCCTTTTGCTAGTTCATACTCATAGAGTACCTAGGACTATATTCATGACCATGACTCTCAGTGCCCCAATTGCAGTAATACTGACTGTAATAGTAGATATAAACTGTGTATAATCCAAGTACACAGTTGTGAATACAAGCTCCAGCTTTTTCTGAGTATTACTAAGGTGAGGGAAATATTGAGGTCTTGTCTTAGTTTCTGACACTATTAATGAATGTTACACTCTTTGGAAAACTATTTGTGGAGACAAAACCTTTCATGTGAGCTAAAGGCGTGAAAAACCTTTCTAGGAAATCACCCTATTAGACAAAATAATAAAAACTGAGTTTCAATTTTCTGTATATATGTATACGTTTGAAACTTAAAGTTGCTGCTCAAAAGCTGTCTATCCTTTTGGTGAAGAAGACTGGTATGGAGTGGAGATAAAACCGGTGAAGTTGGATAAAATTAATTTTAATTTCTGAATTTTTTAATTACACTAGAACTTCAGTGGAAATTTAAGAGAAGGAAGAAAAATACTAACAAGTTCTAATAAAGCACTGTGAATGGAACTACTGAGTCATTTTTGAATGCAGTCCCTGATGCTAGCATAAATTTAAATCACTTTAAATTGGGTAAATGATATTTCTACTACAGCTCAACGAAATACAAGAATTTCCCCAGTGATGCAGGCGTCCTTCACAAGTTTTATACCTCAGGAACTGCACTGAGCCCAGCGAAATGTCTCTGCTAATTTTTAGTCTGAACCTAATCCAAGGAGATAACAAAAAGCTGGTGAAAGAGTGAATGTGATTCCGTTATGCAGGGATTCATAATGAAGATACAGGATTTCTTGTCACTCTGAATTGTTGTTTAGGGACAGATCTGCTAAGAGCCTGGGACAATTGCAGATCTGATGAATGTAGGTGCAAATCAACTAACAAGACTTCTAATAAACTTACTGAATTCAACTGGCTGTTGCTACACTATTATTAATCAAGTGAGTTTCTTACATTAGTATCCTGAAATTATTGTTGCCCTATCTAGAATAAAGATAATAAGGCCTAACACTTCACATGTTCAGTTTTCCAAGACAATTATTCCTAAAAATACTAGACTTTCATCACTAAGATCCAGATTAAATAAGATAAAAAAATTATTTTATTGATGTTATTAAAAAGATGTGATTGTGGCTCCAGTCTAGTCAGTAACAGAAGTCCTACTCGTTTCAATGGGATCAGAATTTATTTCCAAAGGAAGAAGGCTTTCTAGATGACAAGATCTACTAATTTATTCTTTACCCTGGGGGTGGAGAGGCACTGGAACTGGTTGCCCAGGGAGAGTTGGAACTAGATGATCTTCAAGGTCCCTTCCAACCCAAATCATTCTATGATTTCATTTCTGCACATATTACTACTTTATAAATATTTCTAAGCAAACCACTCGCAACAACTTTACCAAAAGTCTCTACTGTAAAACCAACTGAGCTAACGAACATGCCAAATTCATTCTCTTCCTTGACTCTTTCCTTAAATCAGCTCAATGCTCAGTTACCTGCAAGTCCAGGTACAACACATAACAATCATGCCAGTTCCTATATTCAATGACAGCAATATCTCCAAAGGCTTAAGAATTTCATTAGGGCTAGGCACATCCCTCAACTTTAAACATGTACACACAGAGATACTGGCTGTGCAGGACCGTAACCTCAGACCTCAAATAAAGCTACTCGATGCATACTTGATTTGAATCCCTTAGCAGGTAGGTTCTGCTTACCCTATTTCTTTAAAAAGGCCATGTTGTTATAGGTGTATTATATTTCTTAAAATAATTATAAAAATATTTTAGAAGCCAGTTTGTTTATTCTTGCAGTCTTTAACCTGTGAACTTTTACTTTTGGTTGATAAAAACAGCTGTACATACTTCATGAGATAAGTTCCACTAAGTATCTAACCTTAGTAGGGTTTGTGCTTGGTACTTGTCCTGGGTTTAGCTAAAACTCCAGTCCTGTTTAGTGATTTTTACTTTCCAGTTTAATCTCTTCTAAAAGGCTGCACTTTCTGAAGTCAGCAGCATGTTTTTGCAGACAGTGTGTGCTACTGGCAGTGATAACACCTGATGTTTACAGTCACTGCCTGGGACTGGGATGCAGAAAGGCTCTTGCTTATACTTAATTCCTGTAGTGACCAAGGCCACTGCTGGCTCTTGTGTGCCACGCTGGGGGTGCCAGGTAGTAAGAGGGGGGCACAAGGAAGTAAAAGGTTGCACCTCCGGGAGGTAATAGACAGGACAGGTGACCAACGAGAGTATTCCATCCCATATACGTCATATTTAGTATAAATTGAGTGATCACGAGAGTTTCATGCCTTTCCCCCCCTTTTCGCTCTTTTTTGCCCTTTTCTGCAATGGCCGGTGTCCAGAGAGGACTCCATCTGACCTCCTGATTTTGATCCGGATCCTGAGTTCCCAAATCCAGCTCCCTGTATCCAGCTCCCCGCCACTGCTGAGCCTGGGGCTTCCCCAGTGCCTCCTGCTCTGCAGCACCAGTGGTGATTGCTATCGTGGGAGGGAGTTGGGTTTGATATCAGGTTACTATCTATAGTTGTATATAGTTCTTTACTTTTATCTTTTCACAATTATTTCCATTATTTTCATTAAAGCTGTTCTAGTTTTTCTTCCCTAACCCGTAAGTCTCTCTGCCTCGTTCCCTTTTCTCTTCCCGTTTGGGGGAGGAAGAGGGGGTTAGAGAGCGTCTGTCCACGTTAGTGGCCAGCCCAGCCCTAACCCACGACAGTACTTCACTCACTTTGTAAATTCAGCCTTTACACAGTTATGTTCATTGTTTTGGTACCCACATATGCTATAGAGCTCATATTCTAAAATCTCTGAGAAGAGTCTGCAGAAACAGAAGCAAAAAACCCCTCTATTTCCGTATCACCCTGCCTCCAATTCCCAACACTCATTTCTGGTGAACTAATTTTCTATTCTACTTTCTGTCCTCTGCAAATATATTTGAGGAATCTTTTATTGTTTGCTGATATATTCCACAATGCAACATTCAGTATTTTTTTCAGCTCTTCTAATTATCCTTTTAACTTGCTCCTGCTTAGGCTTATAGATCATAGAATCATAGAATGGCCTCGGCTGGAAGGGACCTTAGAGATCATTTTAATCCAACCTCCCTGTTGTGGGCAGGGACGCCACCTCTCGACTAGGTCAGGCAACACATGAGAACCGAACGGGAACCGAACCCGCGACCTTTGGTGTTTCAAGCACCATGCTCAACCCACTGAGCTAAACCTGCCCTCAATCTCCCAGTCCTCTGCTAAACAGACTGCTTACTTTTCTTTTGAAGTCTTCAGTTTATTGCTCATAGTAATCTCTATGCTGCTATTCTCCACTTAACTAGATTGGCCTCTGTGTCTTTCTATGACTTCTTTTCCTAAGGTTTCTGCCATTCTCTCTGCACTGTTATTAGTAAATATGTGACCTTCCTTGTAAATATACTAATGCTGCTCTCTGTTTCACAGATAGCGTGCTGCAACTTTTTAACACAGGTTCAGATTTATAAGAAACACATTACTATATGCAAACCTTATGGCAGGTAAATAATAACATCCATATGGATGGAGCAATTTGACAGTTTAACCATTAGCTCCAACAGTTCAAAACCAGGGTCACCTTTTAGGAACAAAGGAAAGGGGAGCAAATGGCAGGGACAAGCCTATTCTAACACTAGCTCTACCTATCACAGAAGCCTAATAATTTACAAAGGTACTCGCGAAACACGCTAGCATTAGATTAACTTAATTCTTCCAAAGAACGGGAAAAACGAAGGTGGATCACGCGCTTTTGATCTACAATGGGATTTTAAACCTTTTTCCACATCTCTGGGGCAGCCTTTGCAAATTTCTTGGAGGTGACTGTTCTGCATCTGCAACCAAAGCAGAGGAAGTCCACTAATACAGGTTATTTCATATTCACAATTGCACAACATATGTCACAAGCATGCAAACAAATTATAATTAAATGACTGTCTTTTACACCAGGCAATGTCTTCTAGTGTATTTTGATAGACAGAAAATGAAGACAAAGAGACCTTTTGATCTTTAGTTATTATTTCCCTAGTGATACTTTTTTTCTTAAAATTATCCTAGTTGTATTTAAAAACTCCCCCCAAACAGAAAAAATACTAAAAGAACTGTATTTAAATAAATTAAAGAAGTATCTGCCATTGAATGATCTAATTAATTATTCCATTGGGGCTGCATTCTCCATATTTTTTCTTTGAGAGGTGAAAAGAAATGAATAAATGCTAAACTGTTAACAGACTAAATTCGGTAAGTGGATATGGGTCAGAGAACCAAAATCCCATTTGTGCATCATGTGTACATTTTACGCATCTTTAACCTTATATGAACAGCATTAAAAAGCTTCTGCTTAATAGCAAACAAATGCTGTAATTCTCCCTCCCCACCTTCTCCTTAAACTTTAAAAGATACGTTATGTCTAAGTTGGGAAATGAGAAAGATATATGTCTCACCCTGTAATTTCACGTGTGTTGCTGTATTTTAACCAGTTCTTCGGGGATTGGATGGAATCCAATTTGTCATCATTTATTCAAAAGCATACTGCTTATATTGTGTACTTTTTTTTACTCTTATCCACCATTTACCCAATTATATCTATCCTTATTAGACCCCTGCTGAAGGCAGCAAGGCAGTTCTAGCTAAGGAAGTCCCATAGCTTAACTTAATCCTATTATCTCCAGATAAACGGGGATGCATAGGGCTCTAGATGGCCAAATTTAGCTCTACTCTCCCTTCCCCATGAGGAAAAAGACTGTTCCTCATCCCTATGCCTGATGTAATTAAGATCTGGAAATATGCCCATTCCAATCCTTATCCAGTATAAGCATCACTGTCAATGTTGAGAAATGAACTGCAGTTATGATGCAAAGAGTTGACACTTTAGTGACATTTACTGATGTGTTAGGCCTTTACAGTGGCTTGCCTTTATGTAGTTTATGTCTTCAGGAATTTAAAATGCCTGCCTTAAAATCTAATAAGAGGAAAGGGAACATAATAAGAGAAAAAAATGATAATATTGACAAGCAAAGACTTTATTATCTCCATAGTATTTGGATAGATATAGATTGTCATTAAATTCTTGCAATATACACTATTTTACGCAATTATAGAAAATGAAATGAATAGTAAAAAAGGATCAATAACAGAAGTAAAGCAGTTACTGAAAAAGAGCTTTTCTCTACTGACTCCAGTAATGTAATAAACCCCACAGTGTTTGTACCTGCATAGAAACATAAGACATACACCAAATGCTAGCTTATACTGGATATCTGAAAAGAAAACAAAGAATGGCAAAGTCTGATGAGTGCTCAATATTGTGAGCTAAGATCTCTATTCAATGGTTTGACTTTGTAATATACTTCAGTCATGCCCTTTTCTCCAAATGCACACCTGCATTCCATCTGCTCACCCCTTTCCATCCAGATTACTAGCACACTAAATACTCACTTTTGTAGAGAGACTGGCAAACAGACATACGTATTGATAATTAAAGTACTGAGCATGTTTTTTCATACAGGCCTGTCAATTTATATTACTCTTGCCCTGTAACTCTTTGGCTATGCCAATCCTAGCCCTTTTCTAAAGAGAACATGCTAATCATACTGACTGGTTTCAGGATTGAGAGGATATTTTATTATAAAATGAAGTGTCTGCTAGGCTGGGACAACTACACGAATATTCTCTAGTAACCTAAATCAGATTTTAACCTCAGTAACCAGAGGTGAATGCTTCGTGCAGTTCTAATAATACGAATGTGTAAATTTGTAATCAGACTCCCATGTAGAACCGGCAGTTTTATTTACCATGAGCTTAGCTGAAAGGTTCCTAGGGACTGAAGATAGTTGGGTTGTAATCCTGTCATTTGGTGACTTAATATTTTTATATTATCATGATATTAGCATAATTCTGACCTCTATTTTGCAGCATTTTGTGTCTTTCAAGCGCTATTTTTGATGCTGTACCCGTAGCATATAGTATGAACAAATATTCACATCGTTCCCTATTTTACTGAACATTTGGTGTGAAGTATTAAGTCTGATTTAATGTTATTAGTGCCTCAGAATAGTGCAAAATACATGAATCTAAGCATTCATCTCTCAGTTTACCATAACGCTGCCATAAAATGTTAGTAAAAGGGTGATAAACATTCTTCTCCCTTTTCCTTTTTAAGACTTCCTGCTGGATGTTCTGCCTGTACCCAGAGGGCTTGCAAACTGATGCCAACTCACCCACGTAGATCAATCATCAGGGTTTTTCTACTTGCCCAAGCTGCAACCGAGCAACTGAAGTTGGCTCAGTTGCAATCCCTCATTAAAACTAGTCTCAACGTAACATCAAGCTTTAGGTAGTGTAGCATTTAGATTCAATTCTGAATATTTTTTGAGACCAAAGAATCAATGAAAAAAATAGACAATCTATGGCAAATCCAGATTTTTTTTTTCCCTTTTTCATTAAAGAAAATATGAAAAATAGAAATATTATCATAGGCTGCTTGACACTCAGCATCTTTACAAGCAAATACTTTAACTTCTGATTGTGAAACCAGAAGAAAGATGATGGCATGTTTTGTTGGGTTTTTTTTTTATTTATTGTAAAGAACTACGCTAAGATCTTCCTTTTGTGAAGGACCAAACTGGCAGGTCTAAAGTCTAAAGCTCTCAATTTTTATACAGAGATACTCTGGTTTTCTTCACAGGTTGACTACCTGATGTGTTTCAACTCTGTATGCAATAGTGCTTCATTCTGATTTTTCAGCTCCTGACATTTGTAATATGAGTCAAGAAAAGGCCAGCCTGAAGATATTTATGGTGATTGCTTCATGATATGGACACCTGCCAACAAATAAGTTCATTCCTTCAACCATTTCTAACTTATGTGAGATCAATATCCAGGCTTTCTAGCAATAACCTTGCATCTATAATTGATATTGTTTATTGGTCCGTGGTGCTGTGTGCAATAAAAGGACTAAGAAAGGGCCAGGAGAATAAATATTCACCTAAAGAAAAAAGTCTCCTGGAAATATATAAATAAACAGCATACGATCCAACTTCCGTTCCAAACATTTGATGTACTGGTCTAAGAACATATAATGAGAGGAAAAAAAAATATGGACAGGCTGATTCTCAAGCTCGAGAGTAATTAAGGCTCTTCTAATCAATGGGCTGTATATGTTGTACAAAGAAGAGACTGCCCTAAATGGGTTGCGTGATCCACATGAACAAACACCAAGGAGTAGCAACAGAAACCATCTAAGAAGAGTTTCCATTACCAGACAGGTGAAACAACACTTACTGACTGTGTGCAAGTACAAAGGAATTAACAGAAAGAAGAGAAACAACTGGGCGATATCAGAGTAGACGTGGAGTTTGGGGTGCAGCGCTCATGTGGTAAACAGATGACATAGGTAAACAGATGACATCTCAGTTTGTGCCATAAAATACCACATTGATTGGACAATGGGGATGAACCAACAAAAGACATCATATTTAACTCTGAAGCATACCAGGAGCTAGGATCTTGGAAAGAAGTAGTTCGGAGTGGTAGATTAATATTTATTTGCTTTCTCTTCTTTTTCTAATCATAACTCTTTACTTAATTGGCCGAGTTAATTTATGAAATCAACTCTAGATCAGAGAAACTGACAAGCAGTCATTGAGGAAAGGATATTACAGTTTAAAAGCATGAAGGATAGCAGTATAAATGATATATATTTCGCTATTAAGCAACTCACCATAAAGTGAATTACAATGAGCAAAGATTGAATGTATTTTAATGTGTCAAAAATAATTTTATGTAACATGAAAACTTCAGGTTTCATGGTCATTCTTAGTATGACTCTACTTTCCTCCTTTTCTAGTCTAAATCCATTTTAAGTATATGCTTTTAGAGAATTAATTTGTACTTCAGTTTAAGCATCAATGCCTTTATGGAATGAATACACATCACCACAAATCTTTCTAACTCACTAAATCATCGCATATGCATTTGCAACTTTTGACTTCCTAAAAAGTACTGAAGAGAGGTATCAAAAATCTCATTGTGGAGTATTTCTATTCACTGAATTTTCTGCCCCCGTATCACTAACATCCAGCTACACAACAGTTAGAAAGAGGAGAAAAAAGTTTTGATGAGCATGCAACTCAGAGAACATAGAGAACACAATAAGATATTCATAAAAGTCACTTTGAAGTTCTCTAATTTAGGAGAATACAATTTTCTTCGTACGAAAACAAACCCTATAGTATTGTTCTGTTTGCGTGCATAGCTGCCTCACCATAACATGGAATTTACTGATCTATTTAAACCAAATCTGGGAAAAAGGGTAGATGTCTCAGAGATACTAAGCTCCAATGAGTTTAAGTAAGTGCCTATGTACAGGAGAATGGTCTAAATTCTGAAGGAAAAGCTCATAAAACAAAGAAATCTCAACCACACTTTTGGACACTAGAGTCTCTAGACTACATGGGAGGAGGCCCATAAATACATTAGGCTTCATTAGCTTCATTGCTCCCAGAATTATTTATTTCCTTAATATTGTTTCTTCCCTCAGTAGCAGCTTATCAGTAAATGATTTCTATATGTAAATGTATTTCTTTCTCAGACACATATTTTGCTGACAAGCAAAATCTTCTACCTCAAACACGAACTTGCGCAGCTCTAGACTTAGCTAATCTTGTGAATGTTCCTTCATGGAGTATCTCCTAATTTTCGAAACACATGATGACAACAGACACTAAGAAATGTATGAATATGAAAAATATAACATTTTACACTGTATCTGTGAAGAGAGCGTAGAACTGCTTTTGAATCTGACACCGATTAATAGCACTCTTCAAAAATCCCCTTTGAATAATCAAATAGCGTTTTGGTTTGGCTGGATTAAAAAAGCTATTTGTACCATTGAGAAATTCTTTTCTAATGAGCCTTTTAATTTTTACAGGGAGTTCTAGTGTTGTTATCAATGTAACAAAAATAAATTTTGATACATCTTCAAGTTATCATTATAATAAATAAAACTATTTGCTCTCCATAGGCCAAATCCTGCTGTATGCTAGCATCACTGGGTGCTCTTCTGGTGTAAACCCAAAAGAACAGTCCCGAACGAATGCAGTCACAATTTATGTGCTTATCCCATATTCCGAAAGAATAATAGGACTAAAAGGTGAGATTCAGATAAAGCAAGAAGTAGAGACCAAACCACTGTCAAGCCTTGTAGTGATGCTTATGTGTGTTTATGACATTATTCTTAAGAGCTCAACAGCACACTCTAAGAGCTCCCATTAATGTCCTTTGGAATCATCTGCATGTTACTACTGCAGAGCAGAACCACGCAAACCTCTGTGATGAGTTGAGAAACTTGCTCAGAGCTCAACGGTGTTGGTAAATATGCCACATTAACCCCAAGTGAATGTGATCAGCTTGAACAAAATTTATTATCTGTGCTCTGGGAAGTTCCCAAAGTAAGTTCTGGCTCTTTCTACTCAGTGTCAGAATAACATTTACTGCAGAACGCTCTATTCTCTTGTTAAGCATTCAGAGTGAACTTTCCTTTTTGGCTCACTAACAGAAGTCTGACCTATTTGCCTTTTGGAGGTATGCCAAGATGAGACTAGCAAGGTGCAAACTGACCTGCTCAGAGGTCACTGGCACTTGAAAAGAAAAGGTGATCAGGTACCACACTTGAGAGAAAAATCACACACCAACTAACTGACTAGGTGGGATTTACGTGGATTATCATAGATCAAAATTTTAGAAGGAGTGTCAACATGTCAAATTTTCTTTAAGAGAAGGCAAGAAGTTCATCCAAACATTCCAAGGGCTTTATTTAGCATAACACCTTCTGCTCTATGGCTTAAAAGGGCTACTACTGCCTCAAAAAAAAGCATGTTCTGTCAGATTATTCAAAAGAATTTAACTTTTGGGAGAAATGTTCTCTCAGTCCGAACATTCTTTATGAATCCTGTAGTAGTTTGCCATCTCAGGGCTGAACATGTTTATTTCAGATTGCAAAGAGACAGTTCATTGCTTCATCCTCTAACCTCATAGTTCACACAAGTGGATTTTCTCCTCTGACTCTACAGATCCTGGATGATACATTTTTGTTTCATATTTATCTTTTCTTAATGGAATAAGACAATAAATTTCTAAAATAAGAATGTACACATCTCACAGCTACTTCGCTATTGAGTTATTCTCAGCAGGTACAGGTCACAGCTTCAAAATTTTACTACTTCCCAGCAGACATTTGTTTTGTCCCACAGAAGCTTCCCTGGGTGAATTTTCCGAAAGGCTACACTGTATTCCATTTGCAAATGATGTTTTAGTGTACTGCATATTTTTTGTCAGTGCCAGGTGTTACAGAGATAAAGGATAACACTTCTTAGAGTCTGACACCCTCAAAAAAGGAAGTCATGGGACAGAAATCTCCAAATTTTTTACAAACCCGAATGCAAGAGAATAGAAATTCTACTGCAACATGAACAGGGATGAATCCCTACATAACAAATAGCTAACACTGCACTGCATGTTGTAGAATGATACACAGTTTTTACCAGTAATAATTGTTCCTTCCACGCTAAGGCTTGCAGCAGCATCCAGAGGTGGCCTCACTTTCACTTACATTGCTACTTGAACAAAGGATGTTTGAGGGTAAGAATACTGCTGCTGCTAGTTTATAACAAGAACTTCAGTCTTTTATGAGTTTCTATCTCGACTTTTACAATTCCAAATGTATTTTTCCATGTGCATTTAAACAGTTTTTACATAAATTCAAAATCATTTAGTCAGCTTATCCTTCACAATAATGTCCTTTAAAATGTTTCATTTTTATATACTAGGTTTCTCTCTTACATTTCTTTTATGTACAGATATATGTTTATGTGCTTATTTATTTATTAATTCAATTTTTAAGCCTTTCATAAATAAAAAATATTCTGCTATTTTTCACAGAAGATTGTGTAAAGGCTCTTTGCTCTTAGTCAGCTATTCTGCTGATGTTTTTATGTATTTAAATTTTCTACATTACTTGGCATTATCAAGTAAACCCATAAAAGACTCGTCAAATAAATACCAGGGAAACAGTCAGACGACTTAATCCAACAACATGACCTCATTCCCATGTCAAGATAGTGTTAAAACTCTTTCTAATGTCTCTGCAATAATGTTAAACTAGAGCTGCACCACATCTTTTAACCTTACACTTCCATAACTACCGTTTCAAAAATACTGAAGATATTTAAGGGAGGGATTTCCTCTTTTAAGTCTAATTCAAGTCTTTTTTGTCAGGCACTTTGTTTATTTTGTGGGTATGATGATTTATAACACCCTGCTTACTCTCTGGGGAGAAATCAGAAGCAACAAAGACAACTTTGAGAGATTTTGACTTTTGGAGAACACAGAAAATCATTAATTTTAAATCTAAAGACTACTTATTGATTCTAATGCCTGATAAGCATTCAACACATGCGTTAGGTTTGCTTATATTAACACAATCGCTGTTCTAACTTATAAAGGACATTTCCTGTGTTCCAGCATATGTGCTACTCAATACTTTGAATGAATAAACAGGCATAAAGGGTCAAATTTCTCTCTCAGCTCCACACCACATGCAACCATGAGCTGAATTTGTAGATTCTGGTATTTGAGGAATTAACAATAGCTTTTGCATTTGACCGATTTTGCAATATATCGAAACCGAGATGCTCCAAAACCTAACATCTTTGTATTTATAACGCAAGACAACCATCTAGCAGTGTATAACAGTTGCACTAGAGTGAATCACAAATGATACTATGCTTACTAAACAGTTGACACAAATTCTAAATGCAGCTGACAGTGTATAGCAAGTGAAAGCTAGTCCATAGAACATGGGACACCTAGAAACATTAGTACTCATCTTGACATTTAAAACCACTTCTTGTAGAAGAGACTTACCATATACCATAGACAAAGTACATGAACTCTGTCTTTTGTTATAGCTTTCACTTATAACAAGGCTGATGTTGGCTAACTCATTGCAGATTTCTGCTATGGACTTCCTCCATAGTGGAGACCTGCATCTGAGTTTGACCTCTGATCATAAGAGGAGGTCAATAATGCCTTCTCTCGGAGATTCTGGAAGGAAAAGACTGCCACATTTGCAGCAGAGACTGCCTAAAAGCTCAGTAGCTGAAACAGGCTGCCACATTATGGTGAATCTTGCTGTATTTTCTGTGGCAGGGGAACTCTCACACTGAAAATCAGAAGCAGAAGTGCTGGTAGATTTAATGTAAAGTGGATGGGGAAGAAGGACTGAGTGGCAACACAATCTCCACACAGTTGAAAAGCTGTCCTGTAAATGTTTTATAAAGATGTTTCTCTCCTGCCAGCTGCCTCCTACAGTTACTTCTCCTAGGAGAAACACAACGACATCAATGCAATGAGGATGAGTTCTTCTAGCACTTGTCTGAACAAAAACTTATTTTAAAAAGTACTGAGAATAGGAGTCATAGCTGAAAATGTAGTATTAACTCTACATCAGTCATTTGTTCCAAAGATATGCATTCCCATGGACTTACCACAGTAAGCAAGCGAATGAAACATGCACAAGGAATACCTTTTAAAGAAGTATCTAATGGCCAGTGACTACCTACCATTGTTGTTTGCCTTCAAGTAGTTTACTGGCTGCAATGGAAACTCACATTGTGCAATTAAAAGTTCTTAATTTTTAACTCAAGGGATTCAACCTATTTCTTCTGCTCCTCTCCCTTCATCTTAGCAGAAGAATGCAAAGTCCTTCTGAGGCAAGTGGGGAAGCTTATCCTTCGTAAAGAGTAACTCATCAACAAACTGCCTGGTTTCTCTCTTTCGGGTTTGCCTTGGAATTTGCACATCCACAGCAGCTATGAACAACCCATTATGATGAAACACTCATTCCTGATGACACAATGCAATCTGACTTCTTGTTTAGCCAAGACACGCACTTCTTTGTCATGGATCGGTCTGTCCACTTAAAGACTCCGTCTCTTTATAAGGACCATGATCCCACACGTTTGTCCTACTTTGCTATTTTTCTTTCTGAGTTTGCATAGCAGGAAGTAATGAGCTCAAGTAGTGACAAGTTCTTAGAAATAAACTTATAACTAACTCTTAGACAGAAAAGTGTAACGAAGATACTAAAACGGAAATGCAGCTCAGAATCATCTTACCTGCCGCATCAGTTAGAAAGAGTAATGTCTTGATAACTCTCCAAACTTGTTGCACAGGAAAACTTTAACTAAGGAGAGGTAGGAGTTCTAACAAGCAAATGGTTCTCCTGGACCTCACATCTCACATGAATGGGAAACAGAGCAGTGGGAAGAGGAAGAGAAAGTGTTTTTCTCTGCTGTGAATCACTCTTTCAATGCTCTTGATGCAGTGGAAGGTTGTCTTAGAGTCATCTTACCTTCCTCATTCTGAACAGGAAACACTTTTCTGAACCTACCAAGACTGAAGTACTATTGATTTTTTTTTAATTTTTTTTAAACCCCAACCCTTTGCCAAATGAATTAGCAATTAAAAAAAACTGTAAACCTTGATCTAGCACCAAAACACACAGATGGCAAAGCTGGGTAGTTATTGTTGTCCTTCACATTTTGCCATCTTTGTGTTTTTAACACTTACTAATGAGTCAACAAGTGGTGCTGTTGGATGCAACTAACAGATCTCTGGGATCTTTCTTCATTAGCATATTCCAGGTATTACATGCGGTTTCAGACTTCTGTAGACAGGAGATCACAAATTTTCCAAAAATATCTGTATTAGATAATCTGTGCTTTCCAGTTAAGAAAGCCTATAAAGAAAATACTAAACCCAGTGTCTTTTCTGATACTTTGATAAATGCATGTGTACACAAATATGTGGGAGGCTACCTAAACTAGAAACCATCTTAAAAAGATATTCACTTGGATAGTCTACCTCAGCAACAATGCGTTCCGTAAAAGGGAAAATTTGGTATATTTTAGCGACAGATTTTTCTACTAGCACAGAAAGCAATCTACCTGTAGCTTCTTTATTCATTTTTATAAAGGGTTTTAATAATCATTAAACAAATGAAGCAGGATTTCTATGCCAAGGCTACTACCATCATCAACTTCACAACTGGAAAGAGCATAACACAGAAATCTTAAAGTTCTAAAAAGATCTTTGAAAGATCTTAAAGACCTAAAACACAGGCTTGCAAACATTTTCTCTCTGAAGTAGAGCTGAGAACACAACCCCGATATCCAGACTCTTTGCTCACAGTGCTAATTCTACATTTATACTACTTTAAAAAGTGTCAGGTTTTATTTTTCCTCTATCCTCCATGCACTTTTAAAACATATTTTATATATGATATTCTTCTAACTGGTATCCCTTCTGCAAACATGGAACCAGCCGTGACTCAGAGACCAAGGAAAAAATAGCAATGGAGTGGACCATGAATTATTTATTTGAAATTATTTTTATTGGGAATTTTTGAGAGTACTGTTAACTTCACACTTCAAGTATTGCAGCTGAGTTTACAGAACAGAAGTTGCTTTCTCTCAGTCTTTCAGAAACAGTATTCTCATCAAAGTACCAGTTAATATGTAGCAATATCAGTAATTCTCTGTCCTGCTTAAATGGGTCAGATTTTTAAAGCTTCTTGGGCACCTTCCTCTCATCATTGACTGAAATTCAATCATACTACCCTGTCAATTCTGTGCAGAAATTTCTCTAGTAGGCACATCACCGAATTCTTTTCTGTAGTTGCAGGCTTAAAAAAAACAGCATTTTTTTCCCTTCTGGCTCACTGTGAAACTGAAATCAGTGCTGTCCTTATGCTAGTAATTTTTAATCACCATCAGACACATGATGGTTTAGAGTTGCAGGGAATCAGCTTTGTTAATGCATTAGAACCTGTAAAGCTCTTTCCCTCCTGCTTGCTGATCAGAAGCAGCACTTCTTGAAACAGATTTAATCAGAAAACACTGAAAGAGAAAGTTAAATATTGCCTCTATTATTTCTTAATGCCATCCTTCACAGAGTTAAGCAACCAGTAAATGTTGATAATTTTCCTGATGTGACTCTTACTGCTTAAAGAGTCTATCCTGTTTAAAAATGTCATGCATGTTGCTATTCCTACAGTTTTATCATTTGTCAACAAATCAACTGCTTGCTTAGCAGCCCTCATGAGGGATTGAAAATAGTCGCCATGAAAATCCTGTGCATTTAGTATTTTTATAACAAACTTGATTGTCACCTATGATATTTCAAAGATCACTCCTCATATAGACATCATGCTGGAAATTAGATGCAGGGCTTTGCTTTCCATGGAACATTATGCAGAGGCACTCTGGCTAATAAATCTTTGTAGCTAATGCATTCCAGATGGAAGCCATGTCTCACAGATTTAACCTTCCTAAACCCTTCCAAAAATTCCTCCCATCAAAAGCTCTCTGAATGAGATATGTTTGATTGAAATAGGATCATCAATACATGACATCTAAGTGATAGTACAGATGATTACTGCCTTTAGAAAATTGCCATTTCCCTTCACACAGAGAGATTGTTTTTGCCCAACCAGGGCGCATGAAAAGGGACCTTATGCATTTTACCAGATAGTTTAAATGTTTTTCCTGAACTCTTAATGCTATTAACAGATGCTATAAAGCAAACATCCACTTCTGTCCCTTTAACTTCTGTACGTGCATAACAAATGCTGCTAAAAAGAGGGATCAAGTCTCTCATAGAAGCCACTAATTAACATTACTGTTTAATCATGTCACCATGTTTAGCCAGTCCACATCATTAGTTTATGTCAGGTGGAAGCAGTGAAACATCTAAACACCTACATGTAGATCCTTACAAAATTAGTCATGTGAAGTGGTAAGGTCACTGTTAGACAAGGCTGCAGTTATTCTCCACTATTTAGAAACCATTACAAATCACCTCACTAGCAGACAAATGCAGAATTATTTTAGAATCCTTAGCTTTTCTTGTAAGGTAATTTCTCAGAGACAACTCTCAAATGTAGAGCAATATTTTAATCTCACCTGTGAATTGAGCAGAATAACCTGAAGCTGTAGCCAGTTATCTGTGTTTCACTTTTGGTAGTGTTCAAATGGCAGACTACCCTACATTGCTTTTGCTGTTCAATTTCAGAACTCTACACCTCTTGGTCTGAAGAAGTAATTTATTAATCAAAGTACAGGACTCTTAATCTCTCAACAGTATCAGTGAGCATTCATTATGTGCAAAGCTAAGAAACTTGTTAGAAGTCTTAAACAAAACGGATATGAAAAAATGTTTAGGCAGCAAAGGTTTTCTTCCTATGTACCAACTTTCTGCCAAAGGAAAGTCTTGGAAGTATTTTGTGTAAGCTACAATTACATTTCTTATACAAAAGCGCTCCTGGCAAGTGCAGTCACAGTACAAGCTTGGCTCATGAAAGTATGAGTGACAAGTACAGAAACAATTCCAAATCAGACTGTGTAATTATCTTCTTTATGTTAAACCTTTAAAATTCTTAAGAGCCCCTTTCCAACGTATGGTTCACTTTGATCCACAGGGTTGTAATCTTCCATTAGAAGTCGATCACACCCAAATGTCATTTGCAAGCTTTCGGATGAGAGTGTAACAATAGACCCCTAACTGCGGAGATGGAGAAGAGATCAAGCACACTTCAACTGGGAAAGCAGCAGGAGCTTTGCAGGCAGGCAGACACCTGGGCAAGGTTAGCTGTGCTGCGGCACCGTACCACTTGATTCAAAAGGAACCTGCTATACTTAACGTGTTTGAAAGATAATAAGCAACCACCGTTGCTGAAGATCATTTCGTTTAGTTAGTGTCCTCAACCAAAGGAGAAAGTCAATGCTGGATACATATTTTTTTATCAAGGAACTACGCCTATCTGAACTTAATAAGAAGCAGAGGGGAAACTTAATAGGAAGTGGAATACATTTCCTTTTATTGAAGGCAAGTGCTTCTTACTGCCTTAGTCAGACATAATGTCACTCTGCAGAATGTGACTCGTCTTTTTACTTATTCTACCAATCTGAGTCAGCTTCAGTGAAATGGTGCTTCAAAACGGCAGCAAAAGGAAAGCGTTTGTCTGCTTTTGGAGAGGCTCCTTTCAAATGAGATTAGAAAGTTTGGGTCCATTTTTTCATGTCTAATCCTATTATGCTCACTAATGAACTCAGTTTGCCTCAGTGGTTAAATAAAAGCTAGTGGTTGTGTCCTAAAAAGCACAGATCCTCCTTTAGAAGAATATGTTAAACTGCACAGCTCAATATTACACATTTGTACCATTCAAAGGAGCATTTCCTAAGATATGCTGCTAACTGCACTGTATGGCACAAGTATCAAACAGTTTTAGTTGAATGAGAAGATATTAAACTAATATAGATCTTTGCTACACCTTAAGCCAAATGGGGGGAGGAGGTAAAAGGACAACACTATTACTAAGATAAGACAAGCAGATTTTTAGATAAAACTGTCTTTGGAACAGTAACTCCTGAAGAAAAAAAAAAAAAAAGCACCAGGAACTATAGATACTAAGATTGCACTTGCAAAAGACCTTTGCTTTTGTGATATCAAAGCGTCAAGTGGCCTTGAATTATGTACTATACTGAAATTTGGTCTGGAATGTAGTTCATTTTTATCAGCATGTCAGCCTGCTCTCAGCAAAAACATTTTTAACTCCAGGTATCTCAGTCATAATCATGGGGTCAAATATACTGCACTCTGCAGCAGTTTACAAAAATGTAAGAAATAGCGAAGAGTACAGTTATGGCAACATATGGAGATGGGAAACTGTTCTAGAAGTTTCCCTTGCATCAGAAAAATAATAATACTTCTCTTCAACACAGTCAACAATATTTTCACTAAGCATTACCTAACAAGTGGCTCCATACCAGTCTGATGTCATATACCCACAGCATTTTTAGGCATTTTCTTACAAAACAGAAAAGGGCTGTTGACACAAGAAAAGAATTTGGGTTTATTGCCCCTTTTACTGAAGGGCCAAGTAGAACTGGCTGCTGCTTCACATACTTCAAGAGTGCTTAGGAATCCATCATCATCTAGGCTGTTAGAACTTGATAGAAAAGAGACAGATCACACACTGCTCCACATTTTCATGAATTGGCAAGTGTTTACTGAAACAACAGGGACACACAGGATATAAGCAGAACTCGTTTTGTATGAAGAAGAAAACAGGTTGCCTCCAAGTAGGGAAGCATTTTGGGGCTAACTTCCTTCTGATTTTCTTTTTTCCTTTCTTTTCTTCACCTTCTCTTTTGTCATGGAAGCCAGAAAGTTCTGGAAGTCTTCCTCTCTAAAGATTATCAGGATGAGGACCTTTCCTTCATGGAGGTGGTACTGGAGGGTCTGTGCTAAGGACCCAGTTCATAAGTAAAACAAGTATGATCTTTCTTCTTATAAATTTCACACACTTGCATGATCCATTGCCATCATTTTGGGTTTGGTACAAATTAGTTTCTCTCATAATCTGTATGTTTAGGTTCAAAGTCACATGGTTCTTTGACTATGTCCCTTTTGAAAGTCCATTGCTTTTCCATTACAAAGAAAGTTTGCAATGACACGACTGGTTCTCCTGGAAGAGTAAAGCAAAAGTGTCAAGGGAACTGAATAAACTCTGCTATTCTGATGGACAGGTAACCATATCAAATAAGCCAACTCACGGAAGTATTGTTAAGACTACTTTTATGCCAGTTATAGAGAGATTCAGCATCTATACGCACAAACATCTGACTTGGGCTCAGAAACTTAAAAGGGGCATGAGAAAGAAAGAGACTGTTGTCTAAAATCAGAAGGACCTTTAAGAAGATTATCTGTCCTCTTTTAAAGCAGATTTCCAAGATTTAAGTTGCAAGAAGGGACACAACATGATGATGTATATACAAACCCTGTGAAACTATATTCAGATTATACGAGAAATTCCCTGCCTCTGCCTGCAACTCGTATCACCTCATTAAGAATCACATTTTTTCAAGAGCCCAAATTGAAAATCTGTCCACCCACTTTGATGCTTAAATGAAAACAGAATTTCTACAAAAAGTTACTTCATTCTGCTAAAACTTTTATGCTGATAAATGAGAAATAAGAACAACCACCAAGTCAGGCCATACATCCATCTAATCCTTTACTGGGAAAAAGCAGACACACAGGGTAGATGGTATTCACAGTGTTTGAACACCCTTCCAACAATCTGTGGCTCAACTATTTCTTGAGTCAAAGATGGTTTCTGTGCTCTTTGAAAGGAGCCAGTACCATCAGCAATGAATGGCTAAAAAGTAAAAATAGCATTGGAAATCCATTTCTTCTCAACTAGCTGGTGCAGGGACAACACCAGAATGGTTAAATCGTAGTTCTTCCAGCTCCTGGCTGCCTCACAGTTACAACAACAGTCACATTCCTGATGATGTTGACTATATTTAAAAAAAAACCCTGTCTAATCTTCTTGCTCCTGTTCTGGATGAAGGATACGGAACAACAACAAAATCAATAAACTTTAACTCCCTGTCCTTCTCTCTGTGAACAAGATGGACTGCTAGCTTCCCTGCTCACACACCCTGACTGGTGTAATGTGAGGTCGCTATCCAGATTAGTTCCCTCATTTATCGTCTTTCAGTTGGAATCTCTCTGCTGCCAATAAATGAGAACTTCTAGGAGAACATGGATCACACTTGCTCTTCCTGTGAGAGCAGACGCTCAGGAAGGCAGAGCACAGCAGTCACAGCACCCATTTCGTTCGTTATTTATTTTAGGCACTGACCTTCATACTCAGTACTCACCATATTCAGAATAGACTTCTTCCTTTTTAGAGACAGGCTGGCAAGAGTGTTTACGGGATGAAGGATCTACGAGGAGAATCACATGGACTGTGATTTCAACAAAACAATCTGTGATACACCAGTGCTTGAAGCAGGACTTGGGGAAAAAAGTGAGCAGTGAGGCATAGAAGTGCAATTAAGTCTAAATGAATGGGAGTTCTTTCTCCTAGGCATTGCCATACTACAGCATACTTCTTCAATCAAATATCTACTTTCCCTTTAAAATGTTTTAATGCACGTACCAATTAAACAACCAATAGTCCTCAACATGTATGGTATGAAAAATGGCAATTACAAGATTTAAAATAATAGAATAGCTCCTATGTGAGATAAGACTGAATACACCAGATCTCTTGAACTTTGAAAAAAAATGATGAAGTGGCAACAAGGTAGAACTGTACAAAGTCCCAAGAGGTCTGGAGAAGGTAGGGGTGAGTAGGCACACACCTTGTTTTTTCCTTTCACTGAGTTCCTGCCTCCCCTACTCTTGAATGCATCCAGTGAAGTCAAATGGAACCAGGTTTAAACAAAGAAAGTATTTTTTCACATAGTGTACAGTTACAATCACTTGTTGCCATGCAATATGGGGAAGCCAAAGCCCTAGACAATTTTGAAAGCAATTCTTAAACTCAACACAGAGTAATAAAAAACCCACAAAAGTATGTGTACCCCATTTGGCTCAGAAAATCCTTAGAGTGCAGACAGACAAAGCCAGGAGGAAAATGCTATTACATGCTTGCCTCACTCTAATATTTCCCCCCATGTATTTCCTAGTGTCCACTGCCAAAGAGGGAACACTACGGTAGGTGAATATTTTGTCTTACCCAGTAGGACCACTCATCTGCCTCACCACAAATCTGGACCCTCAGTAGCTCTGTGTGTAGCAAAGACGACTGGGTCTGGATACAAAAGGTTATACATGCAGTTCACACATACCAGAAACTGCTCATAATCAGAGTACTTGCTAACCCTGTGGGGGAACTGATGCCATAATTCCCTAAAGTTAATTTAAAGATCAAAGGGAATATCCTAGATGTTGTACCTTATACTCATTTAAACTTCTTTATTTATACAGGCATACACCGTTAAACAGAAAGTATTACACTGTGTTATGCTACGACATGTTTTGACTATTGTAACTCAGCGTTCAGCTTCTGACGGATGGAGAAGTCCTTTTTAACTTGTTTAATATTAAATTTTCTGACTCTAATGAAAAAAAAAGATTTGAAGCTCGAGCTTGTCGACATTTAAATAAAATAAATTATTGTCTGCATTTCACTACTCCTAGAACTCATGAAATGTGTGCTGGAAGAGAGAGCGAGTTCTGATGACACAGGGAAAAGAAGAGAAGAAAGAAAAAGAAAAAGGAAGTCAGCATGAGATCCTGTGCTCTGCATTAGAAATTAGGAGCATGGATATTACTTCTGGATTCTGTCCCTGGCTTACTGGACTAGAAGTCCCAAGAAGCAGCAGTACAATCACAGCCTTTAATCCAAAGCCAGTTGAGGCCAATGGGAGTATTTTCATTAATTTCAATGGGTTTGGATCAGACCACTAAGCCTTGTGAAGTAACTGCTTGTAATGTCACTCAACATCAACTCTCTCACCACTCTAGGAGTTACACTGGCAAATTCATAATGAAACCCATCCTCATTTCTTAACTGAGGAAAAATAACTGTAATGCTTGTAATATTGTTGGCAGGTAAAAGACAGTAGCAGTGGTAGCAGTGTGTGTGTGTGTATGTTTATAACTGTTAACCAAAAGCTGAAATGGTCACAGTGAAAGCATTTTCTACAGAAAAATCATGAAAGAAGAATGGTGTATTTGAATGTTATTTGACTCATTTGGCAGTTAAACAACCAACTTGGCAAAGAGAATTCTCCTTTAATTTTAGATACGAATGTTTGAAATACGCAGAGGCATTGAGTGCAAAAAAAACCAAACCCAAACCTCAATCAGAAAAGAAATATTCTATATGCAGTGTGACTACTGTAAATCATTTTAAAATCTTTGTTTCTAATTTGAGATACTTTGGAGCTGCCAATATCTTTTGCAAGCTGGATGCAGTGACTTAAGAGAATTTAGTTGGCGATCGCAGTCAGCTTTGTAGCAGACAAACAGATCATTAAATCCAACAACATGGCTAGTATTCTCTCATCACTGGAAGTGGTTATTCCAGGCAGCAGTGAACTGTTTTTTGCAGGAGCTTAGATTACTAGGTTGAGCATGCAATACAAAATTTTAGAAACTAGATTCCAATTTGCAGATTCACAGACTTTTGGTATTTTTAATTTAAGCTTACACAAAGTACAATTTGAAAGTATGATCGCTTCATAGCTTGAAGAATTTCTTAAATTTCTCAAGTTAGAGATATACTGGGAACTTGTTCCTAGTAGACATGCAGACTGTTATTTCAACTTATCCGAAAAAAATAACACACTGAACTTCTCCCAACCTTGTCATTTCTGGCCCTTAATTATTACTGATTAGCTACCTCTGGCCACAATTTGAGTCATATTGACATTTTCTTGGAAACAAAAAGAGAGAGAGAAATTTTGCAGTAACTTTATATTCTTAACGAAAAGTCAGGGCCTATGCACAATACTTTTAGGCATTCAGTTCGTGCTTACAAGCCTGCTGCCACACTACTAAAGGCTTCCTCTCCCTTTACATGCTCAATTTGCTGCTGATGTTACAAGAAGCTCAAGCACTTTCCAGTGCTACTCTGCCAACACATAACAAAGACAGTGCTCCAAGCTAGGTCAGATGGGGGGGAAAAAAAAAAAAATTTTAAACCACAGAGTATGGCACTCCTAGAAATGCTGCATCTTTACATATATCAGCAAGTCTTTCCAAAATTCAAATAACTTACCTATCATTTTGGGAAGCAAACAAAAAGAAAACTAGAAATCTGCTTTCCAAACTAATAAGGAATGATTTAGTGACTCTACTGACGTATTACTTGGTAAATTGTAATTTTCTTTAATTCTATTATTATATGTATTTATTTAACTTTCTGCAGTATCTGCACATTGTTTATAATGAAATTTGCAGCACTACTAATAATGTCACCATGTGGCGACAAAGAACACATTGAAGCTAGTCTTGAATTGCAGAGAAGAAATAAATGTTTAAACCATTTTAGACAGTACATGCAATATAGAAAACTAAGAACAGCACAGAACAGCTATGCTGTATTTCATGCATAGTTCTCATGTTATTTTCTAAATTAATTATTATCCTTGGAAAAATTAACTTCTTAAATTATATATAATACTAATTCAGCAAAAATATATGTTTCACAATATGCTGATGTTCTTTAGAACTTCGCATTTATTTTAAATGAGCTCCATTGTAAGCAGAAGCGGACAAAGTGTCCTTTGCGATTTTGTATTCCAAGAGGCTTACGCTTTCTTCGATGACCAAGAAACTTCTGACTAATAGTAAATCCATCCTATATATTTATATATAGGTTTATTAGTGGTACGTGTGTGCACATGCACACAAGTACTATATATCAAGCCAGGCTGCCCAGCAGAGGGCTCCTTTGAAACAGAATGTGAAAAAGCAGGCGAACTCTTTCAACGTATAGACAATACAGAGATTACATTAGCAGTACCCATGCTAAGGCCCATCAATTATTTTAGCAACTTATCAACATACAAATGCTGCACTGATGTAATAATTTTAAGTCCCTTTTAAAGAATTAAATGCTTTCATGAAGCCAGTTGGATAAAACCATGGGAAACAAATGAATTTTCTTTAAAAACCACTCTGAGCTTCACATTTTCCTTCATTAAGGCATTGTGTGGCTATTAAAACTAATCAATCTAACAGTGTTTTTAATTTCAGAAAAAAATCTGTATAAAGGAACATGTAGAACTTGAAGAAACATGATTTGATTATTGATCAGGGACTTGTGTACAGAACACTAAACTCGAAGAGAAATGGCATTTAACAAGTTGTTTTCTGTTTTTCTTTCATGAAATATAGAGAAACAGAGAACTGGAAGGCAACACAGACCATCACATTTGCTTCTGCCCCTTACAGATGTATGTTAGAACCCACTCATCATCAACTTCCACTTTATAATATACTAATAGTGCTAGTCTGCAAAAATCTTTTAATTTCCCTTCCAGAACTATAAAATGCCACTGTGACACTTAAGAGTTCTCTATTTTTTTGCAGTTTCTATTTTGTCATTTCTGCTCACTTCAACTTGTTCCTTGGGCATTCCCAAGAAATATAACAACATTTTTAGCTACTAAGAATGTACAAGAAGCTAGTGGAAAGAGTAATTTAATCTGATTTTTTCATATTAATACTAGATTAAAGTACCTGTATATCAATGGTTGAAAAGTCTACAACAGGTTTATCCAATCTATTTTTCTAAGTTTCTAGATGTCTACATTTTTTTTTCAAATTTGGTTAAAAAAAAAAATACAAAGGGAAAGAAGTAAGTCTGAAGTGAGTTATACTTCCAAAGTTCCATCAGGTAATCAGAATATTCAAGTGTTAAGGAATCTCAAATGGCAATTAACCTTAAAAATACAAGTAATTTTCTGGTTCTTACATTATATAACACTTTTTCAGAAATTCCATCAGATATATGCCTACAGGTGAACAGGGGCAGGATTATGAGGGAGATCCTAAAGAGGACCCATATACATGCTACAGTTGAATATGCCTCCCATTCCACTGTATGCATTAGAAATAAATAAAAAAAATCCATTAGAAATACATGCTGATAGGACTGATCCTGCTTGCCTCACTGTCAATGACAGAAATTTCCCATGACTGCTGACTGCGACAAGGCAGGATCAGGACCCAAAAGCATCCTGTGTGGCCAGTTACAAAAAGCCACTTGAGAAAATTCAGTATCACTTAAGCACACAGATTATTACAGGAGAATATATGTAAGTAAGGACCACAAGCAACCTTGTACAGAGCTTACTGCATGAAGCAGACAGACCTGTGAGTGAATCCTATGCAGACCCATCTTTTCTGGAGTCACAGAACCTAGAAGTGGAAATCTTTCTTATACCCGTTGCTGCTGCTGAATGGCTAACAGGACTGAAGAGGTCGCTAACTTGGCTCTTGAGAAACTCTGTGGGGAGGAGGTAATTTGGCCCACCCCACTGATCTCTACGAATTCTGTCCTCCAGGGCTTCGCTCTCAGCACACTCCTGCATTACAGAATCCATCTGCTATCATCTGTGCCCCTTGCCAGCCCTGCCCCACACAGCCATAGCCAAAGCTGGAGCTGGGCTTTGAAAGGGATATAATTTTGTAAAACGTAGAAAATTACCGTGTTGTAATATGGGCTTCACACAAAGAAGGGAAAATGAAAGAAAGCAAACTTTCATCTTTACTACAGACTTAGAAATTGCATGAACATGCTATATTTTCTTCCATATGAATATCACATTCTGGTATTTATGTTGCAACTAGCCAGACAACATTTGCTAATAACAGCTACTTTTAATACAACATATCAAACTGCTTAACCCCTTGGCTTGCCGGGCAGTTTAGAAGCTCCTACTGTGATGTTTTTGTTCTCACATATGCGCCAGTAAAGGCTGTCACGCTCCTCATTAAATAAACAGACATACATGCCAATTAATAATTTAATTTACAGGGAGAATCTTGACAAAAAAAGCTAGGAGGTGAATTCCTAGCACCTCCTGAATTGTCTCATCTTAAAATAGCAAGTAAACAGGTTTTAGTCCCACCTCCAAAGTTATGCCACTATGATGATATCAGAATATCAGTGAATCACTAGTTCTATATTTTATTGCCAAAGTGAAAGTTGTCCATTACTATGTACAGTCATACAAATAAAGGCATGGAACTTAAAATAAAGCCAAACCTTCCAATTTCACAGGTACCCCGTTTTTGTTTATGGTACTGAATTTTGGCAGGATTATGTATGACATCTGTATTTGAAGCATGCTTAGCTTTATAGCTTTTTTTATTTATTTGATGGATATCGTTTTAATATTCCAAATACAACATTACCATTATTATTTTGAAAAACATTTTTTCCCTTTAAATATTCACCTGAATATGCAAATGTGCTTCTATTTTTCTGTTCCTTTCTAGCAGCATAGAACATTTCTGACACTTGGTTTGGGAAGAGTCCCTTGAAATTCAAACGGTGCTCTAGGAAAGGACAGATATCTCGTTTCGACAAAAACAGTTGGCTAACAGCATCAAAATTATTTCTCCATAAGAAGCAGACAAACAAATGGTTTTAATGGAAATATTTGGATCATTTCCTCACTTCTAATTTGAGCATAACAGTGCCAAGTCTTCCTGCATAACATTCCTGTCATCTTGCCTTTCTTCCTCATCTACTCAAATAGAACTTTGTCAAGGCTCCCATCACCACGTGTCTTGACTTCTGTCATCCCTTCTTTTACCGTTCCACAAACAACATCTACCTTGTCTATTTATTCAAAAACAGTACTAAAATTATGCATATCCCATGTCAGTATCCTCTAATGTCATGATTACTGCCACTTTCTCTCTGTTAGCCTTTTCTTACTAAACTAGGTAACAAGATACTCCTCCAGGTACCATCTTCTCTATTTGCTCTCTCTTACTTCATAAAGGAATATTGATGATCTGCTCCTGTTCCACAAATCATAGCACTTTCAATATATCCAAGTTATCTAGGTAAAACTGTGCAATTTTTCTTGCTGCACTTCATGCAAAGCAGCTTTCCCCAAGCACCTGCAATGTCATCTTGTATCTTCAAATCCCTATTTGAAAGTGTCCTCTTCTAATGAAGTTACAATAAAACCCACAGCAGATGGGAAAGTTGAAGATTTCACTGAAAACTAAAGAGAAGTTATTTCTCCAATAAACATTTCTGCTTAAGATTATTGAGAGGAGATGGCTGTCTGAAGAAGTTTTACAGAGCAGTCCTGTTAAACTTAGAGGCTACTGACAAAATAGTTGGCTATGGGCATGATTCCAAGTGCTACATTTCTTATCTTTCTGCAAATTCTGCACTGGTAAGAGAGAGAGAGATTTGTGATGGCACTACATTACTTTTCCTCTCATCTTTTTTTTCTCTCTGGAAAGAAAAGTTGTGAACTATCCATGACTTCAAGCTCTGCACCCACATAAGAGAATTACACCTTTTAATTTAAAATCATCCTTTGACTGACAAAGTCTGCATATTTGGCTTCTCTAGCCAATGCTCTATTGATAGCATAAGACTTCTAAACAAAAAAAATTTAGAAAAGCATCTTTGGATTGGCTGTCTTTTCTGTCCTAGTGTCCTCTTCATTATCTATAATTATAGAATAACAGCAAGGCTTCTAGCTAAAAAAGCAGAGAAATAATGGGACATTTACCTTAGGCATATTCTTGTCTCTCTTGCCCAGTTCTTGATGACTACTGTCACTTAGAGCGGACTCACATCTTGCAATGCTCGTGATGTCCCTGCCTGTCTGGATTCTGTTTTTACCAGTACTCCCATTGTTGCCCCTATCAAAACTAGCAGCTGCTATAATTTTACAGTGAGATCAGCTAGTGCAGGAATAAACTCAGAGATCAGTATCAACATGTAGCCATTTAGTGTATTCAAGAAGGTGCTCATGTAAAATCTGTAAGTCTTTTTTTAATACAGAAGAAAATGGACTCCTAGTACGTTAGTTTTTCAAAGCACATCTAGTACAATCAAGAGAATGGGAAAAAAACCCAATTATTTTTAAAAATTCCAAAGCACACAATCCTTTAATAAAGAACATGACAAAGGTTAGAAACGTCAGCAAGTTCCAGAGATAATATAAATGTTATTTTAAATACCAAACTCTGCCCTCAATTACATCCAAGCAAAATCAGATTACGTTTTAGTTGTGGGTAAGCACTGCATGGCACCCGTTGCAAAAGTAACTCCCTTCTGTTTCAGTGAACTGTTTAGTTTTATTATGAAGAAGTGAATTTAGAAGAAGCGCTGTTTGCTCATTTTCTCTATAGAGTCTGATTTTACCAACAAAGTAATGTAATGTGGAAGTGCAATTATTTAAACCAGCACTTCACCACACAGAGGGCTGTTCAATGCACTGCTCTTGCCAGGCTTGTCACAATGACTGACATTTTCTAATATTGAACTGGAAATAATATGGATATTTAATACTGCAGAGTTTACATCAAGTAGAAGAAAAGTGCTATTGTTTATCAGCAATCTACTTCTGATGGCATATATCTATATAGACATAATTATTTCTGTGATGAAACATGATTATCGAATAATGGAATAAATGCATCTGCACAATATTTGCAATGTTTCATATCAGGTAATTTAAAAATCTTGTAAATGCCTATTCTTAACTATTTTCTATGCCTTCCACTTGAATTTTGACTAAAATTTACCTTTTAGATCTGTTACGCCACTCATGAATTTTTTACAATATCCATCTGTGCATTGCAATCTCTATTCTCCATGGCTCCACATTGTTTTGGCTAACTAACAGGCCCATATGTTGCCTTAATGTATTTCTGCACAATGTTTGTGCTTTTGCAAAAAAAAAAAAAAAAAAAAAAAAAAAAAAGAAAACCAACAAAAAAAACCACAGGGAAAAACCACAGGCCTAAATAAGCTATAAGGCGCATCCACATACAGTTAGACTGTCTTTACTGAGTCTGGAGACATTATGATTCTGCTGCGACAAGCAGCATTTGTCTTCATTTTGTCTGACTGTCCTCATGTGTTATTATTAGTGGCTGTCAGGCAGCAGCAGAAAAAAAAATAGCATCACTTGACTAAGAAGTTGAATGCATAAATGCAATAACTACACACTGGTAGCTGAGGAGAGGATGTCTGTTAAGATGGTCTAAATGCAACAACTCTCCTATAATTACATTTAAAAGGGAAAAAACCACATATCTGGCAAAACATAAGCATCCCTCCTCCCTTCTGCTTGCATGGCTAAATTAGGAACTAATTATAAATACAACTTAGCAGCATCTGAAGAAGTTGCTTTGAGAATGTCCTTTCAGAATGTCAGTTTAGTTTAATAGCAAGAAAACAAATCTGTTGAAATATTCACATCCAGTCATGTTTTTCTGATAACGTTGATAAATATGAACACTTTAAAGACGAGTTCCTTATCGAAAAGTATTTAGCACTTTTAAAGCCCAATGCACAAAATGTAGCCCCTGGTTCTGAGGTGCTCCAAATGAAGTTTCTTTATCATATTTTTTTCATTTGTAACATACAGTAACTGATAATGATAAACAGAACATCTTTTATACAGCACAAAATGGGATATCCAGAAATTTATGCTGTAAGGAGAAACCATAGGCTTTCAATCTGAGATATGTACAGACTGTTTAAAAGCAGCTATAAGTTTATGATATTCTTTGCTTTGAAGTAAATATTTCTCTAAGAGTGCATATATTTTGAAAATACCTAAACAGAAAGTTTGCAGACTGTCTTTTTTCTAAGACAGTCAGTACAAAATTCATCTGTGGAGTCCCATAACATACTGATATCCCACGAAACTTATATTTCATAACTTCTTTTAGAACTTATTTAGCTAAACATATCACTTAAGGATTAATAAACAAATGAGTGCTAGTACAAGGAACAATTTGCCTTCAGCAATAAAACCCCACTAGAAAAACAAACCTTAAACTAAATCAATGATGAACTGTTAGTCCTGTTCCAGTCAAAAGCAAAATTTCCATTTACTTCAGTGGAACTATTTCTATTGCAAGAAAGCAAGCAAACAAATTATATCAGGAATCAAAATGAAATAGTGTGCAGCAGATAATATTGACAACAGTTTCCCATGAGCAGCATTCAATCACACACACACACAGAGCTACCAGGAATTTTGCCAGTAACTAAAAGATCTGGCGGCATTTGTATCAGCTAGGCAAAGATGCTGAGCTCTCACTGCTGCTCCTGTTTGTCTAGTTTTATTCTAGGTCCGTGGATAACTACCAAGCTCCAATTTCCAAAATTATCTTTCACTCTTAGCAGTTTTCGTTTGGAAGCCTTCTACTATTTTTACCCTTTAAAATTTCACACTCCAACAGATACAGAGGTGTGAGTTGAAAGTGGAGCTCTAGCTTACGGTTTTGCCATCAGTGCTTCAGTCACCGGATTTTCTAATCTTGGTCAGGCTTTACAAAAAGTTCAAAGTGATAGCAACTCACTACCCTTCACTTACACATGCCACAAGGGCTGTTCACCTTCATAAAGTACATAAACTAAATGGAAATACACTGGAAAAACTGATGCAACCAGAGACTGAACGATTTGCTCAGGAACCAGAAGTCTGACAAAAAGCCAAAAAGAACAATCCAAATTCCTGAATCTCGTTCCAGTTTTCCAAGCATGAATCGGTGGGACACCACACATGCTCAACAGTTAGGCTTCAGCTTAACTTTCTGAATTGGGAACTGTGGGCACATGGTCACAGCTTTTTCTCCTATTAGTACTGCAAACCCCAAAGCTAAGGAAGGAAAAAAGGGAAAGAAGGCAACCCAGGGCTGGGCTGAGCAGCACTTTGGCCTATTTTCAGGAGAAGGAAAATACATATGACTGCTGTTGATACAGAACTGAGACAGATAACACCTTGACCCACATATTCCATGTTTTAGTCATGCTGACAAAACTTTTATTTAACTGAAAGAAAAAAGTTTCAACAAAATAAATGAGAAACAGAGATGGAACCCTACATGTCCATATTTGCAGAGTTATTTTTCTGAACCACGCTGAGGTAATTGCACAAGATTATATTACACGGAGCCATAAAACTATCCCATCTTTAGCAGAAGCAGCCTCTTTGTGCCATGTACAGAGACAGGAACAATCACTTACATATTTCCTATTTACAGAAATGCCCTTGCATTCTTTGTTTTTTCTGTCCTGATATCACACAAACCACTAGAGAACTCTACTCAAGAGAAAGACCAAAACAGAGTTAAAAATGAAGAAGAAAGTAGTTTGTAATTTTGGAGCAATGACAGTTAAAAGGAAAAATCTGTATTTAAAGTGATAGCAAAACTGAGAAAGTGGAAAGAAGTAAAATTTAAATTAACGTCCACCTAACGATTAAGATCTTCCTGTAGTAGCAGCATGTATAGCACCTGATTGAAACTAGGGTGAAAACCAAGAATACTCTTGCTAAGAACTCTGTTTTCATGATGTTGGCCATGCAGCATAAGATATCAAGACTCAAACTGTATTTCAAACAAACACTGCATAGGGTAGAGGTGTGCTAATCTCTTTTGGGTTTCTCCTGTTTCAGATAATCTCTTGCTTCAGTTCCTTCAGGAATATGTTTGGACGAATCAAATGGGTTTACCCTTTGCTTGGCTGCATGTGGTGCATGCGGCACCCTTCTGTCAACTTAACAGCCTGTGCCCTTATTCTCCAGAACATAAACAGCTTTGTTCCATGCCCTTCCGTACAGTTTTAACATGAGTTTATGGGCTTTTCAGACTTAGTTCATCCATAATTCGGTAGCCGTTCCCATCCCCCACGTTAACTGCATGCTTGCGCAGTGTTATTTCTCATCAAGGGGGTTTAATTCCTGTAAGGTTCAGAAGTTGGGTTTCTCCTACTCTTATTCTAGAATAAAGGCATTTACACACGGATAGAATCAGGAGCAATAAATATGGAACATATCGATGTGCAGACAAGCAATGTAACATCTCAGTATAAAACAAAAGCTCTTTCTGCAACATTTAAGGCTGCATCACAGTACTTAGCTGCTCCATAGCAAGTGCAGATGGGAAACCCAGACAAGGTTTCTCACTTTTGTTATATTTTAATAACAGAAAACAGCTCAGAGGAATTGTCCTGGTTTGAGTGTACGTCTTATCATCATTTTTTTAATTGCTTACACTTGCAGTCTTCTGAAACAAATACAAGCAGTAATGGGTTAATAAGTCATGAATATGCATTATATCTTACTGCCTTTATTTTTAAACTGTTTCTCTGCATTGATGTTTGTCTGCAACAGGAGCGGAAAAAGGGACTTGCACCTCAAAACTAGATCTGTTCTCCAGTCAACTAACATATGAACTACATAACAAAGCATTTCAAACTATTTGATGGTATCTAAGCTATTCTGGTTTGTTTTGTTGTTTTTTTTTTGCCTAACAGTGGTGGATTTTGTATTACATCTCACTCAGATCTACAGGGTGTGGAAGCAGGCAGCTTCATCTTTCAGGGCACTTCAAGAGGCTACATTCTTCATCCCCCTGCACACACCCCCTTTCCATTGCAAGGGACACTTGTATCACAGTCAAATATGTTCTTTTTCTGAAAGAAGCGCTCAGTATTTCAAGCTAAGCCAGAGAGCAGCTCTAATATTTCATTCTTCCATGCTGCAAGAGAGGTGGCACTTACTGTCTGACAGAGTACAATACTTCTCAAACTCCTCAATCAGTTAAGCAATCCGTATTAGAAATCTCACACTCTTCTTGTGAAGAGCTGGAAAGAAATCTCAATAGCGTAACCCTGTAAGAGTCTTTGGGTTTTTTTCATCTGCATGATTTATTTTACTCACTGAGAAGGGCAATGAGCACTGAAAAAAATGAGGCACTTTTAAATTAATTACTAATTCATGGATATTCTTAAGTTCTTTCTCATTGGTCTTCTGTCCTTCTTTCTACTTTTTCCCCTCTTGTTCATTTCTTTTTATTACTTTCCATATCCTTTCAAAAACATACAGATCAGCCTCCTTTGTAGTAACTCAGTATAGTTCTTCTGTAGTTTATACTATTTTCACATGGATTCAGTACAAAGCACACTTCACTACAATCTTTTCAATTTTTTAATACCTACAGACATTATCTTCCATCTTTACACCTTCAACATTGCGCCTTCACTTTTGGGTAGGCATTTCTGAAGGTCAAGAGGTAAGGATGGGAACAGAAAATCCAAGCCAAAGATCCTCCAAAGGCATCTGGGCCAAACATTCCATCAGGCTCTCATTACATCATCACTACATCACAGCACTAGGTAGAGGCTATTCTTAGATATGTTGGAGGAGAAAGTGAAGAAACTCGGAGGTAAGCCCTGTATCAGAGAAATTGCTGAGCATTAAAAAGAGCTAAAACCACTCCAGTTTCTGAAACTGCAAAATGTCAGGCTCATCCAAAGTTTTCTAACACTCACCTTTCATCGAGAGCCACAGGAGCTAGTATGGCAACATTTAAAGTATAGGAAAGTTTCAGAGAGTTATGTCAGCTCTGAGTGACAAATTATCACTTCAAGAATAAGCCTTAGACAGTGAACACGTGCTCAGCTGAGAGGTCCCAGAGGAGCAGCTCTATGCTGGAAGCGCCTGGGACTCTGCAAAGAAGCTGGAGGTGGGAAGAACTCAGTTCCCAGTGCCTCAGAATTGACACTGGCTGACTGTTTTACAGGGGTGTGAATGCAAACAACAGAATTCCATATGTGCCAGCAATACAGCAAACAAAAAAGACTCACAAAAGCTGGAAATCTCCCTACAGAAATTACCACAAATTATTTTTCAGTTGCACAAATGTCAACTTATTTTCTGATTAAATCAAAGTCTACATAAGCAGAGACAGTCACTCAAGTCAGAGCTCAAAAAAATACTAAGCATAAATTCAGAAAGACCTATGGTGAATTACATACCTTGCCACAAAACGTACCGAGCAAGGCTAAGGACACGGAAAGTCTCTTTCTGACGAGACGAAACCTTCCAAGCACTAAACAAATATGACCAAACAGGCACATAAACCTTTCCCTCCATCTTTTTCACTTTTTAGACCAAGTCTATATCCAAACTTAAAATGTAACAGAAACATGTATATATGAGCTGAAATGCCATCAATCACAAAATTCACAGGCAGCAGCAAACAAAACAAAAACCACCCTCAGTCCTGCGTAAGAACTACAAGATATCTCATCCTGAAGGTTCTTTTGGTTTAGGCATGCATTGGAAACAGACTTCCAGAGTGTAAATCCAAGCCAATGATTTCACGGAGAAATATATGAGATTTAGCTACTGATTTTGCGAGATTGTTTCAGAACAGATGAACACAGAGGTCGCTTTAAATTAGAAAATCTGATTAAATATAGTACCAACAGTGAGCAGTACACTTGGACCCCAGTTCACGTGGATTTATTAAGAGCGATTGCTGAATAAATCCCCTAGACTTATTTCTAACAGTGTAGGATTATTCTTCAGTTTTGTTTTTGAGACTCTAGGTGTTCATGGGAGTGGAGCATCTCCCTTATGAGGAAAGGCTGAAGGAGCTGGGTCTCTTTAGCTTGGAGAAGAGGAGGCTGAGGGGTGACCTCATTAATGTTTATAAATATGTCAAAGGGGAATGTCAGGAGGACGGAGCCAGGCTCTTTTCAGCAGCGTCCACTGACAAGACAAGGGGCAATGGGTGGAAGCTGGAACACAGGAGGTTCCAGAAAAATATGAGGAAAAACTTTTTTACTGTGAGGGTGACCGAGCACTGGAACAGGCTGCCCAGGGAGGTTGTGGAATCTCCTTCTCTTGAGACATTCAAAACCCGCCTGGACGCGTTCCTGTGCGCTCTATTGTAGGTGATCCTGCTCTGGCAGGGGGGTTGGACTAGATGATCTTTAAGGTCCCTTCCAACCTTTAACATTCTGTGATTCTGTGATTTACACAAAATGCATATGTGGAACAGTGTGCTCATCTAAACTCAAGTGAGTACACAGAGAAGGGATGCTCTCCTACAGTCATCTGAGAACATCAGGTTATTGATAACTCAGAGACAACTGGGACTGTAGCATTTGATGAATAGGCAGTCTGATCCAAGAAATTTACAGAAGCGAAGGTTAATGATTTCTCTGCGTGAAAAATCTGTGCATAGTGTCACAGAGTACTAAGTGAAACAATGTAAAGAGGGGGAGATTCACAACCCTTTGTGAAATGTTTCAGGCAAACAGTGAAGTATCAGGAATTTGAGCTCACTTGAGAGTCATGTAAATAGTGTCAGCTTATAAAAATAAAGTGATTCCCTGGATAGGAGAACACCCGCACAGCATCAAAGCTCCCATGCGTATGTAAACATTCTGGGTAAATATTTGGTTGAAGGTTTCACTATAGTGAGGCTTTTGCTGTCCCAGAGTGTGGGCGTTGTCTAGAAACCTGAGATCAGGAATGACATGATCTCATCTCCCATTACTTAGATAACTGCATTTGATGCATGCCTCAGGGAAATTGAAATGATCTTGGCAGAGGATAAAACAGAGGATTCAAATGTGCTCTTTAACTGATGATCTGGACTTTGAGAATGAAGTCCCGTCTGATTTCAAATAGACTTCTAAATATCAGAGAGGAGTTGACAGAAATCAGAGTTCAAGGAACCACAGACGCAGTTAGTGTCAAGCTATTTAAGTTGGGTTTAGGATGTTTTTCACTGGATTCTATTTGCTTTCAATTTAGGGGCTTCTGCAGCTGAAGGTATTGGATTCTGTCATTTCATGAGAGTTCCAAGCCACTAAAAGGAACAGAGACATCAGCTTGGATATTCTTTCTGGAGTATTTCACATGCATTCCACAGGCCAAAAGTAAGGCACAGCTCACAAAATCGTACAGCACATCATGTTCTTATCAAGGGGGATACATTTGGGAGAGTACTTGCATTGCTTATGGTTTGCCAGAGAATACAAGCATGTCTTCCATATATAATGAAATCAGCTGTATTTTTAGAAGATTGTCTAATCGTCCTGATTTTGTTCTATAAGGTGAGACTGTTAAAGGAGCACAGGATGGCCTTTTGGTCAGACAATATAAGATGTGTGCAGCAATTAACAGGCAGACAGCAGAATCAGGAACAGTGATTAAATTATAAAGAGTTTTTGTCCTAAGGTGTTTGATCCTCAATATATCTTTCAGGATTAAGCACGTGTCTAGGATTTGTAATCAAGTGGTTGACGTTCACTCTCACTTACTTTCAGTGCTCGGCTTCAGTATTCTGGCTTCTGAAGGCAGTAACCAATGCTGCCAAAAATATGGGATCATCAGTTATTAAAATCAATTTAAGAAATCTGGGGCCAGCAACACAAATAGTTGAACCTGCAAAAAGTTGTCTGGTCTCAGTGCAAAACACCATTTTGTCTCCCGATTTTCAGAAGCTGCTAGTCCTTGCCATTAGCTCCAAAAGCAGTATCACAGAATCACAGAATGTTAGGGGTTGGAAGGGACCTCAAAAGATCATCTAGTCCAGCCCCCCTGCCACAGCAAGATCACCTACAGTAGGTCACACAGGAATATGTCCAGATGGGCTTTGAAAGTCTCCAGAGAAGGAGACTCCACAACCTCCCTGGGCAGCCTGTGCCAGTGCTCGGTCACCCTCACTGTGAAAAAGTTTTTCCTAATGTTTTTGTGGAACCTCCTATGCTCCAGCTTGCACCCATTGCCCCTTGTCCTGTCATTGGATGTTGCTGAAAAGAGCCTGGCACCATCCTCCTGACACTCCCCCTTGTCATATTATAAACATTTATGAGGTCACCCCTCAGCCTCCTCCAAGCTAAAGAGAACCAGCTCCTTCAGCTTTTCCTCCTAAGGGAGATGTTCCACTCCCTTCATCATCTTTGTGGCTCTGCGCTGGACTCTCTCAAGCAGCTCCCTGTCTCTCTTGAGCTGAGGGGCCCAGAACTGGACACAGTATTCCAGATGTGGCCTCACCAGGGCAGAGTAGACGGGCAGGAGGACCTCTCTCGACCTACTTGCTACTTCCCTTCTAATACACCCCAGGCTGCCATTGGCCTTCTTGGCCACCAGGGCACATTGCCGGCTCGTGGGCATCCTGCTGTGCACCAGAACCCTCAAGTCCCTTTCTCCTGCACTGCTCTCCAGCAGGTCAGTCCCCAACCTATACTGGCACATGGGGTTATTAGGGGGTAGAGTTCCACTCAGAGACTACCAGAACAAGCATCTAACCAACCTAAGGTCTAAATTGCATTAAGAGTTGAAGAACCACTTCAGAAGAAGTGATTGAAAATTTGACATTGTCAGTTTACTCCAAATATGGCAGGTAATACAAGGGCTATGTTTTTCTTAGAAAGCTTCACTGAAAATAATTGCAAAATTATTTAATATGCACTTGTATATGTTTGAAACCTAGAACATCAATATTCTCTAGTAACTAACTATAACCACATTTCTGCTGGTAGCTTCTACAGTAATAGGAAAAGAGCAGAGTAGTATTCTCACACCCTTATCTATACTACATTTCACTTCTACTGGGCTGACGTCAGGATGGCCATGAAAACTGTACAGAAGTTCTAGAGGGCTTTTGTAACTACTGTTTCAGGAGAGCATTTAACAAGGCATTCCTGTCCCCTCATCACACAATAGCCATTAGCAAGTAAAAGTATTAAAAGCATCATCAGAATGATTGATATTTAATATTTAATTTGCAGAACGTAAGACAGGACTGTAGTTCTGTTACTAGATATTACCACAAAACCCTTTATTCATTCCAGCTGACAAAGAGATGAATAAAAGTGTGACAAAGCACAGTTACTTGTTCTGATTTGGACAGTTATAAACATGGGGTTTGGGCTGATGTATACCAAACACATTTTTCATGGAAAGGACCTGGAATGAGTTTTTTCACAGATTATGTGTTTCCTCCTCTAGTTGGGAATTTACTCACTTATGATTTTAGCAGCCACTACCAAATGAAACCTGCACAACTCTTCCTCATCAAGTAAATGCTTAACAACGAGAGGACACATAAATGTTCAATATCAACCACTATTCATCAGGCTTAGTGGATGTATCTTTTTGTATTCTGAAAATCACTGCAGATACACAATAGAATGCAAACATATTGCTGACCCAAGCTCCCTGAATTAAATGTTTTAGAAAAACTAAAGCTGTAGTTGATTGCAATTACTTTTTGAAGTGTAAATTTCTGCCAGGGGCAGGCAGGAAATACTGACCATTTTTTCTCCTATCTCATCTCTACAAGTACATGGAAGTGAGGTGAGCCTCTACATATTTCATTTTCTACCACTGAGACAGGAAAAGTGATCGCCGAGTGACATTTGGAGCTGGAACCAAGTGAACTATGACTCAACCCTTCCCGATTTCAGCTTGAACCGATTTCCAATCAGCCTCTGACGACTAGGCTACAGCAAATGCAGGAAGGAGCTATGGTTTGAGAGAATTAAATATAGTCTGGTATTGATTTAAAGAGAGAAGGATGGAATGCAACTACAAGAAAAGGCTGAGAGGAAAAAGTTGAGGGTGTTGCTTGTTTGCTGACGTTCATATGGACTGTAAGAAACCAAGTCTTCAGAGGTTTTAAAAAACCCCACAAAACCAAGTAGCTGTGCTTCCCTGTGTCTACCTCTATCGTATAACTTATCTCTAGCTACTGTCACCTTCAGATTTGGTTGCTTTTCTTTATCAAGCATGGATCATACTAACATTTTTAAGGGACAGAGCTAGTCTGTTTCCCTCTCACCTGTATGCAACAATAGTCACTAGACTCAACAACAGAATTAAAGAATAACATTTAAGTGAGAAATTCAAGTCCACAAAAGCTACAAAATGCCAGAATTAGCATCACTTGGGAAAAGTTGACCTATCCCCTCTCCTCCCATGCATAATCATAATGACACAGATTTTAATTACACAACCATATAATAATTTTCCCACAGCAGTCCCCTACCTTGCTTGAAGCCCAAGATAAATACTGCTCAGAGAAAGAGACAGCTCTTCAATACTTCTATCCCTAACATGCTATTACTGGCCCCTGTTTTATTTACTGCACACCATCAAATGCCTGCAGTGAATACAGAATTGTTTATTTCCTCATGGTGCTTCTAGAGTGCTCATCACCACAGAATCTTCATGCCTCGTAAACATTAATAAATTCATCTCCACTATGAGATGAGAGTGTTATTATCTCCATTTTACAGGTGGGGAAGTCAAGACAAAGAGACTTCCCAGAGGTCAAGAAGTTAATAGGTAGCACAGCCAGCACTGGAACATAGAACTGCATTACTTCTAAGTGTCTAGTCTAGAGACTTGAGTGCAGTGTCCTACTCCTAGCACTTCCTAGGATGAACTTTCGCATAGTGCAGCTGTGTACTCCAATCTCTTCCATACCTGCCTCTGCAACCTTGAAATAATGTCAAGAAATTGAGGAATGTACAATTAGTGGCCTCCTGCCAAGATTTTAGTTTAAATAACAGCACTGTATAAAAATCTTGCAGAAACATGGATCAAACTAAGGTCTCTAGTGCGATGTGAACTTTTGTCATTCATGAGACCAATCTTTTCCTTCCTGAAACTCCATCTTTTTTCCCTCTATGTAATTCCATTAATAGACAAAGGAATAATAACTAAAAAATGCCCTAAAAGTGTTGTTTTCTACACAACCACAAGGCCTCTTCAGGACCTTGTCTTTTGTGCTTCTGGTAATTGACTTTCTAGTTCAGTTACTATTCTTTCAAGAGTAGCTTTTAAAGATTGCTGGCCTTTTTTTAGTAGAAAAAAAGGTAAAGCAAATTCAACTGCATGCAGTAAGCATGCAAGCCAAGCTTGCGTACCAGAAGGCCTGAAATCCTGATGCTCGAACTCAGGAGCATATCTTGTGGTGAAGGGTTAAGCACGTTGCTGGCACAGGGGATAGCTGCTGCTCTGCAGTGTTACAGCCTTAGTCTTTTATTAGAATGAGCACTGATAAATATTTCGGATTTTTCTGGAACAGAATAGTCACAAATACTTGAAATTTCGGTACTTCATCACCTCAGAATTTATATATCTGTTCAAGCAGTATTTTGACAGCTTGCCACATAACTGTGAGCAGTACAGGTAACAGAAGATAATGGACCATTTTTTCCTCAAAGAACATACATTTTGGACAAAGTGAATCAAACTTCACTAGAAGGAAAAAAACCCCACAAAACCCCAAAAGACAATGTTTTTTCAGCCCTGGGGTTTTAGCCCTGCAAAATATTCAATCCTCCTTTCAAACAATGATAAGTGTTAAGAGCTCTTACAAAAAAAAAAAAAAAAAGATGAATAAAGCAGAAGTAACTGCTACAATGAAAAGTGTTAGGCCTCCTAAGTCTAGGCAGCATCAGGCATTTACTACCTAACTCTAACAAGCAGGTTTTGAAAGCAATCAAGTCAGGGTCTGTCTCAGAAGTGCTTCTCTCGCCGCTTTCTTCAAAAAATTCAGTGTAATATGATATTGCCAGGCTAGACTCTGTGGCACACACGTGATGGCAGTCAGCCATCATGGCGATTATCTAATATCACCTAGGGATCATTTAATTATTTAATACCACTCAGCTGAGATGAAATACCCTTGCCATTCTGGGAGAGTAGTATTACAATGGGCTCGGAAAAGACCTACAAAGCCCGGGAACAAATAGTTTTGTGGAAAGTGTTCACATTTTTTAGGAGTTCTAGTCTTGACAACTGTCTTGTTGAAAATCTATCACTGAGAAAAGTTTATTCTCCAAGTGGAGATGAAGTAATCTTTCCCCAGGTGAATACTGCTTTGGCTAGTACACTGGAAGGAATATGATTACCATTACATCATACAATGTAAATAAAACTGCAGTGTCATTATTTCTCCTCTTTGCATAATGGTTAATGAAACTGGGAGCAAAAAGTATGTGGGGGGGTGCAAACACTGAAGTTCCCATTTTCACAGATTTGCGGGGAAGCACAGCAGCTTCTTAGTTTAAAAAACCAAAACAAACCCAAAACCGGGATCAACTAGACCATCTGGATTCTACACTATTATTTAACAGCGACAGTTCATAGCTTGAACATCCTTTTCCCTTCCCAGGTATGACATGCAGAGCTGCATTTGCAAGACCAGACAACATGAACAAAGATAAAAATAGTGTCAGTGTCCATTTATGAGCCTATAATTCTAAGGTGTCAGTTAACAAAGAAATTGAATACAAAACATGTAGAAGATGTAGAAGTAAAAAAAAAAAAAAAAAGGCCAAACCTACAGGCAAACTATGTAGCTTTATGCAAGCTGCATGACTGACATAAGCTATTTACCATTTTATCAGTGATTGAATAATAGAAGCAGGTGTTCCTACTGGTCTAGGCGGAATACTCTCACTAAACATTTTCTAAATCTATCACTCTTGTATCAGTGATGCATTGTGTTGCTGTATTTTCCAGGGCCTAACTTATGAAGTCAATTCACAATACACCAGCTTAGAATCAACCGGCAATGCTTATATCTCAGGTACTGTAAGCTATTAATTCTTCATTTAGGTGAAAATGAATTCAGTACCTCTGAAAAGATAGTGTATTTACCTCTAAAGTTTTAAGAACAGTGCATTGTCTGTATGTAAACCATGCACAGAAATAATGATTTTTAACAGCTACTATTTTCTCACAGACTTCAAGAAGAAGAAAAAGAATGTGCAAGTAATTAAATAATTCAAACCCATTTATACATATGTTTTAAAACTGCAGCTTTCACATGTAATTTTGAATGCTCCTAAAATAAACATATTTAGGAACATTTCTAGTAAATGCTTACTTTAAAAAAAATAAAATACCTGTGGACATATTTATATAATATATGCTGAAATATTATTTATACCTCTTCACTGACATAATTCATCACAAAGCAGCAAAGATGGTAATGACACACATACACAAGCATTTTTTGCTTCCTAATGTTTTGCATCTATCTCTTTATATCCATATTAATGCTGCTTTTAAGAGCAAAGATGATCTTTTCACCCACCATCCCTTCCCATAACAAAGGCCATCTCCTTCAAAAACTGTAGTTCATAGTAAAATACCTTGTAAACTTTTTCTTTCTGAATATTATTCCTCATTCTATAATTCAGCAACATACAACTGTTTAAGAAGATTATCAAAACAATAAGATATATTTTTTAATGTTCGTTACCATGTTTTGGAAACCTTTTCAGTTATTAAAAGTTCATGAACAAAGTGGGGTAGATCTGCATATTGCTTTCTCTTACACCTGTGAAATCACCTCTATATTCACATAGTTTGGGAACAATGGAACATACATATTCACAGGAAGCAAAATAAAAATACAAATACCACATCTGATTTGTTCAATTTTATGTATCTAGAAAAGAAAACAATCTAATAGTACTATTTATGGAAAAAGAATGAGTGAAGTAAAATTAGTTCATAATGCAACAAACAATAAAGTTTAAAGCGGGGCTAAGCTAATACCCTCTATCAGCTTGAGTTCAGATCATTTACAGCAGATTTGGACATGAATGTCTGTCATAGTTTTTTGTCAGATTCTGATTTTAATTTGTATGGTGAATTAGTGCCGACTTCTAGATCACTCCCAAGCTAACCAGCAAAAATTATTTTCTTCAAAGAGGAGAATGCTAACTTTAAACTCATAATTCAAACTTTACCTACCAAGAGTGAATTCTGTACAGTGTTTACTGCTGTGGCCTCTATGTCTGCTTATTATTTTAAATATGTTCTAGGTTCTCCTGTCATCCCTCCAATCTTTGCTCATCATAACTAACATGCCCAGTTATTTACCTCTTCACTATATTTACACTTAATTTTCATTTGCTACTGTTGACTCTACTGTTACTGTACATGACATCAAAAATGCTGCCTCCTTTTACTGCTTCGTAGTCTTGTATGACACTGTTTGACACTACAAGGCACTATAGAGCAAGCAAGAATTGAAATCCGTTTCTCATTTATAAGAAGCTACTAGGAACAGCACACGGTAGCTCTACACACAGAGTCAAAACCTTCCCCAGCATATACATGACCAATGAGTCACTGCTGTCTTTTCACAGATGAGGCTGTTGCAAGACCTTCGATTTTGCTGCTGGCAAGGGTATTGCAAGCATTGAATAACTATGAAAGAAATTGGCATATAGTGCAAAACACATCCAAATTATCCTATGGAAACCTCTCTAAAAATGACAGCTGTTCGATTAAACAAGTTTTATTTTTATTTTTCTTTTTAAAAAGGACAATTTTCTGTTGAAATTTAAGGAGTTTATACTTGTATTTCTCTTAGATGTAAAGACAAAAACCTGTGCTCCCTTTCCCTCTTAACACTCTGCCACCCACCCTGCAGTCTGCCTGACCACCTCTAGAGTTTCAATCTGGAGAGAGAAATTATTATTTTGTGAAAATATTTTCTGCTGTCTTCTTTTAAAAGCCCTCCTTACACCCACCCTCCATCTGTATGGAGCCCAGTGCAGCAGGAATACTGCTCCAGAGCTGCCATGGGGCGAGAGAGCAAGGGTACATAGAAGGGTATAGAGAGACAGGCAGACACACACACGGGCTCAGTGGTCTGTGTAAACCCTGTGGTTGTTTTCCCATGAATGAATATTGGATGGAGGATGACAGCCCCTTTTAGCACTTACTGAGGCTGCTGGCCCCCTTCCAAATGCATGACTAGTACTTAGGTGTGCTCTTTTCTCAGAGCTTTGCACGCTCCTTGGATCTCAGCATCGTACATCTCCCACTTGGCATCCCCTGCCAAGGGGAATGCAGGGTTTCTGGGAATCACAGGCACACAGCAGTGAACCACGTTTTGAAGACCTCCGTGTCCAGGAAAATAGACCCTTCCCTCTTTCTGAGCAGAATTTCCACCCTGAGATTGATCATTGTTTACAGCAAAGTACCGTCTTGCAGAAACTGCTGTGTTTTCATGAGAAGTGCCTACATGATAATTTCCCAGGGAATATTTTATATTAAAAAACCCCAATGAACTCCAGCTGCAGCTTCTTAACAAAGCGGATACAGACACCTATGCACAGAACACCTGTACTTTTTTCTCAGTGGGGTAGCGCGTGACTTAACTTGTGCATGTACTAAAAGTCAAAGAAAGCTGGCCAACACATTTTTAACTCCTGGATCGTTTTACCATTGTGCCTATTGCTTCATGGTCCCTGGAGAAGAGCTTAAAGTTTTAGGAACACTCAAAACACATTTCTGTTAGACTAAGTGAACTACCTGTTACAGATGTCTTTTTAATAACTCTCTTGGAGTACACCAGAGATGACCCAATTAAATTAGCTTGAAATGTACAGTTATTCTTGTCCAATAAAACACTTTACTGAGAGTCCTTTGTGTTCATAACCAACCTTGGTAGCAATTTATTTCCAGCTGCAAGTCAAGACAGCACTAGCCCTTAATGTTCTAATAAACAAATGGTTTAACAATTGGGAGCTAATTGTCACAGTGGGACAGCCATGGAAGCTTGTAATCAGGCCGGTATTGTCACAATTCATTTTAATATTGTAGCAAAATAATAACCTCAGGAGACCTTTTGAATTAAAAGAAATCTCACTTTACACTCACAGACGCTCAGTCTATGCACTTTAAATCAGATTCAGTAAATTTAGACCACCTTTATCTCCTCAAAATCAGCAGCCAACATTTTCTTCCTATACCCAGGAATGACACTTCAGCAATAAAATACCATTTCCAAAAAATGGATAGGACACATTCAGTGGCAAATTACTTGTAATATTTTACAGATTTACTCCACTACACCTTTACTACAAATCTTACAAAATCAGCACTTATTTAAGTCACAGACGTGTTTATAGACAAGTAGATACTGTAAATCATAGTCAGGATCCAACTGGCAAAATAAACTTACTTGCAAAGAGATATCTCTTCTAGGAGTATGTTAATAAATCCTAACTTCCAATGTATCTACATTCAGGGTACAACAGTGCTTGAGCTTTTTTAAAATCAGCTATGTACCATTCACTCAGTCTCACCTTTACCATGTTTTTCTTAATCTATTTCCAACTAATCCTACAGAAAATACTGCTTAGATTTTTAATGAAGAAAACTATAAACATATGCAAACAGTCCATTTAAACAAAGTTAGAAAGCAACCCTTCTACACCAGAGTTAAAAAAAAGATAATTAAAGCAACACCATCAACACTTCAGAAAACGGAAGTTGCAAATAAACCCCTCAAGACTTCTATTGTCGTTCCCAATTTTCCAGATACCAACTCCATTTGCCATTTCGATGTGACTCCAAGTCCTTGCTTTAAAAAAGGCCTGGGACTACGGTATAAGGGTTGTCAGGCAGTGGAATTCAGTTTCCTTGTAAGAGACACACATTTAGACCAGCCAAATCGGAAGTATTTGGTCCCTTACTTACACAGACACTAATTTTCCTCTGTCAATTTTTAACAAATTCAAGTAAGAAAGAAAATTAAAAGAGTCACATATTCACTGGGTTCCATTCAGGGAAGAAATTATATGCTCAGTGATAACAAAATTAGAATTATTCCTAAACCGATTTGTGGATGTAAGGTCTGTCCCTTACAATTCATTCTGGACACAACATTTAGATGTGATTTTTTTTTGTTTGCCAACCCTCCTGGAATTTCACATTAAATTTTAAAGAAGAATAGAGCAATTTTGTCAACTACCTTTCCAGAAATAGTTGCTTCTCTTACTGTACCAAAATGAGCAAGTACATCCATCCCATTAAGAACACATACTTAAGAACTAGCTGGAATCTCCCAATTATCATTTCTTCTTGTAAAATAAAAATGGCCAAATCCTAAAGCACTTATTCTCTTTATTTGGTGTTTCTTATTAAGACAACCGTGTAGAACTTGACTGCTTAATTACTCAAAGTTTGGCGATTACTATTCCCAGTAATTTTAAAATTAAAAATAGAACAATGATTATACCAAAATACAATCCCAATATGCTTTTAACCCCTTGTTCCATCAAAACCAAAGCAAAACAAATTTAACCTCAAATCTCAAAGCAAACAGTACCACTTGTTATTACCCCAGAAGTTTGAAGGTAATGAAAAAAAATAATCTCAGGATGACTGCCCTTGATGCACCTGATCTCTTGACCCAGGTTTCAAGGCAGTTGTTGGTTCAGAACTTTGTGCCTTTCTGCCATGGTTTTCTGCATCTTAAATATGCTAGTTGGTGTTTTTCCCACTGGTTCTTAAGAAAAGAACTATTGTTAAAAAATATAAATAAAAATCATATTTATCATAGAGAAAATGATAAAATGAAATAGATAGGCAGCCATTAAGCGAGGACAACATCATAAGCTGTAGAATCAATAAACAAAATCAAAATGTATGTTGGATACTATTATGCAGTATGATATGGAATTTTTTCTGAAAAGGTTTTGCAGCCTTGAAGCACAAACAACAGGGAGAAGTGATTTCATTTTATGATTTTAGTTCTGATCTGTACTATTAAGTTTTGTTAAACACAATACGTTTAGTTTTGTTTCCTAGATTGTGTGGAGTAAACAATGACACTCAGTAGTCATGTTCTAGAGAAAAAAATATATAGTATGCCCCTTTGGTGAAACAGTTTTTAAATTCTAATAGAATTTCAAGGTTATTATCTATTTCAGATCAACACTGGAGGTCAGAGTTCACAGCAGCCAGAATTTACAAACCTCCAATGGGTTTTGATTGACAGCAATCAGCATCTCTTCAGCATCACTGAGGGAACAAAGTACAGGTCAAGACAGCAGGCGATTTCATCTGTCATTTTTAATTATCTAAATGATATTCACAGACAAAACCTTTCCCATCCATCAGGGCATCGCATTACCATAGACAATGTTTGTTTAAAGAAGAGGCCATAAAATCAAACAATTATGAATGCAGACAAGCCTTGCTATTGACTGCATAAATAATCAAGTGAGATTTCCAAAACTCTCTGCTAATGAATTGGTAGATTGCTGGCAGGAAGTGGCAAGTAATAATACAGACAACAATCTAATGTTCTTATTGACTTTTACTAAAGCTTGGCTACAGTAGCAAAGATCCGAAAATGACGTCAAGTAAGGTTTCCATAGGAGCCGTATTGATATCAGTACACTGCTAAAATACAAGTAGTTAACTCCTGACCTTATAGTAGGACCAGCAATCCCCTGAGAGAGCTGAAACACTAGCAGTACAATACATCATGAGCTGAGCCAACAGCCTCAGGACTCCAACAACGGTACTGCACAGGAAAGGGTCCCTTCTTTTCCCATGTATAACAGTCTAATTCACAGTAATTCAGCTGCAATCCCAAGAATTAATGCCATTTGAGTCTGTTACAAGAGTAAATAATCATCCGTAAACTCAGGTTGAAAAGTACACCTGTAATACCACTATGAAAAATACGGTGTGAGAATAGTCTGTTGGAGTAAACTCAGCTTTCTCATCCCGCAGTCCCCAACAAGTTAGCACAAGTCTCAAACATTTTAAAAGAATCACAGGTGACATAAATCACCATAAGTCTGTTACTCAATTTACACTCTCATGCCTACATTTCATGAACTGTAATTTTATGTAACTAACTGGCCCAAGTGTTACTGATATTATTGGTTTCATTAATCAGAAAAAGCAGAGAATTATCTTTTCTAGTAAGAATCTCTTTCCCAGGTTTTAATAAACTAACATGAGACCTCTTTGGGGGAAAAAAAGGTACAGAAAGATGATCTTCTGTTCAGTGGGGCAAATCTTAAAAGGTCTTTTCTCCCACTTAGAAACAATGGAAAAGGATTTCTTCCGGGCAAAGGGTAAATGAATTAGGGTTGACACCGGATGCACTGTGAAGACAGTAGCCAAGTAGGCACACAACACAAAATAAGAGTGAGAGTATTTTGTAAAGCCCATGAGGATGGTGAGCGAGAGAATAGCAGAAACATTTCTCCTCATTACCACATGTAGACCAGATTGCTGTCAGCATGTCATAGTTTCTTTCACCTGAAAGCGTATCGCTAGCACTGTAAGTCTCATACTTCTTACCCACATGATGTCACTGGAAATAGTCTGGCAAACAGTATGAAGCAAAAAAAGCAGTTTTGTACTTCAGAATCTCAGTAGTTTTCCCTGAGGAATAAAAGAAGCCTATCTGTGTTTGCAAAATCTTCAACTGCCAGCTGTGTTTCTGGGGCTGTCCTTCATATCCGTTGTGTCTGAATGAGCCTGAACTAGTTCACTGATGGTCTCATATTAGCTCAATCACATTTTTCAAATCTTTATTAGCTCTTAATGATCTTTCGCAGCTGTTAAAGAAGGAAACTAGACTGATCTCAATGGGACTTCAAAAAGCAAAATTTTAAAAGGAGAAATGGAAAAAGCTCATGATCCAGAGAGATAAGGACTATCATTAAATTTGATCTTGGTTCACAGCAAAAAAAAAAAAAAAAAAAAAGCTATGTCTAATTAGTCCCATGTAACATACCTCTTGGCCTAAAAATTTAGTAGAAAACTCTTCCCTTCCCCTTCAGTCCTGCTCCCAGCCCCATACTGATTTTAGTTATCCTTAAACAGTACAACCAGTTTTGACCAATCTTGGTCACAAAGTCTAAACAGACATTGTAGATTGTATCTTTCTACTGCATTTCCCCCCCTTGAACACACAATTGGTAAAGAATGCAAGGTTTCACATTTTTATAAAGTATCGTGGAGCTGTTTCTAAAATCCCGCTCAGAACTTTTCATCAGGTAATACAGTATGGCTTGCTTTCTCATGCTGGTAACCACACAACAGAAGCATTAAGATTGAAGTAATGACTTGCAGCTTGTAAAACCAAGTCTTTTAGTTCAAGTCCTACAGGTTTAGGTTTTGAGCCTTGAGAATGCCTGGTCTGTATTTTTTTTCAGCCAGCCTGCAAAAGTGACTGTGGTACCCTAAATTCATCACAAATGGATGTCTGATGAAATGTAATGCATTTACATCAATCTAGATCTGACTGAAAACCTAAATAAACAATATAGTCCAACATCACAAAAAAAAATCTTTTGTTTGAATGCAGAGGTTCATTATCTTGCAGTTCAGATCCAGTAAACTTGGCTGTAGCTGTATATTTCAGTGGGAGAGAGATGCATGCAATTCACTTTTATATTAATTATTCTAGGTCATTGAAAGATCTGAGTTTCTAGAGAAGGCAGATATAACCAAAACCTGAAATTATTCTAACTACAGGTGTTCCTATATAAGGCACCTTTAGCAACCACTACTGAAATGTACACATAGTAACTTAGTAACCACTTGTTATAAAACACACGGTGTTTATTCTCAAATATGAAGAACTTTGGTCTATGCATTTCAACAGTAAGCTTTCACCAATCTTTTATTTTGTAAGTTTAATCCTGTGTTTTATTGAGATTTACTTTTTCTTATGCATAGAATTTACATTTTGTACTACTAGCACTGTAAAACATGGTGAAAGTTTATATTTACCGTATCATAATATATATATTTACAATATTTTAAGTTCTATGGATAACTATCTCAGAGTTGTTAGAAAGACATCTCATTACCCCTAAGAAAACATACCATTTCTTAAAAATCCTAAAAGATACAAAAAATAGTTTAAAATGTTTTGTGAAGAATGGCTTTCTAAAGTATTAAGCTGTGTTTAATAATATGCCTTCCTTTACTAGAGCAATCATTTACACCACGGACAGTCTGAATTAAAATAATCCATCAATGCATCATAGTTTGGTTGCAGGCAGTAGCAGAAAGGAGACTGTCATGGCAACAAACCACTGAACTACAGAAGTTTCATAGTCTCAGCAGAAATAGGGAGTGTCAGCTAGGAGTCTTTCTCAGAGAGGAAGTTGCCATATTTATACGAAACATTACGTTTGGAAATTATGTTTAGAAAGTTTTTAAGAGGAGAGAAGCCACTTTTGATTAAGAGAAAATTTTGAAGAAGACTGATGGTATTTGGCCCCAGAACTTAACACTGACGCTCCAGTGAAAGAAAACAGGTATTGATACAAAGTTCTTGCAAGAGATCTTGACTTGACAGTCTAGGCAATATAGACACAATTGCTCTCAATGAATACATTATATTCTTTCTTCCCTTGATAGCAGCAGTCATGATATTTTCAGTAAATGAACGATTTCCTCAAGAAATTCTACATTACAGGATACTCTGGATTTCACTCTTTTCCTAGTTACCTTCTTAAAGGTAAGGCTACATCCCAGCAAAGGATTTTAAAGCAAATGATTACTGACTTACAAATGTATTTCAGGCTTTTTATAGGTTGGTGACCTAAAAATATGTGACTGACTAAAGTTATTACAGAAAGACGGTAACTAAACTTTAACATTTAAATCATCTTTTTTAACAGCACAGGTGCCCCAGGTTGAAGTATTACAGGTTTCAAATCACAGAAGCCAGAAAAACTGATTAAATGAATAAAGAAAAAAACCCTAAACACCCCAAAATAATTCCACTGTCAAGGAAATTTTCTTTGCTGAAAATATATTACGGATTTGCAAAACCATCTGAAAGAAGCAATTTGAGAACGGTATCAGTTGTGTGACAACCTCACTAGGTACTGATACTGCTTCTCTATCAATAATAAAAAAAATACCTAGTGATGACAACTGGCAGGTATTTTTCAAATCAAATCAATCTAGAAGTGTTTATCTGGTGTAATTAGAAAATGTCCTATCTCAGCTGGTTCAATGATTGCACAAGATAAGATTGTCACATGACCAGTAGTCAAAATACAACATCAACACAAACTGCTAAAAGAAAAAAAGAGTTGAACAGCAAATAAGTCTCTCCTTGAAAGCAGAAATCAAGGTAATATATGCTTGCACAAAATAAAACAAGGAAATTACCTTGAAATAAACGAATCTTAATGAATGATTTTGTTATGTTAACAAGGAACTATTAATAATCTTGTTCTTAAAAGAGGTACTTCATTTGAAGGAGGAAATCTTTCTACCTATAATGAAACCTGTAACACTCTTCTGCAAAAGCCTTTGCAATACCAGAACATATTCAGTCATTTTCCCTCAGCAGCTCATGACATTCAGTCCTCGATACTATTCCTTTAATAATTCTTACTATAACTTTTCCTTTTTCTTTCTTAATTCCCCTTTTTACATGCACTTATTAAGAGAATCATTTAAGCCCCTTTTAAGTTAGGCATAAACTTGAATGTAGGGTTGAACTGAAGCACAGAACACAATTCCAAACAAGTTTATCAGAATTGGCCAGACAGACAATGTGTGCTTTAAGGAGTGCAAAGTTTTCAGCTCTGGTTCATTAACAGTGATATTAATCAGGAATATCCACCGGAGTCGGTGGATTGAACAGTTTTAAGGAGTAGTGAGAGAAGTCACAGGACTGTATTACTTGCACTTGTGAGGTCCAGTGGATGACTTTTCTTGTTTATTATAAAGCATTCAAAGTTAGAGAAGGAAACTTCCATTTAGATGCCGTCATAAATTTCAGCAGGACAAGGTCTTATTACCTCCACCAGCTTATACATTTCTAGTCAAATAAAGCTTGTAAGACACAAAGTTTGGTGTGAGGGGTTCCATTTTGTTTTTTATATTCAAGAACTTTTGCATTTTGAAAAAAGAATGTAGCTAAATACTGAAATGCATCTTTGTATATTCAGTCATTTCCATATCCTGAAAAAGTCTAGCTCGAAATATGCGCTAAATTTCCTCCTTTCCCATCTTTTACGCAACTGAAAAATTGTTCTCACTTTCAGAGTAAAAAAAATCGGTTATATTCATGTGAACAACTGAAATAAAATCTATTAAATTGTCACTGTGGCTTTTGTAATCATTATGGGGTTTTTATTTCAAAGAGAAAAGCATCTGGGCTTGTTTCTCAATTTTTCTGACTTCCATTCTGCAAGTCTGTTCACTACAAGACTTTGGTCTTTGTATTGTATTGTAAAACCAGCAGTTATTTGTAGAAAATCTGTGTATTCAGTGTTTTTTCACACTACATTAATTTCCAGTGCTAGGTGTTCTCATCTTTTATTTGGACTGAATTTTTAAAATACCATTAACTACATACTGCAGCTTCTGCCGCATAAAGTTCATGGAAGAATGCGACTTCAGATGATTAGCTAGCAAATTTATCACGTGTGACCTAAAGGTTTAGCTTTGCAGCAAGGGAAGAAGAGAGCAAAATCAGAACATTGCCACACAGCTTGCTTCTACTTTAACATCTTTTGTAGTATGATTGGTGCCAAGAAGGTGGATGGATCACAAACTGACAATCTGAGTCATAAAGGAATGCTTGTATCTTTATGTAGACATCTTTGATGTCTCTTGAATTCCACATCCATATCTCTTCTCCTCTGGATAGGATGACCAAGCAGAAATTTCTTTATTCCTGCCAGTTGCTTTAATCTACTGTTAATACAGTCTGCATTGCTGTTCACTACTGCTTTTCTCCTAATATATCTATTCTGAACAGTAAGAACCAAGAAGATTCGCATCTGAACTTTCAGCCTGAGACAAGAGAGTGAAACACACAGGTATTCCTGTCTGCCTTTCCTTGGGGGACCTGCAGAATGCACCAGCCAAAATGAATAAATCAGAGCACTTGAATAATCATTAAATAACATCACTTAAAATTGTAAGAAAAATACTAATTTATCAATGCACTGGCTGCTACATTAATCAGGAAAAAATATTCCTCCTCTCCTTACATGACTCTTACAAAATTCATGTTAGCGTGAGCTCTTTTGGTGTCCTAATATGTGGGAAGCACCCACAAAATCTAGTTCTAGGCAACCAGAGTTAATTTCTATGCTTCTGCTATAGTCATGCAAGAGAGAAAACTTACTCTAATGGATAATCCACAACAAAAGCTTTATTTCATAGTTGTGAAATTATTTCTGTTTCTGAAGTTAGCCTTCTGCATGCCCCAGACTTCACAGAAGACCGCGACAGATCTAAATGAAGTGTTTCTGCCAGAAAAGATACAATTTGTCTGTAGCAGAGAAAAACCAACAAAACAATAACGCAGAACATTTTTTTAAGGTTTCAGTACTTTCCAACAAGAGATTTTTCTGAGGAATTACCTTCATGGTTTTATTTCCCTCTTTTCTGATATGAAGTGCTTACTTCTTATGTAATACAGGAAATGCTTTATAAGAAATAAGATTATGGTGACAGACACCTGCGACATCTCTAAAATTGTATGTCAAGAATCACAGCAGGACAATCAAATAACTAATATTCAAAGCACTAGATACATTAATGACAAACTAAATGAAATACAAACAAACTCCATTATTGTTCAGAAAAAGCAAATGGAGCAGAGGACATTTTTGTTTCTGTTTTTAATTTATGCCCTTTCTTAGCGCAAAACAAATTTATAAAGACATAACTTGCTTGTGTCTCAGTGAGCTAAAATAGTAAAGGCTGGCATTGTACCTTCTCTTATACTCCTGATTGGTTTTTTTTTTTATTTCACAGAACCACAGAATGTCAGGGGTTGAAAGGGACCTTGAAAGATCATCTAGTCCAACCCCCCTGCCAAAGAAGGAACGCCTAAAGTACGTCACACAGGAAGGAACACGTCCCTGTAGTTTTTGAAAGTCTCCAGAGAAAACTCCACAACCTCTCTGGACAGCCTGTGCCAGTGCTCTGACACCCTCACAGTGAAGCATTTTGAAGCATTTACCTAGTAAAGCAACCCCAAAACCTTCCTTCTGCCAATCACTATAAGCACTGGTTAAAATTAAAAACGCACTTCATAAAATCACACCTTTAAGAGAAGTATTATTGTTGTTGTTATTAACAACACTTTAAAATAAAAGTACATAATTGCTAAAATACAGTGAAATCCCCAAGGCAGAAGCATGTTAAGCCATATTAGTTCCAAATGACTAATATTTTTATAGTACTAGCTAAATGAATTAATAATTATTGGCTACTTATTGTAAAGGATTGCCATTTTTTATTTTAAGAGCTATGAAGTACATGCTGCACTGTTGGTAATCCTTCCAGTGCCACTCTTTTTTTTAGAACAGAGGAGGCTTCTGCAGCCATCCAGACTTTTAAGCTCAGCTCCCAATAATCCCTATATACCATACAAATTCTATATTAGAAAGAGCTGACCAGAAGTTTTCAAAATAAAAAATATACAGGTAAAGTTGTGGGGGAGAGCTGATGAAAGTAGCATGTGTGCATGTTCACAGTCCACTCCTCTCTCTCTGAACAAAATCTGTCTAGTCTATGAAAGGGTAAACTCAGCCCTAGCATTTTGACCACTTAACGGCGACAGTGAATTTAGTTTAAGGATCTAAGTCAGGCAAGAAATAAATGCTCCACTGATGTATACAGCTACCTCTGAGGATTACAAGCAATTAAAAATGATGGCTTAATCTTCCTTTCCAAGTTCTTTTACACCTTCATCCTGTCCAGGAGGCCAATGTGCTGAGTTCTCAGTCTGAGAGTGTCCTTGATGCTTCTTGGTGTCAAATGTTCATTCTTAAATGAAGACTACCATTTCGAACTCTTTGAAAGACAGCCTTCCTATTAGCTTATTCAAGTGAAAAGTAGTATTGGATAAAGAACTTTGCTAAAGGAGAAAATAATTGGGGGAGAGAGAGGGAAGACAAAAGCCCTTCCTGTCTGTCACAGGACTTTCTCACTCTCCGAGATTGCTCTGTGTGGCACGAATGGATTTGGCTTTCACACGGTTTTGAAACAGGGACAGTATAGGAACTTCTTTATTAAACAGAAGTTATTTCAGAGTTTCTGGAGATCAAGGCTGCCTTAGGTACCCACACCAATTCTTCCAGGGGAATGAACAAGTAAATATTAACCACACGAGAAAAAAAACTTATAAGTTCTAGTCCTTTCAGATGGATTCTTATTTCTTCTGGCATTTAAAAAATGCTGTTGTTTCCTCACTGTGTTGCTGCTCTTTATATGCCTGCATAAGCAGAAAAAAACCTACGCATCACAATCTTGCATGAATGGGAAGAGCCCTTATACAATCCCACAGGACATCTTCCGACCTAAATTGGCCTTTCAAACCTAACAGCGCTGCTTCAGAAGACTTGGCTTATCCGTTCCGTGGCTGTGCTGGCTGGGATCTCTAACTCAGTGGGAATACAGAATCTGCTCAAGGTTAGGAGCCAACTGCTGGTGTAACACTGACAGATGCGGGACCCATATGCCCACGTCTGGGTAGGATGCGTGCACCGCCAGCATCCGGATGTCAGCTTTCTCTTTTTTTGGCTCTACTGCTGGCTTTGTTGATAAACCCAGTTGTCTGTCTGCTGTGGGTCAGCCTGATGCTGCCCTGTAGTCATGTTTCTTGGATTAGCGAGTGGCTCCTCTCTATTAAGGAGTAGTAATCTGAGTGCAGTATGCATCCCTTCACGCTTTCATATGACACTACACATCTAACTTCAGTATTTCCACTGTTCCTGGTGATTTAGGCACAGATGATGAAATCTTGCAGGTGCAGCGAATCTGTAAAATGTATAAATGTTCATTCCCCGTCTAGTGTCTGGGGAGCTCTGCTGATACCATCCATTATTTTTTAATCCTAAACAATTTTTACTGCTAGATATACTGCCAAGAATTGCAAATGTACTATTTGGATGACACCACAAAGACATTTTTATAAAGAGGATAACACACCACATTTAAATGCTCTATACGGTTAAAAAAAAATCAAACAAGAACCAAACAAAAAAAAACCCCACAAAAACTACGTCAAATTTTGCCAATATATTATTGACACCTACTTAGAAATTTGCATGTTTCAGCCTTGACAGGCACATTCTTAACACTAAAGAAAATAAAATGCTTTTTAACTAAAATACTTTGCTCTACTGTGGCAACTGTTCTTCCTTAGTTGCTTGGAAGAGTATGAGTTTTCTCCTTTTGCCTAGAGAAAGCAACAATGCTAATATTTGGGAGCAAAGCTTGGTATTACTTATGAATTAAGAAATGTTAACCATTTTCTCGGGCAAGAAGTGGAAAGGCCGCTTTCCATTTACATTCAGAGTCTCCCAAAGTCACAGACTCTCCATAAAAGAGGTCACTGAACGTTGTTCTAGAGCAAGGCTTAAGGGTATACACACTCCTAAATTCAGCAATAGCAGCTACAGTCAATAATTCATACCCTCATCAGGAATAATCTGTTTGGGAGTTGGGGAAACTTTTGTAGTATGAATGCCAAATGCTGTTAATTAGCTGTTGGCAAACACTGGAAATGTGGGGGGCAGTAAAAAGTCAGTAGCCTAAATGTGCAAGGACTAGACATGTAGCAACAACCCTCCTCCTCTCCCACAGCATGTGCCCAACCTAACATGGACTATTACGTCCCAAAATGCAAATGTGTGGTGATAAAAAAAAAAGAATCCCTACAACAGTGCCACTGCCACTGACAAGAGCAGGACTTTCTATGTGGTGTAGTACCTTCTGCTGGCCAGTTACAAGTCTGATCTTTCACAGGCATGGTTTTAGGAGCCTACAACTAGGTGTTTAACTGAAAATATCTATTTTTGTGTCCCAACTGCAACACATAAAATTGGCTACTTGCAAGAAATGAAACATGTAAAAATATAGAAAATTACCTTCATTATCAAGACAATGATCTTGAGTCCACAACAAACACCACCAAGTATTTTTTTCTTTTTTTTCTGACAGGTCAATGCAACATTGTATCCCTTAAAATTTGAATTGTTTCCTACCTTCTAACAAACATCTTGATAGATGTGATTTTGGTTCAGAATAATATCTAGCCCCTTTTCTTTAAAGGAAGGATCATGTTCTGTCTTTGATTTTGCTTGGCTACCTCATCTGTAAAGGATGAAAAACCCTGCCTTGGTCATTACTGTTTCAGACAACCCCAACAAAACAGCAACAAAACCAAGAACGACAAAACCAAACCAAATCAAAAACAAACCAGTAAGAGATATGCCAAGCTTAACAGTACAGTCTTTGAATGAGATTGTTTAAAGTCCCAGACATTTTGTTGGGAATTGTCTGCTGACAGAATACTTTATGTAAATAAACACTGAAACTCTAAATGATGACAGAACTATATTTTTTTGTGTAAAATTTTGGTTGCTTTGAATACTGAAACAGTGTGTACAGACTTTTAATTTAAATCTCACCTACAGATGACCTTCTCTGAGACTGTACAGAAGAAACCTGAGAGTCACAGAATGCTAGGGATTAGAAGGAACTTTAAAGATCATCTAGTCCACCCTCGCCACCAGCGCGGGATCAGCCCAGAGTAGGTCACACAGGAATATGTCCAGATGGGCTTTGAAAGTCTCCAGAGAAGGAGACTCCACAACCTCCCTGCTCAGCCTGTTCCCAGGCTCTGTCACCCTCACTGTCGAAAAGTTTTTTCTAATGTTTTTGTGGAACCTCCAGTGCTCCAGCTTCCACCCATTGCCCCTTGTCCTATCACTGGACATCACTGAGAAGAGCCTGGCTCTGTCCTCCTGATGCTCCTCCTTGACATATTTATAAACATTTATGAGGTCACCCCTCAGCCTCCTCTTCTCCAAGCTAAAGAGACCCAGCTCCTTCAGCCTTTCCTCATAAGGGAGATGCTCCACTCCCTTCATCATCTTTGTGGCTCTGCGCTGGACTCTCTCAAGCAGCTCCCTGTCCTTCTTGAACTGAGGGGCCCAGAACTGGACACAATATTCCAGATGCGGCCTCACCAGGGCAGAGTAGATGGGCAGGAGGATCTCTCTCAACCTACTTGTTACTCCCCTTCTAATACACCCCAGGATGCCATTGGCCTTCTTGGCCACCAGGGCACATTGCCGGCTCATGGTCATCCTGCAGCCCACCAGGACTCCCATGGCCATTTCTCCTGCACTGCTCTCCAGCAGGTCAGACCCCCACCTATACTGGCACATGGGGTTATTCTTTCCCAAGTGTAAAATTCTACACTTGCCCTTGTTGAATTTCGTAAGATATCTCCCCGTCCAGCCCTTTAGCTTGTCCAGGTCTCTCTGAATGACAGCACAGCCTGCTGGTGGATCAACCGCTCCTCCCAGTTTCGTGTCATCAGCAAACTTGCTGACAACATTCTCTAATCCCTCATCCAGGTCATTGATGAATATATTGAACAACACTGGCCCCAGTTCTGACCCCTGATGGACTCCATGAAATACAAGCCTCCAGCTAGACTCTGCCTCATCGACCACAACTCTCTGACTTCTTCCCTTCAATATGTTCACAATCCACCTCATTAGCCGATTATCCAAACCACGCTTCCTCAGTTTAGCTACGAGGATGCTGTGGGAGATGGTGTCAAATGTTTTACTAAAATCCAGATAAACCACATCCACTGCATGGCCACCATCCATCCACCTGGCTGTGTCCTCATAAAAGGCTATCAGGTTGGTCAAACATGACTTCTCCCTGGCAAAGCCATGTTGACTGCTCCTAATGACCCTCTTATCCTTGATATGCCCAGAGACAGCACCGAGGATAAGTTGTTCCATCACTTTTCCAGGAACGGAGGTGAGGCTGACTGGTCTGTAGTTACCAGTCTCTATAGGTGTGTTACATATTAGGTCTCCACTCAGAATCTGGCTTTCTTTCATTCATTTTTGATAAAACTAACACTGGTTTTCACACTGTGGACTATGAAGCATTTGCTGATAGCCTGAAGAAAGCTGACCTGTCCTGTACTGTTAGCACCTCCTTCTTCCCACTTCCTAGAGTACATACAGCGAGAGGAGAAAAAAATAAAGAATAAAAAAAACCTTTTCACCTAACATTATTTTTTGAAAGCAAACAAGAAAGTGGTTTTATCAATGGGCTAGGAGACAGATGCTATTACAAAGAAGGTGTCTTCCATGATGATGATTGGGAGAAGCAGTTCCTGTTCTCTCTGCAGGCCTCTCTTGAAATGTGAGGAGGACTTCCTGAATTCTAGACACAGACACACCTATCATAGTTCTTTTTTCTCCTTAAAGCGTGCCTTAAATGCAGATAATCCACCACCGCTGCCGTAGAAAAACCATGAATGAAGTTATAAAGATTAAAATCTTTGTATTGGGCAGAAGATAAAACTGAAGGAAAGAACAGCATAACAAGTACTAAGTGCAAAGCAAGCAAATGATACGCACTTTAAATCACTATCTATAATATCTAGGAAAGAGTTTACAATTCATTAAATCGAACCTGAATTCAATCAGACACTATCAAAGAAGTACAGTCTTACAGTAATGTAAAATGGTACACCTAAATAGCATGTATAAAATGTAAAAAATGTGAAAGACAAAACCAATTCATTGGCTAAGCGTTGTGTATAATTAATCAACAGAATTCAACATTGATTTACATCTTATGTGACCTTATTAAACATCCTCCAAAGAAAATGTGATACAATGTAATTACACACAATTACTTCACTTCTGGAAATGTTATCATTTGTTTTCACACTCCCTTTATTATTTTTTGCACAGGTAGAAATTCTAACACAGTGACATTTTGGCAGCAGCTAATGGAAACAACCACTTCTAATCAACTTTTGAGATACTTCAGAAAAGAGACTATGATCTACAAGCCTGACTAATTTCAACATTTGCATTCCCTTAAATATCATGTGCTTTAAAGTTTGTGTAAAGGTGCTCGCACTTCCCAAGTAAAACCCAGGGGATTCAAAACTGCATCTGGGGCTCCAGCTTCTATAGCCAGTGGGCAAAGTTGAATACACAGCTTCTATGTCAATATTTATCGTTTATATATATTTAGACCTCACAGTTGGGGAAAAAAATATGAAAAAGTGATTAGCAGAGATAGCTGAAATAACTCAGAGTTAAACACTATAGCATTCATATGAATCTCAACTGTCTCTGTATGCAGACTCCAACATCACCCTCTGCCAGCTCCCGTGGAAAAAGTGGGCACACTTGCTGCCCTTCACATCTATTGCAGAGGAGTACAAAGGATGTTTAAAGTCTATTTCTAGTGGGTTTTGTTTTCATAAGACCTGAAATGAGGAACATAGTAATCTTTGAGACTGTCATCAAAGTTTTCAAGAAACTGAAGAAAAATATCACTGTTAACTCGCACAGCATGCCCATGAAATAGACTTTTCCTCCATTTTTATTTATTTATATAAAATCAACACCCTTTTCCTTTCCTGATGAATGCTGTGACTGAGAAGAAAGAAGCAAGGCGTTCTGAAAACAGGACACTTACGGTCTTCACCTGTGTCTTTACAAACACCACAGAAGGTATAATTCTTTCTGGTGAATCCACACATTAGTTTATGCTGTCTATACTTTTCAAGCCACCTTACTTCAGTGCAAAATAGGGCTAAACCCCAAATCATAGCTCACTGCAGACTCCATTAAATAGAGTTTTGTTGATGTATCTGAAGAAAAATTCCTTCTTCAGCATCTACAGGCTGCAGAAAGTCCTCCATTTCTTTTAATGACCTATTCCCTCTCAGTACAGCCCTCTGGCTCTGGAAATGACAACACTCAGCAGGTGATAACAAAACGGTCAACAAACAGTGCAGAGATAGTATTTGAAGAAAATGACATATCTCAGGAATTAAATGACACACTGCAGTATGCTGTGTCCTGTGAGGATCAAATATTTCTTTATTAAATGAAACTGCACGCTTTTATACAAAGTTGCCATCTAAAATGCAGGTTTAAGTGTGCTGCGTCAAGCTTCCATTGCAAAACAATTTGCTCTTTCCCACCCCTCCCCCAGTCTGCTTTTATCATACAACCCCTTGGGCAGCACCTGCTAGGATGCTGTACCTTTGCCATAACTCCAGACTGAATACTCCGCCCTTACAGAGTCAATCTGATGCACTTACTGTGACTGGGACAAATTGGAGTATGCAAATGAGCACCTTTCCAGTCTCGTGATCCCAGGAAATCCTCTTGCTACGTGTTCCAACTAATGGACCTGAGATGTCCCTTGTAACAGTGCTGTCTGTGCAACTCCTTTAACCTTTTCAGATTCCAATCTAGCTTTTGTTCCTAGCCCTTTTTAGAAACAGGTAATGTATCAGGCTAACCTCCGTTATAATTTAAACCAGTGTAAAGCCAGAGCCATGTCATAGCATTCAGTGGCATTTACACATTTAAAGTGCAAAAGAGCATCCAACAGTGAATAGAGGCTCACAATACTAAAGTTTCTATCAGAGAGGAGAGGTTTTTCTGCCTCCTTTCAGCTTCAAATACTTAATATTACTCTGAATCACACTAGTATAAAAAGCACAATTAGATTTCTAAAGTTCTAAGTAAATTAACATCAGGTATAAGAGGTCGCCCTTTTATTTCAACAGGATGATCTTCCAAGGAGACGATGATTCTACAAAGTACCTGAGGAGAGACTGGTGATCAACCCTGAACAGATCACAAAATCACAGAATCGCAGAATTGCTGAAGCTGGAAAAGACCTCCGAGATCATCAAGTCCAGCCTATGGCCCAACACCACCACATCAGCCAGACCATAGCACTAAGTGCCACATCCAGCCTCTCCTTAAACACCTCCAGGGAAGGTGACTCCACCACTTCCCTGGGCAGTGCGTCCCAGTACCTGAGCACCCTCTCTGTGCAGAAGTGTTTCTTGAGATCCAACCTAAATCTTCCCTGACGCAATTTCAGACAGTGTCCTCTCGTCCTGTCACTGGTTGCCCAGGAGAAGAGCCCGACCCCCACCTGACTACACCCTCCCTTCAGGCAGTTACAGAGAGTGATAAGATCCCCCCTGAGTCTCCTCTTCTCCAGGCTAAACACCCCCAGCTCCCTCAGCCTCTCCTCACAGGACTTTCCCTCCAGTCCCTTCCCCAGCCTCGTTGCTCTCCTCTGGACCCACTCCAGCCCCTCAATGTCTTTCTTGCAGTGAGGGGCCCAGACCTGCACACAGGGCTCGAGGTGAGGCCTCACCAGTGCTGAGCGCAGGGGCAGAATTACATCCCTACTCCTGCTGGCCACACTGTTCCTGACACAAGCCAGGATGCTATTGGCCTTCCCGGGCCACCTGGGCACACTGCTGGCTCCTGTTCAACTGGTTGTCAACCAGTTAGACTCCTATGTAGATTACAGGTTTAGCTGCAGAAAGATGAAATAGCAACTACCCTCAAATCACAAAGAGGCTATTGGAGATGCCTTATGCCTGCAAAGGCACAGTGCAAAGCAAGATACTAATCTTATCAGAATTCTCTGAGTCTTTTCACAATGAATCGGCATTTACACTGATTTCCTGCCTCTAAATTGTTCGGGTGAGGTGTCTGAGCCGTTAATAATTGGACATTTCATGTCACCCCAAATTACGGTTAGGTAGATCGTGTGTATCTGTCTTTCTCAACATTTAGTATCTTGACATTCTCCTGCTTGTTCAACTCTTTTTTTAAGGTTTTATTCCTAATTTATTGTTCTCAAAATAATCTAGATTATTCCCTTTGGTCCTGCCAAGTCAGAAATTGTATTTTTTTGGAAGGCCTCTGTGGATACGCTACCATATCACGCCTCATAAATGCATCACTTTTGTTGTTCAGTTTATACTGAGGCATTACAGCGTCCCATTATTACTGTTATCTCACTGCTTCCGAATGACTAATTTGAACTTTATACAATTATCAGCTTGTCTATATAAAACGTGGTCGCATACAGAATGTTTTTGATTTTGGACAGAGATACAGCTTAAGTAAATGTCTATTTTTCCCCCTTATTGTGCTCTTTTTTTCTGAAGTGCACCTTGTTGGGAGCAATCAGTGCCCCCTTTGGTTTTGTACCTGAACACTTTGGATGCCACTAAATGTCAGAAAGAAAACTCACAAAAATAGGCTTTACATGACAATTATGAGGTTCAGATTCAAAATTTAAGTATAAAAGCACACTAAATGTGTGTCTTATAGAAATCATTCCCTCACAGAGGTCTGTGTGATCTCCAGACCTTGGGTTCTGACTTGCTATGTCCTTATTTTGTCTGGTACAGACAGCTCCCCACTGCCAAGAGAAAGTTTAAGGTCACTTTGCTGTGTGGTTTGATCTGTAACAACGATTTACTCTTCACCTCAACTTCCACTTCATTTTTGGCTACCGATGCACACCTTAACCTCTACTTAATCTTCAAAATCTTTTCTTGCAGACAGCACAAATCTATGTTCTCTATCATATCCTAAGTTTTGACAGCTTTTTCACATTTTCCTCTTTTTTCCTGCCTTTGGCACATGCCAACAGAGACCCATTGGTAGTCTGTCCCTTTAACCCAATACAGACTGCAAGAAGCTGAACAGTCTTCTTCATCCTCACAAAGTGTACCACTGACATCATCATTAGAAACTGCCCTTCACAGATCTCCAAGCCAGTAGAAGTCTTTTCTGCTAACACCTTTTACAGCCTGGAAAAATCCTTCATCAGCACTACCATCTGCTGCTTCCTCACCTTTAGTCTCGTGTCACTGTGTCTGTGTTGACTAGTGTTACACGGAGATAACCTCATTATGTAATACTCAGAGCAACTGAAAATAGCAAATGAGAAGATGAATCTTCTTCCTGTTTCGTAGCACTCCAACACTTCCCTGTCTATATTCCCACCTTTTTTTTTTTTTCATTTTCTTGTCAGATGGGGCTTCCAATTCAAATACTGAAAGAAGAGATTTGCATTCAGCTATAGCCTAGCCAGTCACAAAACTACGTCAGAACTTAATGTCAGCTTGCACTTGTTTTTCTACCACTTATATCTAATTAAGACACTCCAAACTTTTACAATATTCAAGCATTTGTGGGGGGAGACGAATTTTAGAACTATGTATTTTCTTGTTCAATTATCATTATCCATCCTGTTTGGTCAATTTTAATTCTTGACAGTGTGCTTACAGAGCAAAGTATTTGTGCTTGTTTGCACTAAGGGAGAAACTTCTGTTTCTCCATGACACTGTTAATAGTGTGCAACTCTTGTATCTTCATCCACAATCATTCATTACTCCAAAAATGTACATAATTTGCTTTGTTCACTGATCTCTACTTTGAGTTAACAAAAAAAAATTGCAGATTTTGCACAATCTAAACTGGCTTCATGCTGAACATGCGTACTTACAAGATATGGAAAAATTAACCCGTATGCTCTCCAGCAAAGTGTTTTCAGAAAAAAAAATAAAGTGTCATTGTCTTGCTATATCCTAATCTAGTTATTACAGGTAAATAGTGACATTTTCCAAATATTACTAAATATAGTAGTGAAATTGTATATGGATACTGAATTCTTTCCACTGTGTGTCTATGCCAAGCTTGATAGACTACAGTTGTCTTATAAAAAGTGTTCACAGTGCTGCAAAAGTAATAAAAGAAATGGACGGAAAGACCCATTTGGACATGAGAGAAGAAAACGGATATGAAAGTTTCCTTTAAATTGGGTATTTGTTTCTATGCCTTCTGTGCTTGATAACATTTATTTACAGGCTGGATGATAAAACTGCATTAACTTGAGGAGAATGTGGAAACGTTTTCCTAATAGCAACTTCCAACTTTTCTGGTTAAATATGGGGAAAAAAGCCTTTTGTTTTGTTTTCTTTTGCAACTATTACGGTATTTTCAATATCTGTTAGTATTCAGTTGGCCATTCATGTGACCATGAGTACTTCTGAGAATATCACACGTATGATTCAATCTGTTATTTGCAGCTATTATACAGCTCTGACAGTGGGATGAGATCAGCCTCTAGAACACAGCTTTAGACACAGCTTGCTTTTAGTTTAGGAGTGCAGGTGCATGAGGTAGTAGCTACCTACAAACAGCAGATTAACTCTTAGAGTGTGCATTTGGAGTGCAGAGACTGTTATTAAATTTCCTTTTCTCCTGAGGAAACTTAAGCTTATCTGACATGCTCCAGAAAATAACCCAGTGACCCAGATATAGTCTAAGGTACTCTACTGGATAGTGGCATCACCTGGAATGATTCACTAGAACCCAGAGATGTTGCATTCATCCGTCCTGCACATGTACCTCACAATTAATAAGGGGCCTCTCTGCAGAAGAGTAGCATGCTATGTTGACATAGAGGATACCTTTGTACAGTTTCATGTCAGTCATATTATTACAGTGCTGGGTGCTTTAACAAAACAAAAGTAATTTTTTAAAAAATATGAAACTATTAGAACAAGGGACATCTTTCAACTGTTCACAATGCCAGCAATTTATCGGTCTTCTTATGCCCATAGGGTGTGGGTGGTTGGTTAACTTTAAATACAGAAAAGCTGAAATAACATCAATGGGTCTAATAACCTGTGGATTCTCTACAGGATGGAGGTGAAAACGCACTTAAATCACCAAGAAGTTTAATCCACAATCCGAGGCTTCCAGTGGAGTGAAAAGGATGTGAAGTGTGTTTACAAAATATCACATTGCTTTTGAGTCACAGAAAGCCTGGGACCAGCGCATGGAGTAAAGCCAAACTGCACCATTTGAGCCATACGTAGCTTCCAAGTAGTTCAAATTCCATTCACGTTCTAGGATTACTGTCGTGGGTTGACCCTGGCCGGCCGCCAGGTACCCACACAGCCGCTCACTCACTCCCCCCTTCACTACTGAACAGGGGGAGAAAACATCTCCAAGGGCTCAGGGTTTGAGATAAGGACAGGGAGATCACCCTCATTTACCGTCCCGGGCAAAACAGACTCAGTTTTGGGGAAATTAGGTATATTTATTAAAAGAACTAATCAGAGAGGAGTAGTGAGAAGTAAGAAAGAGCAAACAAATCCTAAACAGAACACCTTCCCCCCATCCCTCCCTTCTTCCCGGGCTTAACATCAATCCCGGCTTCTCCAACTCCTCCCCCCGAGCGGCGCAGGGGGACAGGGAACGGGGGTTACGGTCAGTTCATCCAACGTTGGTTCCACTGCTTCTTCACTCCGGGGGAGGACTCTTCACTCTTCCCCAGGGCCACTGTGGGGTCCCTCTCACGGGAGACAAGCTTCACGCTCTCTTCTCCGCGTGAGTCGTCCCACGAAGGGCAATTCATCACAAACTGCCCAACGGGAGACACCTCACGAGGGGCAGCCCACCCCTCGTGAGTCTGAGGCGCAGTCCTTCGGGGGAAACTGCTCCAGCGTGAGCCACCCGCAGCGTCCCAAAAGTCCCACTGGCCAACCTGCTCCAGCGTGGGCATTCCTCTCTTCCACGGGCTACAGGTTCCGGCAGCGACTTCCTCTGATGCGGGCTGCCCACGGGCTACAGTCCCCTTTCAGGCATCCACCCACATGGCGTGGAGTCCTCGGTGGACATCTACGCGGTGATCCTCACGGTGGACTTCTGCACCTCGCCCATGGGCTGCAGGGGGACAACCCGCTTCACCATGGTCTTCACCACGGACCCGGGGGACTCTCTCTGCTCCGGCGCCTGGAGCTCATCCTCCCCCCCCCCTCCTTCTTTACTGACCTTGGTGTCTGCACAGATTCTCACTCCTCCATCTCTGTGCCAGCTGTTGTGGCGCAGTTCTTTTTCCCGTTCTTAAATATGTTTTTTCACGGAGGCGTTCCTCTGCTATCACCTTACTGATAGGCTCAGCCTTGGCCAGCGGCGGGTCCCTCTTTGTAGCCGGCTGGCATTGGCTCTTTCAATCTTGGGGAGCTTCTAGCAGTTTCTTACAGAAGCCACCCTGCAGCTCCGCCCCCCCCGCCACTGAAATCTGGCCAGGCCAAACCAAAACATGATTGAGTCTGGGCTATGAAGGCTACTCGGAAGTCAAACAAGGGTTTATGAGCCTTGTGCATACTAGAGATGACTTTGCTGGGTCATCTTGGACACAGCTGCACCTCTAGTGCAGATATTGCCTCTGAATTTTGAACAACTCCCTCCAAGCTAAGTGGTTTTTGTCTTGTGGCTCTTGACTCAGTGATGCTCAAGAATACAGGTTATTGGGACAAAATGTTTACGATGAGGCTGTCTTTCCTTTGATCTTCATAGGAACCTGATTTTTTTTTCACCTTGTTGAATCTGATGCTGCAATTACAAAGAACTTCATTTATCACAAAATACTTTCTTAACGGGAGAAAATAGTATACTATAAGTAAAAGGGAAACACAAGTCTCATTTCAATTCCAAGATAATGTTCAACAAGGCTTAGGAAAATCATCTAGCAAGGTAGGTGTGCCCCTTTACGACACAGCTGGAGAATTCAGTCATTGTCATCCACTTGTAAATCATAGGTGCACAAAATACCTCACTATGGGATTATTGTCCATGAGATTGATAGTTAAGTGTTTGATCTTTTTTCCTGTCTAATTCAGTATCAAAAGTATATTATGGGCAATAACTTTAGGGACATAGCAGAAATGCAACAGGATACTCCATCTGGTTTGGTTTTGGGTTTGGTTTGTGAGGTTTTTTGAAATTCATGGGAGAAATATCCATCACAATGGCTACTCATGGAAATGCTCACCATTGATCAAGTCTACCCCCACCCCAAAAAAAAAGAAAGAAAGAAAAAAAGAGAGAGGAGAAAAAAAGACTTATTTGTTGCATAGTCACTTTAGTACCTCTCAAAGGATTTCTTCACAGGCAACTAGAGTCTAAGTTATTGTGTACAGTAATACAATGCTACATGAAAGTGTTACAGTTTCTTAACAGTTGAATAGGCACTGCTGAAGCAACAAATGCAATTGTGAAAGTTTTCATTCCTGCATGCAGGAATGTGTACTGCTCACTACAGTTCAGATACACAGTTCTATTATTATTACTAATACCATCTTTCTACCCTACCCTGACTTTAAAACTATTCCATTGTGTTTAATTCAAAATATTTATTTTTTAAGAAGGCATTGGTGTTTTTAAAGAAGAAATTTATATTTTTTTAAAATAATAAATTTTATTCAAAATACTGTACCTTCTACTTTTAATTGTTTTACAGTTCAAACTGTAAGGTGTGTTCTTTTTTGTTCAAGAATTTTAAAAGCAACTAATTTAAATATGCAAAATTATCTTGAGTTGTTCATACGTGAACTTAAAAGCCATGCAACACAGGAAAATTAAGTAATTATGCCTCCAAGTTATTTACTGCAATTAAGCTCATTTATCATATGCAAATTAGTGCAAACTGGTCTCATTAGTTACTAAATTACTCAATATGAGCTGAACAATGTAGCACTCCAGTTTGTAATGAAAAATCCCTGTAGAGGCAAGCAGTATCAATTAAGCTAATTTGCATATGCAAATATATTCACTAACTTTCCCTTTTCTCTATATTTAGTTCTACATTTCCTGATCATTCCTGATTATATGAAGAATATGGGGTTACTGACCCTTTTCCACACCTTTTCAATAGCAGTGAAGTTACAGAAAAAATCCAGAGGCCATGAAAAAAAATAACAATCTTGTCCCTAATTTTTACAAACAGTTTCAGACAAATTTTTGAATAGCAAGTACCAGAAGTAATATTTTTTGTACTGGATTTATTTAATAAACCAATGTAAAAAAAATAGAGACATGTAAAACTGAAGATGTCTTTACTGAAGTCTATTCTCATTATACCACCACTTCCCAGAAGAAGACTATGTAAGATAACAAACCACAAAATTTGCCAAATCAAAAACTGTGTCCAAAATTAATTAATGTATTGCCATTATCTGTTTTTCTCCTTTATTATAAGCATTTCTACCATTCACCGTTCAGGTGATTTTAGTTTGAAAACATTTAAAAGATTCTTTTGCCCTGTCGTGAAGATTTGGATATAATGGCGTTTGGCCATTCGTGTTTTGTGGTGTCTTTTTTTCCCTCAAGCACACAGTGGATATTGTCTTTGGCTTCCAACCTACTGTGGGAATCTTTTCAGCATGATACACGGCAATCAGCTGTGGCTTGGAAATGTTTTGACGTGACTTAACGGACACTACTTGCTTGTAGAATCAAGATGTAAAATACTACCAGATGCAACTCCATTTCTGTTGTTACATCATTGTAAATAAACTATATCCACTTTTTAAAAAAACATACTGTATTATACTTCTCATGTGTCTGTCACCAAGTGTCAGAATATTAGAAGGATTAGAGAGAGTCCTTAATTTCTGAGCTTACACTTAACCTGATCTTCAAAATATTAATAGCAAAAGGGATTAAACAAACTATTAATTCAAATTCCTCAGACAGCACACTCTGAAATCAAACACAGGTATTCCCAAGGTATAATCAAGGTTGTTTACTTCACTTGCAAACAACACGTATCACAATACTGCTTTGAAAATAATTTCTAGGAGCCACAGACTAAATAAGAACTTATTAGAACAGTATTTCACCACTGTCTGATTGTTGCTTTAAAAATCATTTTCTCTTCTGCAGATTATCTTCCCACCTATAAAAGCACAAGGCAGTAATTTGAAGTTCATTCAGATCTGTTAAAAATGGTGCATTTGAATGCATGACCTAGACTTTCCTTCCAAGTGTTGATTACTCTGCTAAAATAAGACAAGATTTTAACATATCATGATAAACTTGCCACCATTATTAATTCATTTTGTCCTTTATCCATCATCAACAGTCTATTCTCTTTTAAATGTCAGAGTGGAACTTCCTATTATCAATTGAGAGATTAATGGGAGTAATTTGGTAAAAGCACCACCCACTCTGAAAAGGCCACACCTCAACAGATATTCACTACAATACTGATGGTAATTTTTGACTGAAAATCCTCGGTTAGAGGTATAAGTGCAATGCAGGTGTTTTAATAGTACTATGAAAAAGTAATATCGTGAAAACACATTAATTTATAACATATAAGTACAAAAAAATAAAAACCAAACTGGGGTTCCTGCTTAAACAAGTAATAAAATCACTAAGTGTTTTAATATGAAAAACCCAAATGTCAGTTTTCAAAGTGGCCATCCCGGGCTTTTTCATTTCCACTTATAACAGGTCATACCTAATACCTGAGGTTTTATCTAGATATTCATCATAATTCATATAGCATATATAGCACATGCTTACACAGTCAAAACTGCCCACTGAGAAAGTACACGAACTGCAGTATCACAAAGCTGCTATTCCTTCATTTTCTCTCGATCTGTGCAACAGCATAACAGCATTTCTGTCTAACATGCAAACACAGTTCTGTAGATACTGGTGCAGATGTCTTTCACACCATAACTATAACACAAGTATTTACTTACAGAATCAAAATCTTGACCTAGACCTCTGCCAAGAGTGTACAACTGAGTAAATCACTTCATTCATGACTTATACTCCAAAAAGAAATTAATTCTATTTAATTTCGTGTTTTCCCAAAATTATCTTTGTTGCTACCCTGCATTTAGTTACTTTATAAAGATGTGAAAAATGTGACATTATCCATAGTGCTTTAATTCCACAGCTGAGTTAGTACTGAGAGATAGCTCTCAATCATTGCAAGTTAAGTGGAATATTTCTCATTATAATATTCTAATTTACCTCTTTTATACCTCTCAAATGGTAATACACCAAGCGATATATTTGCAGTGAGAAGTTGTGCACATTGCTAAATAAGAGCAGTTACTCAGTGCCACACTTAGAAAGGACTACACAGTTTTTATTTCCATAGTGCTGGGCTTTCGCCTTGCTGACAAAACACATCACATTTCGTTCTTAACTGCTTCTGCTCCACATTTGATTACTGCAACCTAAGAAAGGTTATAGTAACCCTGACAAAACAAAGCATGCATAAGAATGTTTCCATCAGGTCATTGTTCTTCAGCTTAATCTTCCCAGAATGTAATGACTTGCAGACTAAATTCTTTGACAAATATCAGGTTAGTTTTTATCTCATAGCTAAGAAGACCTAAGAGGCATGCTGCTGTCCATTTTTTTTTCTTTGCAGATTGCTACAGATTTGTGATATGTAATTGTGACAACTGGGACATCAAGAAGGAAAGCAATGCTCATAAACTGAAGTGGAGGGGGGAGACACCGCCAAAATCTCTATGCGACACATAAAGCAAATCAAATCACCAACACAAAATACTCTTGTGCACGCATACACGCAAAACCATAAAGACATTCTGAGAGCAAACACCTACTGTAGTGTTCTAAACAACAAAATACTGTGATTCGGCTAAATAATAGTTGCCCTCCCTCTCATTAACATTCTCCCAATCACACGTTTTCTTAAAAGAAGGAAAAATGAGCTTCAAAAAAACAACCAAACAACTCATTAATGTAAGTGCTGACAACAATGCTATTCAAATTACTGGCAAATATGACTAGTTAGTTATTTTGATTTTTCTTGGAAAAGCTTTTTTTTTTTTTTTACCTGTAAAATATGACTTCCCAAATGCGATTCAAACACTTCAATGGCAAGGGCACTGGGACTTCTCCTGCGCTGGGCACCTATAACTAAATAAAAAACAGTTATGTTGCAAAGTTTGCACATTCATTTCTAATGTATTCCTGATCATACTATTTGACATTAACTTTTAAACTATCTTTCACATTTCATTCACCAGTGTTAATTTCAAATTTGCCTTTCATATAGTACATATAGTTGGTACATAAAGCTCAGTGACTCAAATTTGAAGGAAAACAATTTATTTTTTTTTTTTAAAAAAAAGTCTATTTACATCTCCAAGAACTCTGGAAATGAACAACTTATTCAAATATATCCCAAGTCCCTGTAGAAATTTGTTGGGTTTTTTTGTACATGGTGATGACAGCATGTAGAATCTAGTGAAATACACTATTGAAAAAGAGGCCACACCTAATGTAAATGTTTTGAAATGTGGAGGTTAAGAACTATATATTACTCAGACATTAGGAACATTTGAGAGATTTATGTGAACACGTTATTTATCTTATTTAAAACTGAAATGAAGTAAACACAACATTAAAAAGTCGACATTTGTAAGTACATTAGAGATATCAAAGTTATTGCTGAACGTAGGGAAGTATTGTAGTATCCCAGGCATCCATGTTAGTTGCTGGAATAGGTACTTGAAACTTGACCTTCTACCTTTAAATTATATAGTTTAAAAGTACAAAGTGAGTAATGGGGCAGTTATGCTTCAAAGGCAGCAATGACTGCAAAAAAGGTTGAGAAATCGTAAAACTAAAATTTGTTAAACTCTCTATGCCAGGAGCACAAAGCCAGCAATCGAGTCCGAGCACAATCAATGTGCTGAGGTTTCTCCTTAGGCCTAGCCTGTCTTTGCTACATGACCAGAAAAAGCTAAAACATGAAAAGAGCACACGGCTGCAGAAACCTTCCTTTTCCTTTCCTGTCTTAGTGCCAAAGTCAGGCATATCCATAGCAGAGAGAAGAGGTGAAGTTCATTCTGCTCCCCTTTGAAGTGTATACAAAGACATTTACATCTAAAGACCCTGATGGGTTGATGCCTCTGGAAGTATCCCAGCACTAGTGCATCTTTATGTATTGCTCTCTTTACAAGGCACGATAAGAAAAACGAAATACCAAGGATCCGCTAAAACAACCAGAATGGATGACTGCCATTACTGAACAGGCTAATGTAACACCAATGAAAACAAAATGAGGAGAAACAATTTCTTAGGCTTCTATGATACTGGCTGCCAAACATGATATCAGTAAGAAGAGAGAAACGCCAAGTAATGATAGTCATATTGACCTAAAAATGTAATACCATTCCTTATTGATGTTTCATGTAATTTCCTCACAGGAAATACTAAGTTATTTATACTGGGCAAGCAGGTGGCTTCACAGCTAATAGATCCAGGCAATAGCTCATAATTACAAACTGTGACTGCTGTAGGGCCAGTATTTTCCAAGTCCTTCTCTCTTCTCTGAAAGTATTCAAGGACATCGATGCTAACAACAGAAGAGTCTTCTTCAAGACTTCTGCATTACACTGCAGCTAAAGCAACTAAGAAAGCAATTGCTGTACGTGTAGGTTCTTTTTTATTTCGGTCAGTATAATGACTGACCATACATGTCAGTATTATACTATTCTTTTACAAGTTTTAAATACTTAAGTCTTCTACTATATTGGCCTTCTGATCTAAATCATCTTGCTTCTCTTCACATTGTCTCATCTTGTCCATAGCTGTACTGATGCCTGATACAAACAGCAATGCTTTTTTATGAAAAAACCTGAGAGCACATTAAATTTTCTAGCAACTTAGACTCCTTTAACTTTCCTTTTTGCAGACAGACCTAAAGGCAATCCTTCTTTTGTCCTTACTCTGCCTCCTGATATATTATCAAACATTGGCTTAAACTTGAGCAGTACCTATGTTTCTGAATGAAGCTTTAGCTCTAGTAGTAAGACTAAACAAGATATACAGCACTGTAAAGATTATCAGTATTCCCACTATGACTGAGATCACTTCACACCGTGGTTTGTATGGTCATTACATTTATATTTTACCAGAAACAAAAAGGAAAAGTCACAGGTTTAGCTTGCTAGGCACTGCTTCCTAGTAGTTCCCATAAGAGCATTGCAAAAAGCAAAAAAAAACCCACAAACCCTCTCTGAAATACTTTAGGTCCTTTCATTCTTCCATCTAGACTGTTATATTTTCCACCCATTGTCTGAACACATCTTCATTTGGAGTTTACCTTCTGATTAATTTTCTGTTTCCTGTCTATATCCTTCCTTCATAATCCACTAGAATTTGAAAGTCTATCCATCAGATACTGAATCCAGTTCTATGTTGTAACTGTTAATAGCAGGTTTTCTAGCACGTGATTATCATGATTTAAATAAATGCATGAAGATACAGCAATGCTTTTTAAAACAGTTTCTTAACTTGAAATTAACAGATAAGTCATCAGTTCTTCATACCTGGGACATTCTCAGTTCTACAGCTCAAACGGAAACACTTCAAGGCCAGTGAGTTAACAAGAAAACATGAGGGGGACACATCTTAGTTTAAAAATTTGTCAGTTAAATCCTCTATCGATGCCTGGCCGGTATACACAAACACCTTGCAGTATTTTCACAACTGACATTTTTAGAGCAATAGATTTCTTGGATTTATGTGTCTTGCACTTACTCAGGTGATGTGGGGTTGTAATGATGGTTCCTAATTTTACAACTTGCATACATATGTTACACAGAAAATCACTATGCTGCTGGTAGCCATACTGCGATTCTTTTTGGTAGCTCAATAGATGTTAAATATGCACTTTCTGTATTTCAGTCATTTCCCTAACTGTCATTCTTCACATTTTGATAAATGAGACAAGAATACTGAGATAAATAAAGAATAAGGAAACAAACATTTCATTTGATCTCTTGACTTCATTGCCTCATTATTTTACTTACTCAAGCTTTCAAGATTTCTTGATACCTATCTGCATCAGAAGAAATATACTATTTGGGGTATACAAATGCATATCACATTGATACCTTTCAAAAACAAGGCAATCTGATAGTTGAAACACAGCACAAAGCCACTTACTTGTACCAAATGGATTGTTGGCATGACAATAGACGAAATGAAGACGCAGAGTGAAATGATTTGATTAAAAAGCAGGCCACAATGTTATTTTATTCTAATATTTCAAAACTTAAACTATAAATACTGAACTGGCTTCCACTACACAAGCCACAGCCAGTCACCTCTAAATCTCTCACTCTGTAGATGGAACTAGCAGCAGACAGCTCAGCTACTCAAAGAAATCTTGCAGAGCAAGGGATTTAGGAACTAGATTACAACACCTATAAATCAAAGTAGCCAAACAACCTTCACAGATCTAAAGATGTAGATACACATCTCCTTTAAAAATGTGGATTCTGTTTTAAATGCAGACTCCTTGCAGAAACAGAAAACTGCATGAAGTAAATAAATTTCTTCTCTGAGTAACAGAAAGTAGGGGAAATTAGGATGTGGAGAAGGCTGAAGTACATGTGCCAAACTGCAAAAGGAGTCACAAAAGGAACAAGTTCCAAATCCAGGTTAAATTATTCTTCCAAGCTTTTTCTGTTTTAGTAGTATGAACATCTCTGAGTAGGCTTTTCACATGCGGTCATATTTCGTATTGTATTTAATTGAAAAATTTTGAAGTTTGAATGCACAAATGTTGTGGTTAATCAAAAAGTTGACTAAATCAATATTTGTATTAAATAGTAACTATGAATAGTAACAAGACAGAAAGGTTGTTTTCACACATGCACTTTACAGCACCAGAGCAGAGATCTGTCTAATAAAATCTCTTACATTCCATGGCATTGGACCATGACTTTTACTATCCAGACTGGCATGCCTATTTCTGGCATAGGATTATTCCATAACAAGCTATTAACAAGGAAAAAAATCAAACTGCTCACTAATTCCTCTTCAAATTTCCTCCCTCAATGACTAATCTGGCTATGCATGAGGTGAAGGAAGAACCACATCCCTTTCAGTGTGTCTTGGGGGCAGTCTAAGCATGCTTAATGCAATCTCAAGAGCATTCCCAATTGTGCTAGGAAGATTGGGAAACTGGAAAAGAAAAATTAGAGTGCCTAACACAGATTTCCATTAGTCCTGAAGAGAGAGGATTTCCTCTTAAACTCACTTCTAAACTATCGGAGCACAGAATGACCAGAGACTGATGTTCACTGTGACTTTCTACTAATGAAGACAGAGCTCTAATGAAGCAGAAGCAGGATTCCTTGATGACTAGGAGTGAAAGCACACACCACCACAACAATCAGTTCCCCCTGAAATACTTTTGTGAGACTTTGCATGTCACCTTTCAGCTTAAACTGGTTTTGTGGAAAGTTTGGTAAAATTCAGACTGTTTATAAATCCTGTTGCTTTCACAATAGTTTAAAAATTCATTTAAAAAGCTATACTGATTTTTTTTTTATTTCCCCTGAACTACTATTTACTTAGACTTTTTCTCAAATAGCCTCAAAATCCTTATTTTTTTATTTCATTTTGTTGATTTTTCTGAGCAGCACCTTTCTGTATGCTGGCAAGCAGAGCTAGACATAGGGTCATCCCACTACACTCTTTCAGATAACCTGCTGTCTGAAAAGTTATAAAAAAACAGAGCCAATGTTTCACTTTTTTGACCTTGAAGAGCTCTAATTATGACTGCCAATAAAGTCAGACTTTAATTAGCAAAGCCTGAGTAGATCTACAAAAACATGAAAGTTTATAAACACCCTACCAAAAAGAACATTATCTATTTTATTCACTAAATATGTAACCATATCAGGCTAATTAGATAGAAGCTTCAGATTGGGTTGGCTAATGTTTCTCCCAATAGGTATCAACAAAATGCACAATCATTTCAGATGAGAGCATAAGAAATAGTCATCTGAATTGTCTCAAAGGACTGTACGAGCAAACCATTTCATAGCGTGAGTGTTGCTATAATCTTGTAAGTATTCTTTTCCAGAGTTTAACATTTTTTGTTTCAAAGTAGAAAAAAAGGTCTATATAAATTAAAATACAATTTTTAATACACTTGCCTTGGTGTGAAGTAGATACTACATGAAAATGTGTTTTTTGCTACTTCTAGGAACAATCCAAATGTTCATGAAAACAATGCAGGTGAACGTGATAATAAGGGTGGTTTTACAGGTAGAGGTGAAATCTTATCTTAAAATATTGGGGCTTTACTATGAGACATAAAAAGTAATTTGAAAATGCTTAAAAGCTGTGTTTTGGAGAAGACAAGAACACTGACTGAGAGGCTAAACTGAACAGTAGAAGATGCAATGTCAGGGTAGGACAAAGCGTAACCAGCACTAGGCTCAGAAAGAAACACTGGTATTTACGTATGCTAACATCCACAAAAGCTATTTTTTTTAATTAATTCTTTTACTTTGTAGTAGATATGTTAATTGATTGTTCTTTGCTATCCCATTTATGCCTGATTCTAAGTTTTGAAAGAAATCTCCAACAAAAGTGAATTCCTCTGCCTAACACGTATGTTGAGAGCATAAGGCATAGATGATGTGTATTCAGATCCTACTCTAAAGTGGGATGAATGATAGGCACGATGGCATGATGTAAGCAGAGATGTTGCCCTCTGATTTGGAAAGGGTATCCAAAGAAATTAAATGATGTCACCAGTCTACCTCACCATAAGCCATCATATGACCCCAAATTTAGGTCTCTTTTTCACCTTCACAGATGGGAAGAAGAAATAAATCTCAGATGGAGTCGCAACATATGTGGAAAGGTATTTTATCTTGCTTTAGTAAAGCTATGGGAATCATTAATGCTGTGCCATTACCAGCTAAGTATCACAGCAATAAAGTATCAGAACAAATTCGTCACAAAGGACTACATGTAAGATGCATTATGCAATATATGATAATGAACTTACAAAGCTAACAATGGAATTCAAATCTATTTTTTGTGTACACAAATGCCTATTATTCTAGTTGTCCATCTTCTGGTCACTCCTACAGAGCATTTATTCATTACGGGGGAATCCACGGTTGAGAAAGTAAATCAAAACTTTCTATGGAATAACTAAGTAGTTATCAAGAATGTACTGGTTAATTAAAGAAAACATTATGTAACACAATTACAAGTATGTTTTATTATTTCTAGTGGTTCATCTATAATGTTTTATCAAAAGTTCCAGAAAGTAGAAGAATTTTTAGTAAAACTTGCTTTTCAAATTCAATCAGCTTAATACTTTTAAACTTTTTTTAATAACTTTTTTAGTTTCTGTAACTTAAAACAGATCAAATTAAAATGTTGCCAGAAAAATAGAGAGTACTATATCATAGTTAATTTGACTGGAATCAATGGATCTGAAGACACAATGTGTCCTCCCCTTGCAAAAGGATTCAAAGTGAATGGAAAAAACACACTATATAAGTGGTTGTTTAAGTTTTCATCTGTTTTATAAGCCTGTTCCTTTTACTTTCCCAATTATTTTCATCAGTTTGTAGGTCTGCTCCTTCCCACAGGATTTGTTCTTTGAGGGGCAGGGGGATAGAGTGAGTGGGAGGTGGAGACAAGATTTCTTAGGTCCTAAATGCATCTTTATTCATTTTTTAACTTTTTTATTTTTTAAAAATAGAGAATTAAACACACCTTAAAAATAAATGTATTTGAGATTATATTCCCTACTTGATAAGTCATCTAGCATTGCTCCTTAATTAGGACTTACTTGTACATTTTAAGCTTATTTCAGAGATTTTTCTTTTCACTCTGAAGGATGAAGTCTTTGCTGTGCAAGAATTTCCAGTCATCTAAGCAAAGAGAGTTCTCCATCTGTGGCTAGGGGAGGGAGCACTGGCCTTTCTCCCACACTGTAGTAGTTACTATAGGAACTATTGTGCCTCCTTCAAAAGGGCTACAGACAGGGTGATTAAAATTCTTCATGGGAGAACCCCCACTCTTCTCCTTGACAATGAAATTCTTCAGGGAGACGGCTAAGCCTCCTGTTCAAGAATGGCAGTACCTGAGTGAGTGATGTGGCAAAGAGAATCACCACTGCTTTAAATTGAAGCACAGGGCAAAAAAATACGAGGGCCTGCACTCGTGCATTAAATTTTCCTCCCCTCCCATGAAATACAAGAACACTGGCCAAAACTCCTGAGAAACAGCAGAAGGGAAAACTTCATGCAGCCTCCACCATGTAGAGGACAATGCAGAAAGTAAAGAACACAGTTTCCATTAAAATCGATAGCAGGAGAAGCAAAAGAACTACACCACCTATAAAACAATTAAAGGTAAATATTAACATTTGCTCTGGCCATTAGCTTCTCTGTAAGGGAGCAAAGTGCATTTTGACATGGAGGGGAGAGACCATTGTCTCTGACACAACTGAATGAGAGCTACCTCCCAGAATGTAATTCACTTTGCTCTGGTTGTTTTACAAATATTTACAACATTGCCTTTTGCTCCCAAAATCTAGGAGATGGAGGATTTTATGTAGAATGTAAGAATAAACAATTGTGATCCTAATAAAGACTCTTCACTTTTGCGGCACTCTCACAAATGGATATAAGAAGAAGCAGATAACTCCACCTATTCTTCAACCATATGTCAATATTATTAGATGGCAGCAGTACCAAAGAAGAAAGAAAAATGGCTGTGCATTTCAGTTCACAAAGGGTGAGTAACAAATAAGGGGCAATGTGAAAAGCAGCACAAAAATGTTTTGAAAACTGTAAAAACATTAGATGGGATAGCAGAGAAAATGCTGGTGGAGATGGCCACAAGATGCTTTAGATACTACTGTACCTGTAACGACATTGTGTTCAATAATTAAAGTAAAATAAGAACCTCCCAGAAAATCTAATTGCTGTAAAGAGATGGAAAAAAAACCAACTCAAACTCTAAAGAAGTATGGAAGAGAAAGAGGCAGAGGCAGATGTGCGAGGCAAGGGAGAGGGACAGACAAAAGTGGGGTGAATAGAGGGCTTAAAAACTGAGGAACTTAGCAGTGTTTTAGATAAATGTCCATTCTGCAAGATTTGGCTCTACTGGCAGAAAAATGCATAAACATTAGGACAGCACGAAGAAATTCCTTAAAATTCATTTGTTGTCCCCCAAATGAGTGATGAGTATGGATTACTTGTTCAGATATAACAGTAAGACACTTATTGGAGTGATTGTTCTATTCTCTTATTTTAAAACCAGTATTAAAATTCCTCTGGGAAGAAAACTGCTGTCACCTCTTTCCAGCTTCAGTGCTACGGAAATGGTTAGTGTCGCTGATTCTGCTCTCCGGAGGAGGACAGGGTATTAACATCAACTCAGAACAGTGTTATATAGTGTCAGACTATACTTGCTGGTAAAACTAAGATGCCTACATCTGTCGTCTTAGTTTTTTTTCCAGTCTGATCCCAAAGGTTCATGTTATGACATTTGTAACATCTGCTACAAATGTGGAGGTAAGTCAGGCACAACCTTATTACTTCCAATCTAACGCTCCATCCATCCACAGGGCTTTCATATGCCACTAGTATGTCAAGGGGACCAGAAGCTGTTTGATCTACATGGAGCAAGGTATAATGTATTTCCAAAAGTCAAGAAGAAGAAATCTTGCTTTGTTATATCTCCCCTTTTTTTGTTGCTTAAATCTGGGCAGTGTTATTTGAGAATCTTCTGTGAACAAAACAGGCAAGCTGCTCCGCCTAAGAGCCAATACAATTGCCTTTTTATGCCTTAGACAGTGGTGTGTTGCAAATGTGCAAGCTGTGATTCACATCCTCCCTGTTTTTACTAACACTGAAACATATCCAGCTTCCCCTCACCAGACCCTCCTATGCAAAAGTCTGTTTTCTTGCATAGTCCTCTTCTTCTGCCTCACACCTCCATCTATTTTGGTGGGCTTGCTGCCCAGATTTATGGACAAGCTTAACTTTTTTCAATGCAACTCCCAACACACACAAAAAATATTTCATCTATGGTAATAAAAAAGTAAATGAATACGGAAAACAATTAATAAGATCCTTTACAACTAGCATTCTTTTCATTAGTTTCTCATTACTATTGGTGGAATAACAGATGCGAACTTTTATTGATACATCCACAGTACTTGAAGATTTAAATACTTAATTGTTAATGGCCTATGATACTGCATGTTACGAGGGCTATACTATCGCTGCCAAGTGTGATGCTGAGGGTACACATTTCACAACTGTCTGCACAGGAAGCCAGCCACTCGCTATGTGGCTACAACTGCCTGCTGAATTTTCTTAAGAAATACATATAACCTCTTCTGACAGCAAGTGGAATGTAATTTTAGAAACTAACAGCTTTAGATGTTACTGAACTAGGTAATATATTCAACACTCAGCATCAGACACGAAAAAAAAGAGACAAATTTTACATTTAATGGAATCATTTAAATTCATAACAAGGGCTACAGAACGCGGCATGGTAAAAAAGGAGGAAGAAAACCCTGCACCTGATGATGTAAGCAGTTGTAGGGTTTAGTCACTTGCACTTCTAGCATACTCATTTTTTCGGTCATGCTATCACAGGCTAAGGAAAAGGAAGACCCTCAGCAAAGAAAAGAACAGACATGCCTATGTTGAGTGAACACTAAACATTTAAATATACATAAAACATGGCTATTGGCAAATGCAGGAGTCGCATTCACCATTGGAATGCAAAACCCAGCTACGATATAACCAGACGATTACTGACTAATAGATCATTATCCTGCCAAAGAAGGTGACATATTGAGACAAATCCAAGCACACAAGTCCTTATAATTTTTCATGGGTTTAAGGTTGATTTTAGGGCTTTACTGCTTTTACAAATTTGGTGTTATGACTGGTGCATGTAGGTGGTAGATTTGTCTGTATGCTACATGACTTTTTTCCTTTCTGTGATGCAGTCAGAAAAAGATATAATGAAGACTCATAAACGACGTAAGATTGGGTATAAGTCTGGAATCGATCCACATTTTCAGGGAAGAAATCTGTATTGGCTGCCAAAAATGAACCATATAATTAACTGAGGATTCTGGTAAGAACCAAGTTGTCACTAGTCAATTTTTTTCTTACTGTTTTCCTTCTCTCTACATATAAGGGAGACTGTAAGAAAATGCAACCATTGAGAAATTGATGATTTCAAACAAAAATTGAAGAAATTTAAGGAGATTACCGAGATCAGCTACAGTAGAACTGCAAGAAATGCCTAAAATCTATTGCAACTGGTTCTCAATTTCTCCTTCTGGACAAAAAAAAAAAAAAAAAAAAAAAAATCACCAAGAAGTTTTATAAGAGCTAAAATAGTATTTCAGAATTGCTGAGGACTGAAAAATAATCATGCATAAGCTACACTCAATATCCCCAAGTCCTAATGGAGCAGCCTTCAAAGGAAGTGGTCACACACATCAGAATACTGGTTAGGTCTTTACAATTGGGACATTGAACTGCTTGTTTTTAAAAGCACTGGTGCTTATTAATAATAATTGTAATAAAAATTAAAAGGTTGATCTAAAGCTCCTGTAGTAAAAAGAAAGACTTTCCAGCACTTTTGATTTGGTCTTTAATATATATATATATTTTTATATATATATAAAAATATATATATATAAAGTAGTCTACCATTTGTGAGAATGTTTCGGAAGTCTTTACAGAAAGAATCTCTTAGAAACTGCAATGACTAGTAAGAAGAATAGCTAATTCTTTATTGGAAATAGTAATCTGGTCTTTATATATTTGCTCAGGTTAAAAGAATTTATACAGTTGATGATGAATGAGCTTGAAAATAAACTAAAAATAAGAAGTTAACATATCTCCTGTTATTATTATTATCGGGTCCAGCACAACTGGTGTTTCCCCTTTCATATACAATAGGATGTTTTATGTTTTTAAACAATCATGTGAGAAAAGTCCAGTTTCCTGCACCTTTGGAGAGTTCTGACCAGAGAACTATAAAAAAAGTTTGGAAGACAGGTAGGATATTTATGAAAGTGAGAGCTTAGTAACAAGGAAACAGGAAGCAAACTCTTTACAGCCAAAGAGAATGTTGTGTGCAGGCACAGCATTTGTTTCAGCAGAGTTGCATTCATTAGCATCAGGAATTAATTTAGCTTAAGATGCTTTCTGCAGAGATAGAAAATATTCCTTTTATTTGATTATATCATAGCTAAGATTCACACTTGCTACCTGACAGGGTCAAGTCTGTCCCGCTTTAAGACAAGCAGCATGGCACTCCTAGTTCAAAACATACCTCGAACACATTAGCCATCAAAGTTCAGTGAGTTATTCTAGCCAGATATTTTGGCATTCTTTTGCAAATGAACTTAAAGGCATCAGAATTCATTCCCCACACAGTAATTCAGTCAGACATGGACACAGATGGTTACCTCAACTTTGGGGGCAAAGTTTCATTTTGCAAGTTAACACTCTAAGTCTTTAAATCAGCTCTTTCTCACTTTCTGTGAGCACTGATAAATATTTCTTTTTTCTTTTTTTTTTTTCTTAAGAGCTTTGCAATTACACTGATAATGTATTGCATTTACATACTTCCTCAACATTTTACTATACACCCACCAAACCTAAGGTTTTACTAAAACAATGTCCTTGAAATTTTGTTCATATTTTGTTGCAGTCCAGCATTGCTGTTTAATTCTAAAACATATTACTTCTCATGCTGTCTCAGTCCAGCTGAAGAACTAGACTTTCCCAACTATGAAACTTGTAACTGAAGCTCATTAATTTAAACAGAAAGGACTTTTTTTTTCCAGAGTATAATACAACATGATAACTTATATTAAAATATAAAGAGAGTTGAATGAACACTATTCAAAGTCAACACAGAATACACTTTTCTTCTCCTCTGTCACCCACAACCTTTAGACATTCTGCAGAAAACTAATGAGTAATGCCACACACTGTTTATCTATTTTTCATATTTCTTTTAGTAATCTCCTGGAAGACAGTTTATATTCTGACATTTTTCATTATGAATGTGCTAGCTTAAGGGTGTTTTGGATTACTTTAAATTGTCAGCTGTACATGAAACAACATCTTATTTTGTTAATAATACCTGAAAATCTGAGAAATTTACTCACAAAAATACATTTCCACTTAACAATGATGTAGGAGGACAAGTCAGAAATGCAGTAAGTTATTTTCTGTGAATACTGACAGCCACGTCTTTCAACGCACAAGCTTTGCCTTACAAATACAACATGCTATTGCATTTGTAAGGCATATGTAAGGTATATACTACTTCAAAATAAGCTGAAGAATGCACTAGAAAAATTAACTATTGAGCACAACTGCCCCAACTTTTCCAGAAATATCACTGAAAAATTCTGTTTCAAACGTCTCCGAGAAGAGTTCTCACATGATAGTGACTCCTCTTTCTACAGAAGAGATCTGAGGAATGAAGAGGCACCTACATGGCTGGAAGAAGAAAAGACAGACGTTGTGACAGCTCATGGACAGATGTCTTCTGAAGAGAAAGGCTTATTTTGGCGAGTGATGACTTCAGAAAATAAAATTGTGACTTTACAGGTAAAAAGAAAAGTGGATAGCAGAAAGAATAGACTGAAAATCAAAACATTTGTAAGAAGGGGGGGAAAAAAAGAGGAATATAAACTGAAAGAATTAGTGCTATTCTAAATAAAATTTTAAAGCTGTGCTTTGTTTACAATCCTCCCAAAAGCTTCATGCAGCAAAGAAGTGGTCTCCACTGCCGCGTTAACTCAAGGTGCAGCTCCCATGTTGGCTTGTACCTCACCACCATTCTCAGGCAGAAGCCTCGAGTTCCACAGAGGTGACGTTTTAGGTTCGCTAGTTAGTTGACACGTCAGGTGTCAGCACTGCTGACACTGCAGCTAACAAGGCAACAGGGACCACACTGCTCTCTGAGCTGCAGATACAACACTCCGCTGTTACTAATCCATTTGTTCCAAGGGGTTCAAACATCCTCTTGAACCATTTTGAACCACTGGCACCTAGTACCTTGAGCTGGGCTAAGGGTATGCCTTTACAGTCACAACAGAGGCAAATCCAGACTAGCTGTAAACTGGTTAATGTGGCCACAGACAAAGGTTTAGCTGTTCTTAAAAAGGTTGTGAAACTTTCCCAAGAAGCAAGATAAAATAACTTTTTCATCTCTGTGTTACTAGGGCTGGGCTGCTTCTAGTCCCTGAGCTAGTTTATACTGCTGCATAAACATATTCTGTCTAAAAAAGAGTTGTTGAAAGAATTGCTAATTAATTATTAATTAATTTGTTAAAAGTTAATGAAGGAAGCCCACTGTACAAAAAATCCTGGAAAGGACTGAGTACACCCTTTTTCCATCTCGTATTTTCCTGTACTCATCTTTTCCTTCCACACTTTGTTTATTTCTTCTCTCAATTTTCCTATTTCACATTACCTTATTTGCATCAGCACTTTCAACCACACAGGTTTCTTAGAAAACAGAAGTTCATAATTACAGCACCTAAAGCTGTGTTGGGGGAGGTGAAATGAACCTCCTTCTCACACATGTGAAGCTCAGGAAGGCAACATCCCCAAAGCCTGATGCTATTCTGAAAAGCCTTGCCCTGAAGGGAATTAAAAAAAAAAATAAAATCATAGCTTTCATTTAAAATCACATCGCAGAGCATCTACTATTTACTCCACCAAAGTTTCAAGGACTCGTTATCAAAGAGGAGGTAGCCTCTTGCCTGATTTTGTTATGGAAAGTGGTGATCCAAAGGGTTGCGATCTATCTTTGCTTTCAGGTTAATCACCTAAAAATTAATAATTTCTTGGCACTGGGGAAAGGCATATATTAAGCTATTCCCCAGTGCTGTCTAGAAAGGCAAGTGAAGTTACACTATTCCATGCATCAGCAGAAAGTTGCAAATCAAGTGTTATAACACAATTCACAATGTCAGCTTTTAAAGTATATTTCCTTAGAATTCACATTACAAATACAGGGACTATATAGACAGGGAACGTATAGCAATTAATGACGACACAACTTCTCTCACTAATTTTTGACTTTGGTTACTATATTGACTGTTTTGGCTCAACATAAGAGTGTATTTCTGTCCTTTGGAAAATACCCGACAGAAATCAGAACCAGGTGTTTTTATAATGCCTATAGCAGTAAAAAGTTCAAACACCACCATCTCCATATGGCAAAAGGGCAACACATCATCTTATGAGCTCCAGCTCTCTTGAAAGCGCGATGCCGAATCCACAAACCAGGCACAGTAGTCGCTTGTGGACAAAATCATCCAGGAACTTTCAACATGCAAGAGACCAACTACTAGCACTTGCTGATCATACGCTTTTGCATCTGTTCAGTATCCAGTTTGACCTGTTTTATTACTCCGAGCTCATTTCACACTAGCTCATGTACAGCACTCCTAGTCCATGTCATATCGCATTAAACTTACTGAAAACTACTGTGCCTGGCATGAAGCTTCATTGGTAGCTCCTGGAAACATTGAAGCTGATTTATTAATTGTTTCTGAATTTTGTCCTTCAGCCTACTGAAGTAAAATTATTTAGGTATATGAGTCTGACAGACTTAAAGAGAATGACTTAACAGAATAAATTTTCTCTAGTCAATTACTTCCAAAAACCAAATAAGTAATAACTATCTTCCAAAGCTGTGAGTGAAGCGGACTTTTAGCAATGCCCCCAGTGTGTCATGCCTTGATCCAAAAAATACTTAGATGTCACATTTTAAATTTAAGCACTTTGGTAAATTTACTGCAATAAATGCTGAAGTTAATAGGCTAAGGAGTATATTTTAAATAGTGCGCAGGGTAGATGCCTATTCAAGTTCAAGTAAAGTTTCTAAATCTCTCCTTTCTCCAAATTGGTCATCCAATAAAAGATGTTTCCAGGAGAAAAATGGGATATGGGCTTTTATGACTTCTGAAGTAATTTTAGTCCAAAACCCTTTTATAGAGAAGTAATTCAATAAAGGTGAGTTTTGATTATATGTTTTATATTGCATTACTGCACATATCTGTGTGTTCAATAACTTACCACAATAGAAAATTATCTAAACTACTAAATGTTTCATAGCTCTAAAAACATCCTGTCATGGAAGAAGTTCAGTCAAGAGAATGTGCTTTATCTGCATTTGAAGTTAGAACAATTTTAATGGTATTTAACATTTATTACTTGTCAAGTAATAGTTTTATGAGTTAATAAAAGGAGAGCCGTCATTTCAGTTTAAATCTCAAATGAAACACAAAACTCTGTGGAGCACCTTGGAATAATCAGCAAGTGGGATTCCAAGACTGAAATGCACCTACCCGGATGTTCCGGAGCACATAATAGTATAGACGCAAAGGTCTAGATAAATAGAGGAAGATCCTGGAAACATCCCCCGAAGCCTTCTGTCCCCCCTATTCTGCTAGTGTGATTGACTGTGCCACGCTTATTGTTAGCCCATCTGGACAACAGGTGCAGCAGTACTTAATGGCTGCAGTGTATTTGATTATCGACTAGTGAGTATTTCTTCATGACACAACAGGCTGCAGACTGACCCTTGGTAACAAACAGATTTCCTGCCCATTTTGACGTGCAAAGTCTCAGAGCAAAAGACAACAGGTTTTAAGATTTTTACCTATCTGGAAGCTTGGTACAGAGCTTCCACATGCAACACACAACTGTCCAATACTTGGAAAGCTTGCACAGAGTCTACTAAATTAAAAAAAAAACAAAAAACTGTATGAATTTCAAGCTTGAGGGCCTTTAATTACCTCATGCTTAAATTTTAACTACAAAAGGCATATAAATTGCTGCACCTAAAACCACAGAAGAAGATTCTCCACCTGATTCATGCCAACGTATCTAAAGCCAATCCTGTGGAGACTTTTTGACTTAGTCCTCAGAGAATTCATTCTGGACCCATTTCTAATGAGTATATAAAGGATTACTTGGATGTTTTGGTAAATTTACCCAATAAATTAGTCCATCTGAAATTTTATTAGCCGCAAAGCATTATAGTGGTCATACAGCTGAAGAACACTGAGGGAATTGAAGGCATATTAGTCACTTATTTAGGCAGATACCAGAAATCAGTACTCAGTACAGGCTGTTAGTTGTAACATTAAGCTAATTGGCTAATAGTTGCAGCAGTTCTTATAAGGTTTTTGTACTGAGAGGTGTGACCCCTCCTTGAACCAATTTATGTAAACCCAAAGGGAGTCCTAAATTTATTCCAGTTTCATGAATGCATGGTCTGGATTAAGAAACCAAAAGCAAAAGGAGTACGCATAAAACCCACTGTGTCAACCAAACACCTAAAATTTACGTGCTGTTGGTTTGAAAACTTTCTGTTTAACAAATTACTCGAGATGATAAATGTTTAAAATAAATGTAACAATTTAGTATTTAAAATGTTCATATTTCATCCAGCACAAGTTGCAGGGTTGTGGTTTTTTCTTCCCAACCATACCTTTGGCTATTTATCTAGTTGCAAACTTTTATAGATGTGAAGTATTTTAAGAAGTTCTTTGGAGATGGCTTGAGGCAGTTTCAAACTTAACAGACCCTGTCCCACCAGAGCTCATTACAGTGAATTTTATAACAAAGTACCCTCTACTTAATTTTCAGAGCTTAGCCAAGCGTACTAGAAATGCAGTTACATTAAGTGCAATTACTGGTATAATAAAAGCAGTGGAGGGCTGTTTAAGACTCAAGAACCAGCAGTAAACAGGGCCTCCATGTTCTCTAAAAGTCAGTGATATGTCAAAGTGCCAGAAGTGTGAGATTTCCTCTGCTGGGGAAGAAGAAAAAATGAAGCAGCATGTCCTGTTGGGGGGGGGGGGGGGAATCTTCTGTCCTTCAACAAGCCCTCAAAGACAGAGTGGAAAATGATAAAAAAATATTCCCTCCAGTTATGCCACTAGCATCCTCCTCTCTCTTTGAGCAGGAGTCCAAAACAATAAACTCATAATCCCACCAGTGAAGAAAATAGGCAAATTCAATTCCTTAAGAAGTGAGACTAATAGTAAGTGACTCATATAATACACAGAATGATCTGGTTTCATAACTAACAAAGTTTACTCTCAAATGACAAAGTGAAAAGAAATATCATTTTAGTGACAGGAAATAACAGAAGCCTCTTATTTAAAACAAAACAACCCACAACACAACTGGGCTATTGACTATAAAAGCTCCACAACTGTTAAACATGGAATTATCTTGATAGCTAAACCATCACTCCAAGGTATGAAATTAATTCTTGTACAGAAAAAAAGAAAAAATATGTTAAACACAGAAGACAGCCGACCTCTCCTGACTAATTTCTGAAGGAAGACAACTGACCTCTCCTGAAGAAATCAGAAGTAAATTCTACTACATGGGACTAATCTCTTCTTTGTTTCTCATCATGAACCTAATTTTCATGCATTTATCTCAGTTATTTACTTTGGCAGAAAAAGACGTCTGTACTCTACCAATGAGTAGTTAATTCACATGAGTCGTCCTTCTGATTCACAGAAAAAAAAGCGGCCTACAACCCAGCTATATGGTAAAATTTTAAGGCACAAAAGGTCTTGATTATCCATGGCCTCCAGATATCATAGTAATTTATGTTGCAAACAGTAAATATAAAAAACTTTAGGAGTGTTGTAGGTAGAAAAGAATTCTGATTTTGTACTCTGCACAAGAATAACAGATTCCTAAACTGTGAAATAAAACCAATTTCCAGCTTTCAGTGCATAAGAAGTAAAACAGAAAAGCAACAAGAAAAGATGCAGAATTTCAACATATTTTTCTCCCAATAATGGGTAAATGTAGTAGAGCAGACTCTGTTTTATGCTTTGTTTTCTACTAGAAAATACACACTAAGTATATACTTGCTTCCTTTAAAGTTGATTTCAGGTTTTAAAGGACATGGATAACAAAGTAAAAAAAAAAAAAAACCAAAAAATCCTGTTATTTGTGGACTACACTGCTAGCAATATCCAAGTTAACTGTCTGAAAACCCTCCATATGGAGTTAGAAAAAATCAACAGTATGTAGAATGACAAATAAAAATTACCTTGACAGTAGATCTCATTACTGAGTCAGAAATGTATAGAAACAATTATACACATTCACTTTTTTTCTGCTCACAAAGTATATCAGTACATTTATTTCTGATGTACCCGTTATCCAGTACTATCTTCTGAGTTACAGAAACATTTTCAAGGTGATGTTGAGTGTTTTCTCTTGCCCATTTCCTCTATTTGCTGAACCTCACACATAGGGGCTGTGCCTCCACCAAGACTGTTTCCCTGCTGACTTCAGATCTATTTATTTCCAGCATTCTGAAGCATGTAACATTTTTCACAGTAACATAATTCTACAACCACCACTTCAATTTCACAGGAAAGTAATGTTGCTTATAGGGGCTTATAGTAGACTACAGAAAAAAGATCATCACATTATTTCAGCAGATTATTTAATTGGCTTTCCTGTCTCCTATTACTAAGACTAAAAAGTAGATAATATATCATTTTATATTGTATTAACATATTCTATGATGTAATTCTGAAAAATGTTAACTGCTGCTCTGTAAAACTCTACAGTTACTGCTGAAATAACTACAGTGGTGTGGACAGTCCTGACATAATAATAATGAAGTCTAAGAAATGTAAGTGTTAGTAGTAAAAATTTCAGTAAAGACTAATTACTAAAACGGAGACAATGGCACTAGAAGCTGTATCTAAGGGAAGGAATCACTACCTCTTTCACTAAACCAAGAAATGATGGTTGAGCTTGACTAAAGATACATAAAAAGATCACATTTGCTGTTGCCAGGAAAGTCATGACAACCAACAAAAGTGCCTCTCTAACAATTGATTTTTGTATTAGCAAACTGTTGAGGAAAATCCAAGAATCCAAAGGAAGAAATTTCTCAACAATCTCATTTCACTTTGGAGATGCCACAGTGTATTAGCGAGACCAAAAGAAATGTCAAGATGTAAGGTGTAAAATTTAAAGAGCATTACAGGTAGTGACAAAACTACAAACTTAAAAGCTAGTAGGAGGCCCAAATAATTCAGTTTGCTTAATCTTTTGGGAAACCTGAACAACTAAGCATTACAGAGCACTTGCAGGGAGAACAGTATGACGAATTACCAAGGCGAACTAAGTATTTAGAAACACAAAATATAAAAGATGGAACTGCACTTTTTTCTGAGAAGAAAGGTAGAGATCATAGTTATTGTAAATAACAAGATGGAGAGGATTCCTATGCCTTCAAACGGAACCACTTAAATATGACATTCCTAAGTTGAAAGAAGCTGGATGTTAAAAGGAACTAGAGATTGGTGACGTGACAGAATCTTTTTCTCTAAAGTTAGAGTTTGAGTTGACCTCACATTTCTACACGAGACCTACGACACGAGCTGGTGGTCTCAGACCAGCTCTCAGTGGACAAGCATATATCACTGACAGCATGTTCCTCCTGCAGCAAGGCAAGAAAAATTGACCAGTATTAAAAGTCAAACTCAAACCTACTGATACCTCCTTGTCAGCTTTGAATGTATCTATGAAACAATGACGGAAAGAGCATGCTAGAAATGGCTAGGCTGACTCTGCACATTTTTTTTCCCTTGTAAAGGGTAGTTAGCCGTGAGAAACAGTTGACCTAACATCCTTTTCTAAGAAGTAAAACAAAATAACCTGGGATGAATAAGACAACATTTTCGGACTAGCTGAATGAAAAACTATCAGGGGCTAAGATGCAAATTGTAAATCTATGTGAGTAGGTGTGGATTTACCAGAAGTGGGATGTGGTCTCTCCACCTCTTATCTCACGCCTTATCTCCTTCCTTCTAGGATGGTTTTGCACAGTTCCTGTACTGGCCACGGCTGGGGAGGTTCCTGCCTGTTCAAAGAACGGCTAGATGCAAACCTGGAAAACATGCTGAATGATTTATTTAAATTTCCACGAAAGATCACCAAAAAGAAAAAGGAAAAAAAAAAAGAAGAAAAAGACATAAACCTGTATGCCAAAATACTTTAAATCTTATTCAGGGGGAGTATAGATTTGATAACTCTCTAGGACAGCTCATTAGCAGCAGAGATCTTACTTACACAAAAGAAATGTACAGATACTGGCATGGACACAAAAACTTTAGGACTGAAACTAAAAATAAAATCCAGACAGAAAAACAAACCCCAAAATGAATGAAAATATGTTCCAGGCTTAACATAGATAATATCATCTCAATATTCCTAGTACAATGATGATCACTACACTGAGCACTGGGAACCAGGTCAGGGTAAAGAATAAAGGAAAACTGTATTAATCACAATCTCCAAAGGCAGGCCATAAAAGCCATATCACACACACTGAAAAATAATTCATTAAACTATATCCCAGCTGGAAGTAGAGAAAAACAAACAGAATAAAAAGACACTAAGCAGCAGGGAGAAATAAACTTTATGGAACTGTCAAAGCATGAACAATAGGGGGAAGAAAAAAAAAAGAAAGAAACAATAAATGTGTCTGGTTTATTGGTAAAATAGCCGTGTTAGGACAGACATGAGAATTAAATTTAAAGCAAAATCTGAGATATAGAGATAATGCCAAGCCTGAAGTATCGAAATTATCCTACTGCAGTTCAGGACATTCAGTATTTGCAAATCGTGGTTTGGCAGTACCCTACAATGAGAGCAACATCACTAAATGCTGATTATTCATGGAGCATCAGGCACATCTTCAGAGTTATGTACTGCAAGATGAACTGAAAGCGAAAACGTCCACATTTCAGGGTTGATTGTTAGAGCAAAAGTATGCCTGGCCCCTATACGGGAAAGAAAGAACACCTTCTCTGCTAGCCTGCCTCCAGGTTTGATTTAGTGATGAAAAGTAGTACTTTGCATAAGCATTTCCAAGAGCCCTTTTGTAATGTTACGTATCTCTTTTTTTCTTTTTGAGGAACAGATGGGAGAAGGGAACACTATGGTAATGCATTCCATTGTATAATAGCATTAAAATAAGGAGAAATACCACACAATGTATTCTGTTCAAAGAAATTAATGCTAGCCCGTTCGAGTCTTTGCTAACCAAGTTTAAAAAATATCGCCTTCTGATTCTGGCTTCCTCAGTTTTTCTGTACCCCAAAAGCTTCATTTACAATAATGTTCCGCAGCCACAGCTTATACAGGCTTCATCTAGAGTTGGGTTTTCTCAGAACAACTGAAAACGCGGCCTAAGGTATTTGGGCAAAAAGGCACCCAAAGCCACTGGAAACTTGGGAAAAATTTCAGCCCAGACATCTACCACGTTGTGCTGCAACTGAAGGTCTTAATGAGCAGAGATGTCACCATTTATATATAGGGAGATATATATATAAAAAAAACCCAAGGAAATGGTAGTGCATATGTAAATGATGTCAATCTTTCTATTTGTTCCTCAGTTAAACAAAATTGGTTTTCCATCTTACATACACTAAATACAACAGAAGGAGGATCGATTTTTCAGATGAACCAGAGGGATTGTAGGTGCCCAGCTATGCAGAGGAAGCAGAGGTCCCAGATTGCTTCAGATTCTTTAATGCCACCATTGGAAAGTATTAAATCAATTATGTCTGAACATAATTCATCCACCAGTCATTGACATATGACAAAACAGACTTTAAACTATGAGTTATTGACTCTGCTGAACGGAAGCATGTTTTTTCAATTAAAAAAATGCTGTATATCCTGGATACAGTTTTATGAAAGCTCAGTAAGGATCCACAGTAAATGTTCTCACAGAAGACATTAAGCATTTGCAAATGCCAAATTCTCAGATAGCAATTTTTTCTCTCCTCCTTTTCCCCCTTTGACACCCTGGCTCTCTACCCCATGTTATGGGCTAACGACCTGCAAATTATATCTTTATAAAGCAAAACATGTTTTTCAGCTAAAGGAATGGATAAAATTATATTCGACACATGAAAATTTCTTTCCCCCACCCTCCTTTTTATAACTGATAAAGAGTCAAACTAATTTAAACCAAATCTGATTTAAAAATCCTGCTGAGATCAGACTTTTAAATACCAAGTTTCATCCTGGAGTGAATTTTTATGGCTATGTTATAAACACCTGAAAAACAGTAGGTGCCACAGTAATATACAGTTCGTGTTTCTATATTATTTCTTTATTTTTGAAAGTAGATTCTAGTCAAAGTGAGGTGTGGGGTTTTTTTCCAATTTTAACTTGCTATGGATATTACAGTTCAACTAACTGCTTAAAAGCTAGAAATAGTTTGGAATGAACACATATATACATATTTTATAGATTATAAAATTACCTAATGGATACATTTACAATTTGGCAAAGATAAGAAAACACTTCCATTAAAAATTCTATGAATGGTGATTAGAAAATAAAACTCCTGCCAGAGAAGGTTGGTTAAACATCTCTCAATAATGTGTGTTTGTAGTGCTTTAATGCACTTTAATAGAACACTGCTCTATAATAATTTCATGATTCACTCAAGTTTTTTAAAAAAACAACAATGCAAGTATTATTTCAAAAAATGACAAAAATACTTGTATGCTTTAGCTAAGCATATGTATTCTTAATCCTTCATGCCTGAGAGTTTAACCATTTGTAAGCACTCAAGAAAATTAATCTGAATTAATGTGAGAATGCAAAGTGGGTGTGTCAAACTGCATTAAACTGTACTATCTGGACAATCTCATCCAGAATTAAAACAGCTTTGATGCACTTATACCTAGTACACTTGAAGAACAAAATAAAGAAAAAATCATATATCAAAATTAATAACCCTGAATAAGGGTTCTGAGAGATGAACCAATGCCTTTAGAGAAAATTGAGTATGCACTTTGCTTGCCGTTTGGTAGCTTACACGCACACGCTTGCTACAAAACCACACAACACTCTAAATGAAAGGTAGTCTTAACTACATGACTTTTACTGGGGTGAAAGTGTACAACTGGACTGTTACTGGGAAGCCTCTGACACTATACAAGTTCACATCCTCTTGTATTTCAAAATTAACTTCTGTGCACTTGTTCATACCCTAGTGCAGCTTTACTACTACATTAGATATTTAATTCTGATATTTTCCTGACTAAAATGAGAAATCCCATGACTGAATTCTGAACAACTAAAAAACTATATTTATATTTCAAAAAAACACTGATACCATGGTCTGATTTTTTAAAAGTCTGCACACAGTTACCCACTCACAATTTCCAGCTGCAGATGCAGAGATGGCTGACAAGCAAATTATCACTACTGCAAATGAAAATATTTGCATGAACTAACTTTGCACTCATTTTTTTGCACACGTTGGTGTAAATGGCCATATTTAGGCTCCAGTCTAGCAGAGTTCATAAGTACAAGGTTTTCTTGAAATGCAGCAGGCTTTAAATGGACCTGTTCATGAATTTACAGGCATGTGCTTCACGGCTTTTCAGATTAGTACGTCAGTAAAAAGTGAATATATTTTTAAGGGATTTAGGAGCAGATTCAAAAGAGGCACCTAAATCCAAGATTCACAACAGCTTCATTTAACTGCCATTGAAACTCATCAAGTATCCACATACCTCACTTTCTGTGTTTCCACATCGCTGGTGGAAGCCCGTGGCCTCCTGTTGGCTGCCTTTTTTAAGAAATTAAAATAAACTTATACTAAAAAAAAACCCCAAACCCACCACCAGAACGATTACTCAATAGCCTCAATAGTCCTCAAAGGAAACACTGAAGCCAAGGCTTCCAGCAGATTATCAACATTACCAGAGGCCAATGTCTAGAGCAGAAAGCATCCCCTCCAATGCGAGAACAATCCATAGGCTAGGGGAATTAGGGAGAACATATTCTTCCAGTGCAGAAAATACAGATTTCAGCCTTCCCAACGAGAGAGCAGGAGCCATCTCACACACTAGCCCCTGTGGACGCCATTTTGAAAGTTCTGGCCCACCCTGGGGGAGGTCTAGGCTAAACCGGCTGCCGCGATCAGTGCCTTCACCTGTTCAGCTGCCAGCTGAGGCACTCAATCAGCACCACCTGAGCTCCCATGCTTCACCACCTGGTATTTTAAAGTAAAGGAGCAAAATGTTAGACCTGCAAATGTCAGAATCTGCAGCTTTTTGCAGAGTGTGCTCGGCTGCCCGTGCCACAGGGGGAGAACAGACCACTGGAAGCCCAGGCCTTCACCTGGGCGTGGGCACTGGCATCACTCTCATTAACGTGAGGTGATCCATGGAGACATGTCCTGCACCCTCACCTCCAGGTACACCGGGTATCCTGAAAAAAACCTCCATCGACATGAGCATAAGGATTATTGTCATTGCTCAGGCAAATCCAGCTAGGTTGCATAATGAACATGTTAATAAAGAAAGAGTGGTAGCCTGCATAAAATGGATAGGTTAATAAAGTCCTTCCTTCTACCTTTCTCTCCCTGAGTTTGTCTTTGATGTGCCACGGGAAGGCTGGAGAGAGAGAGAGTGATTGCCAGTGGGAATTTTGAGAAAAAGTAGCCTTCAACTTAATACAGAGCCTGAAGATTAGGGTAGAAGTATGTAGACTAGAAGAATCTGCTAAACATTATCACATGTTCATTTTCATTTAAAATACGCAATTTCTTTTTTATTAATTCCATTTCCTTGAAGTACATGCATAAGTTACAGGATGCAGGCATTGATGTTAGGCACTAATATTAAGGGAAGAATAATCATAAAATACTGAAATTTTTATCAATGGGATTGCTATTTGAAGGGACAAAAAGGTACTTCAGAATGTAACAAAAACATTAGTACACACAATAATATCATTTTTGATGAATAGTAAATCTAAGTATTCCTCCAGAGTTACAATTTGCCAGCTTAAACCCCATCATTAGTCTGAATCATTTGGTTCTTAGAAAGCTTAAGCACCAACGAGGAGCACTTAAACACGTGTTTACCTTTAGGTATTCACTTAAGCTTACTTCACTTGAAGAGAGGTAGCTATAAGGTACTGTACAATAACTAAGCACAAGGCAAATGTTTTGCTAAACAGGAGTGGATTAAGCATTCAATAGTCTGCCGAATCAGGACGCCATTAGCATCTGCAGCTACAGCAGTGGGGGCTTGTGGTACAGTAAATCCAAGTTTAGCAGCTCTACCGACATGCTGCAGCCACACGACAGAACGTGCTACTCTGGTACAGATTCCCTCTGCAGAGTCACCTCTGTTGGCAACTCCTTTGAAGACTTAACTTTAAACCCTCAGATTTTATTCAGGAATGTCCTGTCTTCCTCCAGCCAGCATGAAGTTTGTATAAAAGGATAAAGCTGGCATTAACCGTCTGAACAGCCTTTGACTAATCCAACAAAAATGTGATTGTGCATCCATGCCTAAATTAATTTAAATCTGTGGTGCTCTGCTGATATTAATATTAATAATTAAGTATCAGTATTTGCAGAAGCACAGCCTAAACATATTTTCTCTGCAAAATAGCTACTTTATGTTGCGGACAATAAATAAAGTTAGCCCCCTGCACCCATAAATCTTATATATTTTTTTAAAAAAAAGTTCAGTTTTTAATGCTCCATTTTTTTCTCACTTCAGAAGCAGAAACATGTATTTCTGTGAAAAATTAAAAAAAAAAAACAAGAACCAAAACAGAGAACTAGCCTGGTGATAAGGACTCCTTTTGTTTATTAAATATGCTAGTGGCCCAGTGGGAATTTTTTCATCTCCCTGTGCCTCGGTTTCCACATCTTTAACAGAGAATTTGCATGCCTCTCTTTTATAGATGGCTTACGATTTAATCTCAGTTAATATCTTATCTGTGGCTAGTGAGTAAAAAATATTGGTAAGTTTTCAATCCAGTTATGTATCTACAAGAGGTAAAGGATAGCTTCTGGCAGCAAAAGACTGAGAATTTATATTTCTAGTGTATATTGGAACAAGAGTCATAATTTTTTTAACTCACTTATCTTTGGATTGTGTTCCTAACAAATATTAAAATAATTTTTATCTACCAAAAATTGCCTGACCTATTGTGCTCACTACTCTTGCAACCACAACAAGAAGGAAGTTTACTGGACAAAACTAACCACCAAAACAGAGACTATTCTCAGATGTGCCCTACATACTAAAAAGCACACATTGTTATGTTATTATTTATGTTCTATATGCCCATTAGTAATAATCATTCAATAATACTTTTCCCTAAGCTATAGAGAACTTACAGCTCAAAATGGCTCAGTTCAGTTTTCCATAGAATAAGTTTGAATTATAAAGAAGGCTCCGGAAATTCTACTGAGACTAACCCCTAAATGCCACTGCCCATGAGAACTTACCTGTGCTCTGCACACAAAACCCAAAACAGAAAGAAAAGATAGCTTACAATGGAATTATGAACTATTTTCCCCTCTTTCTTCTCTAATGACACCCACAGTTGCTGCAAAGCAGATGGTGTTATTACACACAATACTATCCCGTGTTCTTGCAGTGTTTTTCATCCAGGAATTTCACAGATTACTACAAAACTAGTTGTGCATAATTAATATATTTTACAGATGAATAAACTAAGGTACAGAGAGAGGTCTAAAGCTAATTCTGAAGGATGACAAGTCCCTGAAACTTTCCATGTCTGGGGTTAGACAAAGTCTTGCCACAAGACAGCAGCAGTGCCAAGATCAGAGCTCTTCTGTTTCTGGCTCTTGTGCTCATGCTTTGTCAACACTCCCAGTCTATATTACTCAGTGTCTAGTGACACCAACAAAATCCCACAACAGGTCAAGACAGCCATTTCAATACAAGACCCCTCCTGAGCCTTTGTATTAAATAATCATGTTATACTGATTTTATTCAAAAGAGAAAAAATAGAAAACCAAGGCTCAGCTCTTGCAATCTGTACTAGACCAGCACTGTCAAAGTAGCAAAGAGATAAATGACTTCTTAAACAGTAGAAGAGGAATGAAAGAAAGCAAACAGGTTTGTTTCTTAATTAAAACTGCTTTAAGTACATACAGATGAGTTAAACTGAAACATTCTTACTTGACATTAGAATTATATTGACAGCATATCAAGTAATTGAGATGAGATTAAGCAACATAAGAAGATATAAAGTGGGAAAACTTAATGATAAATATAATGCAGGTACAAAGCAGCAAAGTAATTTGAAACGGAGCTTCTAACTTTGTCAATATCTGTCCTGTTTAAACACTCAATAACAAAAACATCGGTCAGTCCTCAAAGCTAATTCAAAGAAATTGTCTGATTTTAATTTTTTTATTTCATTCATTATCCAAGTAATTCATTTTCAGTAGAAAAAATGTGAACTGTGTAACCTATCCAAGAAGAGACAGGGACTAACAAGTGTTTTAGGTCACTAAGCTGCTTAGAACTCCTTTTTCTGTCGCTTTTCTGTCAGATTTATTCTCAGTTGCTTCAATGAAAAAGGTCTAAAAGTTATGTCCGTTTTAATAAATCTATATTAATTAGAACTGACACAGCATTAAGGTTTTATAACACATTTTCAGCAGTATATGCTTCTGGAACCCTGGCAACTTTTTCTTCTCTTTCATGTAATGAGAATTCTCCCAAATTATTTGAAGTGAAAAAAACAAATTCACAGCAACAATGGCAGCCACTAAAGTGTCGCAAAGTGCAACACAGCAGGACTCAGAGAAGAAAAACAGTGAAAAAAGAAATTTAATTAATAAGTTCAAGGGTTAAAAAATCCACTTCTGATCATTTTTTATATTTGCTTTCTATAGACCACAGTCAATCCTTTTAGTGTTTGTCAGCAAAAAGCAAATGTTAAGATTTCTACTCTGGCCAACCAACTTCTGACAGCTACTGTGGTGTAAGTGCTACAAACCCAATCTTGTTCCAGAGCCAGTTCTTCCAGTATTGGTAAGGTTGCTGTGTGATTTTTTTTTATATACCATACTCTTACTTCTGAAACGTAGGTATCACTGGAGTCAGCTCCCTGTTCTGAATAAGTATATATATATATCATTTTGTTTACCCAGAGTTAAGAAGATCGGGCTTGTGGACCACCTACTTTGTCTGAAACGCTGCTGCCTGCTCCCCAGCTCATTTGGAGCTATCACTAATTGAGCACAATAATTTCTAGTAACTTAGTTCCTGCTGACGCATGAGAAGCAATGAATTTTCTTGATTGCAGGAAGATGACATCGAACCTGAAAGCATGCTGTCTTTCTCTCCCCTGATTTCATCAGCTGTTGTAAACATAAAACAACATTGAGACTATTACAATAGCCTTTTCCAGCTATCTAAGGCAAACTGCAAAATGTTTCAGTGACTCTTATACTTCTTTTACACTTTGCCCACTTGTGGTGTTGTCTGATTTAAGCTTGAATTAATGCAGATTGCCTGAGGGCTTGTACACTATTCATTTTGCATGCATTTCTAAATCCCCTGTGAACTTCATGAGTTTATGCCACAGCTATGATGACAATTACTTATTTGAAAGCCAAAAATTTCTCCTCAATCTGTTTTTTTCTCCTTTCTTCTTTTTTTTGGGGTGTTTGGAACATCTAAGTGGCAAGGAAGATGAATGCAAAAAAAAAGCAAGTTAGGCAGTGTGGCATCTTGTCCCCGAGGAGAGATTTCCTTCAGAAGTGATAGAATGCATGCTGTTATAGATGGTGCCCAACTCAACCTGTTATCTTGGCGCCTAAGCCCTAATGGAACAGTTTGACCAACTCGTGAGCAGGCACAATGCCATCCAAGCATATGGGCATGAGCGCACGCAGCCAAGTGACCATGTAGGAGAATCAAATGTGTTTGCTGAGGGCAAGAGTCCCAGTCTGAAACATCCAAACAGCTGTCTATCCTGAGGTTTACATGCCTATGGTTAAGGGGATGTGACATAGCTAATCCAGATTTTGGCTAGATTAATTTTAAAATACAAAAATTAGCTTTCTTGGCACAAGAAAGCATTTTGAGCCCTAGCTGTATATGAATATCTTCAAAACAATAGTCCCGATGGGTGCTTTGGAATTAAACTATGTTGTGAATTACCCAAAGCTCTTCCACTGCTTTACCTGCGTATAGTGTGAAAGGAATACAGGGCATTCTTTTGAGAGAGCTACGTAGTTTTATTTATATCTTCAAATATTACAGCCAGAATAGTATTTCAATACTGCAATTCCATATACTAAAGGGAGTAATTTCTTTATCAGGGCTAAAGCAGTACAAAAATCACACTTACAGCTCTAGCTTCCCATCAGGCTTTGAAGCATTAACTTTTTAAACTGGAAAAGCAACTCATTCTAAAAATTAGACAAGAAAAATCGTTCCAGTTTACAAACTATTTAGCAATCAATAAAATGATTGAACACAAATGTTGCTGAAATGTACAGTTACTGAATTGACCTTATGAAATTCTGTGTGTTGGAAATTTCTTCATATTTTAATACTGCTTTGCATTACTTAGTGATTACAGACGTACAAAAAGAGTACTTTTATTTTTTATAGCAAAGAGCAACATCTTCAAAAGTGCATTATGTTTATTGTTTCTAGCAAGCAGTAAAATGTTCGAAAGTGATTAAATAATTCAGTAGTTTGAATCCGATTTTCCAAAGTAAGAAAAAAAAATGTACCTTCTCTCACTGGAATCCATAGGTTATAGGGGTCTAAATACAATATCTGAAGATTTGGGAGTGAAGCTGAAACCTCACTGAAAGCAGACAGGGTCATTTATTGTAAAGCATTTTGGTTTAGGTATTTCATCCTAAACCTCAGACAAGTGTTGTGCCCAGTGGGAAAGAATATACAGTCAATTACAGAAAAAAGAGAATTTACATGCAACCTCTTTCAAGACTCTGCTTACCTGAAATTGAAGTAGTAGTTACAAATAGCGTAAGCAGCTTTCATGAGCCATAAAAACACAAACCGGTAGATGTAAAGCTGCTCGTTACAAACTCTCAGAACTTTAAAGCCTGAAAATTATCAGTATGATTTAGAGCAATATTTTATAAGACTGGTTAAAAATAAGATCTCAATGTGATTATTATACAGGCTTGAATTTGAATTATTATCCTGCACTACAAAAATAACCCAAACACCAAAACCACACACTTTTCAACACAGAGCCAGCCACCTTTAGCACCACATCATTTTGAGGAACTGGTAGTATTCTAGCTTCTTACTGTGGTCTGTTAAATCATTTACATGTAAATGGAGTTTTTTGTTTTCTCACCATATGCCCTTTAAAAATACATATTCAGCAAAACACCTTTTTCTTTCTCTCTGCATCAAATAGAACTGATTTCACTTCATGAAGGGAGCAAATTCAATCTTCTTCTAGATGCACAATTAAAATCACAAAACACAAAGTTAAATCTTCTTCAAACTTTACCCACAACAAATCACATTAAATGTCTTACTCTGGAAGTATTTCTTCTAAATCAAAACTTAGCATATATTGAAATCACCAAACATGAGATCCTAGGTTTGGATTAAGAACCAAAATTCCCCAAGACTGGGCTGGGGAGAATCCAACTGTTCTGACTTCTGTTTAAGGGCTTACACAGGGTGGTGCAGAGCAAAATGAAACCCTGTGCAATTTAGATTGATACCATTTCTAGAAACTCAACTGCTTGTGATTCTTGGAAGAATTGTGATCATATTTTAGTGCAGGCTAAAACTGTAAATTTCAAATTAAGTTCAAAATCTGACATCAAAGGTGGTTCAGATATATGGCTACAGTAAAGATTCATCACTTCTAAATGTGTCTCCATTGTAAGGGTAAGTAAAAAATCATCAGAATTTAGGCACAAAGCTATATGAATAATTTTCTTGCTTCAGTCTCCAATTGCCACCATCTTATAATACAAAAATAAAAAGCTATTCCAGTTCAGATTTAAAAAAAAAATCTCACGTGTCCCTTGGGAGAATCTTAACTCACGCTACAAACTATTCCCAGTTCAGGCAGTATCTACTTTTCCTGTTGATACTATTGGATTATGTATAAATAACTGAACATAGGGAGCAAGGATTCCCCTATCCTGACAGGTTGCCTTCACTCCGGAGCTAAAAACCCCCACATTTCTTATCCTTGTTCAGTGTCTCGACGACCCTGAAACTATTTCATACAAAACAGTATCGCCAAAACAAAGATTCTAAGTGGAAGTCCCTTCAAACATATACACAGGCCACTCACCTGAGAAGAGAAAAAACTCACATGCAAATCCACTGGCTACCTGATGCAAAATTGCTTAACTGTTTCAGGGGTCCTACAGCAGACCTTTCCAGAGGACTAATAAAAAATATTCTTACAAAGTTCTCAGCTCTTTCTTATTTGTACTGCTTATCAGATACACAATTTTGCAAGAGTGGGAATAAAATAACAATTGGTGATATAAATTCCCTTACAAGCTCCTGCAAACGCACTGTGGAAGATTTCACTAGACACTGAATATCAATAACGGTTATGTGGTAGCACTGAAGAGCAGTTAGATTTTTTTAATTGCTCTTTGGTTAGCAAGACTAGGAGTTTCTCTCATAAACTGATATAAAAATGAAAATAAGTACAGGAGAACAGTGAGTCCTAAAGAGATATAGTTAATGTTTTCACTAAAGATAACACTTGTTAGACTGTTCACAAAATCACATAAACACATGGATTTAAACCTGTTCAGAACTTCCGCAATCCTCTTTGTCTTGCATACACCTTCACCAATTATTCTTATACAATAAATAATGTATATATTGAGTTTTTCATGTTTTACACCACACTTCATAGGGTAAGAGCCAGTCATAAGTCTATGTAGCTCCAACTGTGAAGCTAGCTTCCCCAGGGAATCTCCAACCTCTTCCAAGGGAGGCATAAACAAGCACAGTGAAAATGGGGCATGGGAAATTTTCTGTCTTTCCAGTTAGGACTGGGGAAATATGAAACTATCCCAAGTATTAAATTATTCTAAACTGAGAATTAGAGATATTTTTTTTTGGTGTTTTGCTGAGTCCTAAATGAAATTAAACCAGAAAGCAAAATAAATTAATATATGAGTGCAATAAAAGAGAAAAGTCTCTGAAGTGAGTTTCAGAAAGATATGAAGACAACACATAGTGAAACTGCTTTCCACTAAACTCTGAATAGCCAGGAGGAGGGACAAAGATAAGCTAAGTAGGGCAAAGAGTAATCATAGAATCATAGAATGTTGGGGGTTGGAAGAGACCTCTAGAGATCGTCTGGTCTAACCCCCCTGACAGAGCAGGATCGCCTAGGGCAGGCCACTGAAAGAGGCTAGACTTAGATTAGATGTAAGGAAGAAATTCTCCACTATGAGCGCGGTGAGACACTGGAACAAGAAGTTGTGGCAGCCCCCTTACTGGAAGTTTTTAAGGTCAGGCTGGATGGGGCTTTGAGCAACCTGGTCCAGAGGGAGATGTCCCTGCCCATTGCAGGGTGGGTGGAAATACATGATCTTTCAAGTCCCTTGCAACCCAAACCTTTCTGTGGTTCTATGATTCTAAATAAGGGAAGAACCAAGGACGTATCTGGAATGGAGAAGATAGCTGCAACATCAAAAGTCTCCTGTGCTGTTGCTTTTAAGTGGCTGAGGAAATTTAGATTAAGTCTGGAGGACCGAAGGCCACTAAAGAGGAAGGAAGAGACCAGCTTCTGGAAAAAAAAAAAGACCAAGCACATGGTCTTCAGAATTTCTGATGTATTGACAGTGGACACTAAAGTATTTCATAAACCCTAGAAGAAAAGCAGAAAATTGAAGCTATTGTGGAACACAGCTAACAGTTCCTTAGGAGGTTTTTCTGCAGGCAGAGAAACAATCCCATTCTGCATCAGTTTTCAATACTATGCAAGGTAGTTTATTTTTCACCTAGGCAGTTTTTCATAGCACGTGCTTTGACTGCTTCTTTGAGTATACTTCTCTCAAACTCTTACCTTGCAGAAAGAGGAATACACCAAACACTCAGCTGACAGCTAATAGAAGGAAAAGAATCCAGAGGCAGCCAATCCCCAAATGACTTCTCTCCAGTGTGGATCAACACAGTCTAATTTGTTGACTTTTTGGTTGCCCTCTGCAACTTTTTTTATCTACTGAACTTTCCCTTGAGATAAGAGGCAATTTTGATCTTCACTGTTGCAATGAAAGAAAATTCCTCATCAAGACATATATTGCTTTTGCAGCCATGCCTGTATTTAGTATAATTATCCTAAGGGTAACAGATGTATAGTATAAATTGATAAACCAGTATCTAACAAGACAAATTCCAGAAGCAGACCTATGACAAATGGGTACAAAAACAGCACAGTAACCCAGTTGTTCTGTGAATACCCATAAGGGTATTACAAAGTTTACATCACGCTTCTGGAACGTAATGTTTGTTACAATAGTGTTGCCCTGTTTCTCTTTCCCTTCATACATGAAAAGGGATGGTAGTGACAGACACTTAATTACTTGTGTTTTAATTTGCTAACAGCAACGTGCTTTCAAAATTACATACAAGTAAACCAGGTTTGTCTGGTATACCTGCATTTCCTTCTCTGCTACAGCTATAAACCCGCAAAAGAGTTCCGTATGCCATGAAGAGCCCTGAAAACTGATCATCAATTGCTCTTCAGCAATTACAGAGAAAAAAAATATCATCTCCTGCACAAATGCTTGAACTGTAAGCTTCATCAGGAATCCTTCTGCTTCTTTATTCCACATTAAGTCCTCTTTGCTTGCTTATCCTCTTCTTGGCCCCCTTTCATGTTTCTACTATTCATCCGCTATGCAATTCTACAACTGATATAACACTGTAGCATCATATTAAGCCACACACATGACTTGTCGCTAGTATAGGGCTATTGACGGAGATCATTGTACTCTGCATACATCTTTGATTTTTCGGTCATCTGTGGGGGTGTGCGTATCTATTTCAGTCCTTGGCCAGTATATAGCTGTACTCAGTCCTAAAATCACAGTAATCGGATTAAAAGATACTTTCAAGCATGCAAATTATTAAACCTGTACTTTCTTAGACTATTTATGTATGAAATGGATTAGATGCTCTGTGTTTCACCTAGTACTTATGGCATCTTATGATTGCATAAGTATTCTCACAATGGGAATAACCCATCTTGGGAAAGTAGCTCTACCTGGTCTTCAATACATCACTTGAAGTCCGCAAGTCTAAATCTTGGGGTAAGAATTAGAGCTGCAAGTCTGCATAGACCAGTTAGCCTTCTGACATGTAGCAACTGCGCCAGCTTTTAAATACCTGATTTCTTTTTTTGTGTGTGGGTTTTTTTTTCATTCATTCCTAAAATAGCAAAGACTCTGGTGTCTGATGACTAATTCTTAAAATGGTTTTGGTTACTATGGTATTTGGACATCAAATCATTAGTAAGTATTCACAGAGATCATCAAACATAAGAAGCCTGAGAGACAAATAATAGTTTCCTAATAAATTGTCATTTCAGATGATGACATTAGGTACACCACAGAAATTTAGGGAAAGACTGAAGCTGTAAGCTGCAAGTACAACTATAAAAAAGAACCTCATAATTAACAATATTCATCTATGACTGAAAATTTTGTTTCTGCTGTCACTCAATTACTGATAACCACAGAAATAAGAATCTCTAATATTTCATTAAGTTCTTTATCTGTATGAAATATTATAACATAACTCAATTTTTACATGGCTAGAAAAAAATAAAAAACCCAACAGATAAATCGGAAGCATCTCACACTAATAAAACAGGGTAGCTTTGAAAACATTGCCTATTTGGACCATCAGATGATACTATTTAGGGTATATAATACTGAAAGGGCAATCTGATAACCACACTAGAAGCAATTTCAAACCACACTACTGCTGAAAAGTCAATTTAACTTTCCAGCTTTATAAGACTTTGTTATTGCTATTGTTAATTATTTCTCATTTAATGGGAAATTGGCAACAAGGTCCCCAACTGTCATTTTAAATCTGCAATAATATCATGTGAAGCTTTTCGTCCTTATTCCCAAGTCCTGGATTATCAGAGCTAAATGGCAGCTCCAGCGTTACAAAAGCTCAGGGGCAGGTACTGTTACACAAATTGCCAATTCAATTAACAGTGTGTAAATGCTCCACTGGCAGGCTGGGGGAAGGACAGCCATTTTGGCAAGTGTCATTCCTAATTTATCAAACTGTCAAACCTTCCACTCAGGTGCCTGCGGTCACTGTCTGCTTCTTAATGCTAACTTGTAAAGCTGCAGGAACCATTCTTGTAGCTTGACAAGGCACAATACTCAAAACTGATTTTAAAATCAAATGTACAGTTGTCTTAATTATTCTCAGTATAAATGATGTTTTAATTACAAAATCAGAGTGGGAATATTCAATCAAGATCCAAGATTACATGTATATACAAGGAGGCGGGCGGATCAAAGCCTGATGCTGAGCCTGATTTCAGAGGTAGCTAGTCAGTTTTCACCTCAATACAGTTTGTGATTACCTGGCTCCCTCAGCTACTGTCCTTTACGGTTTTTAGTCTGATTTTGCTCTTGGTTCTTACCAAACCACCATGTCTGTGTAAATGCCTTTCAGGAGAAAAGCCCTGTGGCAGGACTCTGATTCAACAGATTGGTTTCATCTCCATGTGCCTTGCTCTCCTTCCTCCCTCAGACATGCTCAGTCACTTCATTTAGGAATTTTTTAAAAGACCTTTTCAGAAATAGAGGCGTTACGAGCCTCTCCTGTAGAAGAGAAAAACTAGATAACTTCACATTTTCAGGCTTTCCCTCCTTTTTTCTTTGAGTTTTTCTTTTTTTCTTTCCTGTGCCGATAGAAACAGCAGACAGAAACTATTGCTTATGCAGATCAGAGCCCCCACAGTGAATACGTGCACTGTGCTGCACACTGGCGCCTGCAGGACAGCACTTGAACAGTACCCCCATTATGTACTTTGGGGGTGGGGATGTAACATCAATGCATCTGTAAATGTTTGCTTTTGGGTTGACTACTTGCTGAGTGTGAGCCACAGAACGTTTCACTTAGGTTTAAATTGATCTGACCATTTCAAAGCAAAGAAAATGGAAGTAGAAAATAAAATGCAGAAAAAAAAGTCCTTTTGGTGCCTCGTGTGACTCCTGTAAGCAAAAATGAACAAAAACCATGGCACAATAGCAGCAAAGAAAGCTCAGACTGGATAAAATGACTGTGTTCTATAATCTGTTTGTGGACATCATGGCCCAGAGGATGCTGCAAAGGAGAAGGAATCCAGAATTAAGTAGTTATGTGGTAGATAACATCTGCTATAATTTTCTATTTAGTGAAAACCTGTACGTATGTGCATCTTCCAAAGTGATCCATTTATTTTCCTGTTAGCTCATTAGGAATCTGAATACTTTTACTTTTCATGTCAGACAGTTGTGGCCCTTGGGTTCGATACTATTGTGGCACCATAGGTTCCTAAGGCTAACCATGCATTTTGTGAACGATGTAATGTATCCAGATAGTAATGCAATTCAATTGTTTTAACACATTTTAGGATGCAGATTAATTATTTTTACAAATAAGAAATAATTCTCACAACGCCTTCAACAATATGCCTTATTCACAATATTGGTTTTTTATCCATCTAAGTAAGTATGAATGAAGAAAGTGCTCTGGAGCACAGAACTACAGGGAGTGAAACATTGCTCTGTTGAAATAAAAAGGAGTTCCATACTTTGCTACAAATCATTTGAACTGAACTTGACTTCTAAAGCTTTTAAGGATTGGCCCTAAATCAAGCCAAAATTGTTTATAAAGCTCTGCTAAATATGTAAGACTGTGGACTTCATCCAATGCCCCATGAAATTATTTGGACCATCTTAAATCCTTTACTCATCCTATTGCAGCCATATCTATTAAAACATAGATCTCTAACTGGTTCCAGGGCAGGCACATCAAGAAAAAGCAGCAAGCATTTGGAAGTTACGAGGTAGATTGCTTCCGTTATTTAAATCACTCTGCATAATTTCACAAGAGCACACAATTAGATTTTTAGAGTAAATCAGAGGACTAAAAATAGAGAACAGGATTCCAATGAAGCTTCGGAAACACATGGATGCTTTGAAAATCCTAACAGGCACTAACTTTTGACACTCTCATGTGTGAAAGTATCTGCACAGATTTGACTTTCCTCCAAAGCAAGTTGTCTCTAGATAATATTATTGTTACACTACTTAGGTTTCTGCTAGTGCTTTTGTGTAAATCTAACTCATTGAGCATAACACTTCATTCGGTCTGATAGCATGCATACTTCTTTCGAACTTGAAAATGTGAGAAAGAAGAGGCAAGAAAAAAAGAAATCTTAAATCAGCAAAATAAAACGGCTGCTCCTAGGGCTATACATTGAAAATTTTATTACCTCTAGAGATTTTGAATAAGAGTTCAGGAAATTACATGGGATAGTTGCAGTACTTCACAAGAAGCATCGAGTGTGACCTAACGAAATACTGAAGTAAATAAAATATTATTAGATAACAGATTATAGAATTACTGAGTTCCAGACTAAAATCCATGATAGCTGTTTCAGTTTGCAAGAACTGAAAAATATGTGACTGAACAAGGTCTTCTTACTAGAAAGAGAAAGAAAGTTGAACTATTTTAAAAAAATGAAATACTTTTCTAGTCCTCTTTAAATCCTAATTCTGTAGGCCAAAATAAACAGACTAAGTAACTCCAAGCAGCTAATTAAAACTAGGTGGGAAAAAAAAAAGTTAATAAATCGTTCTGTGTCTATGAGATGATTCCAACTGGATTTTACTTCCAGAACATCTATTTAGCCAGCACTGACTCAATAAACCAGTGTGCTAGGGCATTAGCTTGAACTGTGCAAGCAGCTGAATATCAATCCGTATTATAATCGGGGGATTCAAATGGTAGTTTGTTTCTGGATCTGAGTTTCTTCAGTCAAGAATATTTTACAGAAGATGGGAATGAGTATTTTGACTTTGAGAGATAGAGATAATAATTCATATGTATTTAATCTGATCTCCATGCATTACAAGACTTTACTGCTGCATCGAGACCAGCCTTTGTAAGAAAACAATTCACTGTACCGAAAAGCATCTCAGCCACTGTGGAATGATATGCAATTCTACAAACAGAAATGCCGGTTAAGGGTGTGGAAACTGCAGGCATTTTGAGACTCCGAATGTAATATAATGTCACTCTGCAAACAGAAGGTTATCCAAGGACCACATTGTTTATATTACCAACTACCACCAAACAACCCTAATCCAGACAACATATTTCTATGGCGGTTCTGTACTGATGAGTTACCCAGGCCAGTTTCTGAGCTTTGAGGGTAGTTTAACCACGGACTGTCAAGGAATTCACTTGTACACTCACATCCAAAAGCAAGTTTAAAGTCCCATGTAGACATGCTTTCTGCCTCTTTCCCTAGAGTCTGTGTAGGTGCACAAAAGAATAGCAACTGAGAGAAACCTGATGGGAGCTCTCGTGAAACACCTATGAAAGTTCAAATACAATAACTCTTCCAACAATAAAACTTTGGCCTGGTGGTAACTTCAGAGTGGTAGTCACCAGAAAGTACGCCGAGAGAGTGTGCTCACAAGCCCTGTGTGAGAGCAATAAATTTAACTAGATATTTCAATGCAAATTTTCTTTAAAGACTGATGGTCCTCCTGGTATATCCTCGGGAAGTATTGTGCCCAAATTATCAAGAATACTTGCACACCAGTGTCTAAGAAACTGAACTTGATGTGTGCAGGTTCTCTGAAAATATGCTTTTTGTTTGTGGCAACTGCAGGGCTTGCATGGTAGAACAGATCATCCACCTTGCTGTCCTGAATCCTGTCCCTAAGCAACTCAAGATCACTCAGATATAAATTTTCCAGAACAGAGAATGGTGAGTAATCCTCCAGGCAAAACACTCCACATTATCCCAGATTCTAAAAGCTACAAGATTGGCTTAGACTTTAAATCACTGATGTTAAAATTCCTGCCCTGCAGTTTTGGAAACAATTAGTGATATTTATATACTGGCTTTTAGTAACAGGCTTCTAGTATGCGAAATTTTTAATACATTTTGTGATAGAAATGCAAAAAAAAAAAATTGTGGTTGCATTACTTAGTGTGCTTATTGAATGCTTGAACTAAATGAAAACCTTACCAAAATGCATTTCTCGTTTTTTCCTGTGGAGCAATCATTCAGAGAACTAAGCTCACAATATACTTGGAAAAATTATGGGGAAAACAAAGGCACTAGACAATAAGACTCAGTGTTCCTCAGTGCTGTCTTCTTCTTTCCCCCTACACATATACAGCTGTCATCACTTAAAAATTGCTGAAAAAGGAGGCCTCACCATCCTGCCCACGCCTGGGCTCTGCTTCCACCTCCTACTTTGTGCCAGCACCAGCATGTGCACATCTGTGCAGTGAGCCACACTGGGAAATTAAGGAGGCAGGAATTATTTCTCCGGGTTAGCCTTCAGCTGGACTGCCTACTTGATCTGCTAACTATGTCATCACACACTCACCATGACACAATAAAGCTAGAAATGTGTAACCAGGAACAACATAGAGATCAAGATCACCCTCTAACTGCAGCTGCAGTCAGTGGGATCTGGGTCTTTAGCTCTCAGTGTCACTGCCTGCAGATCTCAGAAGCCCTAACATCAGAAATAAGAAGGTAGTAAATATTCCAGTATTTTTCAATGGCAAGCAAAACCAGAGGACTTTGGAATGGTTTTCATTATGTTTAGCTCTGCCTTTCAGAGACATGTGAAGAGCCTATTGAATCACATCCAAAAGCAATCTCTCTCCAAGTTACGTGACTTCTACTAGAAGAAGGTTCCGTATTCCTGCTGCTTAACTTAGTAAGCAAATCCCCTGATTTGTCATATTTAGATGAATGGAAGACTTCCCAGTCTCACCACTATCTTTTCTGCTTTTTCAGGTCCTATATATCCTGTATCCATGTACAGCTGGCCTGTACATGGTTTCCAGAGACAGCTATATGGGGAAGAGATGTAAGATCCTACTATGCTTTCTAAAATGCACAGAACTGTTTAAAAACTGTGTCGTCCACAGGCATCAAACTTATTCTCAGGTGAGGCAGAGAAGCTATGGGTTTCACTCTATCCATTTCTGCACAGGTTTGTGCTCAGAGGAATCTGTAGGATTCTCTCTCTTAGAGTAGAGGACAGTTTCATGGACAGGTTTCCTTTCTTGCATCTGGAAAACAGAAGTTTGGCCAAATACTAGGATAAACCTGGTTCCAGACTTATTCTTTTTGTTCAAATGTATGCTCATTTTCAAATGGACCTGTCATCATTTCTCTGCCAAAACAAGAACTGCAACACTAAACTATTTGGGTAAAATCATTTGTGGAACTACTGAAAAGGTATCTAACAGTTCTAACCTCCTTTTGGCTTTGACAATAAGCAAAATTAATGATCACGATGCAAGATTTGGCTGGGCTCTGCCTGTCTCCAATTTTAATATAGCAAAGTGGCAGCATTTGTCCATATGGAGCATAAGAGAAGCCAGTGCATAAAACATCATTAACACTTCTTGGTCTTTCTCCACCATCTCTGCTTCTAATCCAAAAGACATCACTTCTCCATTCCTACATCATGACAAAAGTTTAAGAAGGCAAAGAAATGCACTAAAAGTGGTGCGAAGTATCAACCAAACTGAAGTTTAGGCTGTTTCTCCTAATCTTTGCTTCTTTGTAACCCATTTGCAGCTTCACCATGTAATCCCAGCCCATGATTCTTTGACGTTGCTCTGAAACAGCACCTCAATGTCTTAAACACAAGTGCATTTAAAAAAAAAAAAAGAAACACCACTCAAAATGCATTTAAAATGTATCGAGGTAATTTGTAGGAAAGTAAAAATGGCAATCATCTGATCAAATACCTATTTTACAACAGAGTCCTGAATTAGATGAACACCATGGACACCCCGAAAGAGCCAGCTTAATGCAAATCAGGTAAAATCTTGTTTTGCAAGACACAAATTTCAAGCAGTGCCATCTCGGCTGCCAAAGTATCTCACTGACTCATTCTTTCATTGGCATCAGTATCAATTTCCTTAGAGCAGTGGTGCTGTACTGTTAAGCATCCAGTTCAGATTCAACCTGAAATCATGATCTCTGCTACACCTAAACTTAGCCTTGAGTGCCTCAGCCACCTCTTGGAAGCACGGTCTCCTCCCTTTTCACACTGCTGGCAGAAGTTTGCAACATTTTTATCAGGTGCTGCAAGATCTTGGTAGTCAACTAGCTTGGCTGGCCAGCACAGAGGAAGCAGGCTAATCTTTGTACCTCCTGCCCCCTTTTTGTTTCTGTAAGCAATACCTCTAAACCAGCCCTTTACTTACAAAAAAAAATAATCTTTAAACTACATTTAGCTGTGGCAAGAAAAGGAAAGGTTATTTTTTTCATACTGGCCCGAATATACTAATGCTAGTTACAACCTAGCCATGAAAGAACAAATTACAGTAACAGATGTCCACATATCACTAAGGTGACTTCCCTCCCTATTTTTATTTTTTATCAAAAATGGTGAGTCTGAAAAGTCAAAACAAAATTAAAAAAACAACCCTGCAGCATCTGTCTCAGCAGAGTTCAAGCTGGCTGACAGTTCCTTACACTGAGAAGCTGAGAATGATGCTATAATTAAAATTTCATGAAGAAGACAAAAATCTATTTTGTTTGGGGAAACTCTTACAAAAGTATACAGAAAAGAATAGAATATGGTAATTTCAGTTTATCCCTGGCCTTGAATTTAATGATTAAACTTATGAATCCTGAACAAAATTATTGTTAGCAACACCTCATAACTTAATTAATTATGAGTGTCATCTCTGTTAGGAAGCAGGTCTTAACCATTCCAAGTGAATGTGTGGCTACTGCCACACAACACCACTCTGAGTTCTGATTTGTTTGATCACTGAGGATTAATTCTTCATATCCTTATCACAGAATTTAAACTTGACTCAATTAATTTTCAGCCTAGACAGGAATAAGTGAGGAAAAGTAAATAATCATTCTCAAGACAAAGGAAAAAGGCAGTAATGGCATAGTCAGGGGCATCTTACTGGCACCTGCCTTACTTTTCTTCTTTTTTCTTTTTTAAAAACATGCATTGCTTTTTACTGAATTTCAGTCAACTCCATGGGAGACAACACCATCCGTCTTATTTCATCTTTTAACAAGGACTTGATGAGGTGACACAGGACTGATTCTTAAAAACACATTACCTGTTATGTGAGGCATTGTGTGACAGGGAGAACTATCTTCGTGACAGGCACCTGACAGCAGATTTGTTGATTTCATGGTCACTTCATTTAAAGTAACAACAGGGTGAAATATGCCATCTGATAATCTGTTTGAATGTTGACTGTGAAAAGCACTTAACATTTCTGCCAGCTACTACTACTACTACAGAATCTGTTCTTCAATATGTGCAGTTTTACCAGCCTCTTTAATAATTATAAGTCGGAAACTCTCATCCTAGATTAAAGGAGGAGAAATAAAAGAAAATTAAAACCAAAATGACTTAAAAAAAGGTCACCTTAGCAGTGCGACACTGCATTCTGAAAATAAGAAGACCAAAAATTTAGGGCATGTCACAGAGTGAGATAGGTACATAGGTGATTTTACAACAGATATGTAGCTTTTCTCAGTTGGTTTTCTTCCATGTGGCAGTTTAATCCAGATATTTAAGATCAAACACCTCCCTGCTTAATTTTCACTAATTGGTAGTGATAGTAAAATGATAGGAAAGGGATCACAGTGAATTCTGATATTACAACTCAGGATGAAATTTTAGTTAAGAAGTTGGTATTACGCACAAACCGATGTATGACCATGATGGGAATTCAAAAAAAATAAAAATAAAATATTAAAGTTTCATTAGTTTCTCAGATGCAGAGTTTGTAAGAAATGAAAACAGAATAATAAAAAACTATTACCTACTTTTTGTGGCTGAATGAGTGAAACTGCTTGTTTTCAACCAAGTTTGAGACAGGCAACTGTAGACTAATCTGGCAGCGCTGGAAGTAAGGTCAAAAACTGTCCTTAAACAACCATCATCATATAAAAATGTGTGGCATGTACAAATTATAACCCCTGAATTCAAGTAGGGCTAAATGAGACAAATTCTAACAAATCAGCACTGCACCCCTATCATAATTAACATGTACTCACACACTGAACTATCTTGTTGATTTATGCTAACCCCCACGAAACCTGATGAAGAAATACCTTGAATCGAGATGATTTAAGCATTTTAAAACCACATTAAATATGAACCAGAAGCAGGCTGGTTAAAATTTACACTTTCTCTGAGAGATTTTTGACACATTCAGTGCTTGTGAAAGCTGAGGGGATGACGGCCCTAGTCAAATACAGTTGAGTGAGCAGACTGCAAGCATCCCACATTCCACCTCCAGTGCAGTTCAACCGTGACGTGGAGGGACCTGCCTTCTCTTTTACTTCCCTCCCCACACACACTTTTATTTACTGTCTCATAAATATTTTATTAATTAATTCCTGTTGCTGCTTGTTGGGCGGGGTTTTTTTTTTCAGTACTTTTTAATATTTTGCTACACAGTTTAACTTCAACTAGTCTTTTTATTTAGAAATCAAAATTCTGACAAGTTGACAGTCTAAGACTACAGCAAGCATCTTATTCCTAATCTATGAAGATGTTATCAGAATAATTGTATGTGTATTTGTTTATCTGTAAAGTTACTTTACTCAGGAAATAACCTCAGGGGTTCAGGTTCCCATCTCCTGGGATCACATCAGTGGCAGCAGAACCATGTATTTGAAAACTTCAGCGTGGATTATGAATACTGTTTTTATAATCAGAACATTCTGCATGTTCTTTTGTGGCACTGCTGACTCCAGTGTTTCCTGCTAAACTTCAGCCACATTAGAAATAACAACCTACAGTTATTTTGTTAAAATAACTGCTGTCAATTTGAAATCTAGTCAATTAAAAACAAAACACAAAGCAAAACAAAAACAAACAAAAAAAACCCCCACCATCAGAGGCTAAATCAACCCCTGGGCCCCACTTGCCACTTTCCATGGTTCTAAAACCATATGCTCCTATTTTAAGAACGGCTTCTCTCTTTCCTGTTTCTGTGCAAAAGCCTCGCAGAAACAAACAAAAAAGGCACAGTGAAAGCTATCTGAGCAGAAATAGCTTTCAAAAGTGCCTAGGAGAAAAGTAAAGAAACCAGTGAGACAACATAAAAGGAAAAAAATGGCTTATTTCTTAATCTATTTCACTTAGAGTGCTCCCTGGAATTACACAAAACTCCACCAGGAAAAAAAAAAAAAAAAAAAAAGGAAAGAAAACCAACAAAAAACCCCCACACACGTTTACGGGGAAAAATCCAGTTCAGAGGTCTACTGTGCATCTTTAAACACATTGGCTCCGAAGCATGCAATAAAACCCCCCTGGCCCGGATCTTGAGGTACCTTGTGGCTGCTTTGAGTTGCATCACGCACACATTCTGGGCATGAAGCCAGCGTCACTGGCCAAGTGAGGTCACACGTGTGCACAGGGATCTTCCGGTGGCACCGAGCCAGCCTCTGCTGCTCCTGTCATGTCGCCTTCCTTCCCCAGCCTCATCTGAGGAAAGCCGGACAGGTCTGACCCAAACTGGCCCAAATCCTCCCTGGATACTACACTCTGGGCAATATCGCCGTGCACGTACATCTTCTGCCCCCAGCAGTGCATGCCGTTTCTCAACTGCTGTGGAAAGTCTAGACTAAATTAACTTGACTGACCAAATTGGAATTGCGGTCCTTGTGAAACTCAGTGGGAAAATAGGCAAACTATGTTTACAGCCTCATTATGCATAAAGCCATTAAAAGTCATATACCCAATAGGCTTCACAACAAGGACAAGGAAAACCAGCTGCCTTTATGAATATACTGCTAGCTCTGCCCATTGCCTTACCTGGTGTTAAACTCCTAGTATGAAGTCACTTTCTATCAAAAAGAACAACATTTGGCTTTATACTACCAAGTTGTAGAATTCATCACTTTCATCTCTCTGCCATCTGCAGGATATTGAAAATGAAATGAAAACAGAAAAGGATTTTTAGCATGAGGGGAACACCTGATGTATGAAGTTATTCAAGCCCCAGGAATGTGTGGTATTGCACATTCTCACTGTCACAGCCTTTGTTGAAAAGGATTTCCCTGACCTTTTCTCTAACCAGCAAACAAATAAGCCCTATCTCTCAGCAGGAGAGAGCCACTGCTCCATTAGATCATTAAGCAGTTCTATTCAGACTATCCCAGTCTCCTGTCCTTGGCCCTGAAGAAAGAGCTGGCACTGGTCCAATCAGTCAGATAGAAGGAAGGCAAATGTGCTTTCGTACGGTACAGCTTGAAATGTCACAGCAGGATGAAACTCGTGGAACAGACAGCAGTGAAGAAAAGATGTGGTGCTACATGAGGGGTAGTGTTCCAACAAGGAAAGGCTGGTGTTTCAGTCTGCCAAACAACGTAATGACTCATCCAGGCAGAAAAATATTACCACCATGGGAATATTTGGAACGTCTCAGTCTGAGAGTAATTAGGGACTAAACTACACCGGCATGCTTCAGTGATGAAATGAGAAAATAAGCAATACCTCTGTCAAGTTCTGATTGGCGAGTATTAAATGAATATGGGCTTCTATCATATCTGACCACAAACTAGTAACTTGCAGCAGATTGTCAGAATGGAGAAATATTTCCACTTTTTCATAAAATACGACAGCACAAGAAAACCTGGTGAAGTGAAAAATGTTACAGTTGGCAGTAAGAGTTTTAAGGAAAATCATTACCATGATTATATAATTTAATCCTTGTAACAGGCATTTCCACATAGCGTTTTCAACCTCTAATTACTCTGTCTGCAACAGAATAAAAACGGGTAAGAAGAGGATGGGCAAAACCAGCAAATGCTGACAGTTTCACTTTATTAATAACTACTGTATACAAATCACTAAATGAAAAGCACAAATGTTTAATGGATATAGGTAATGGAATTATTGTGCTACTTATCGGTTGTAAAAATGTAAATACTTTGGCAAGAAGGACAAATGTTAATTTTTATTCTTTTGTATTTCCAAATTGTGCACAATTTGTATTCATTAAGCAATGCAAAAGGCCTTTTTTCTTTATAATTGTAAAGTGACATTATAATTAAATTGTATAACCTCAGCAGCATCTGCAATTTAAAGGATCACTTACAAGCTGGCTGGACAAAGTGCACCACATTAAGCCACAAAACTGAGTTACACATCAATAACCCTTCATTCCAGTGGCTGGGTCAGAACCTCAGCAACATGAAAAAAAAATAGATTATTCAGAGTAAAAGGTTTAGAAGGTCAGAAGCAAAACCGCTTACAAGATCAAAATTCCCAGGATTCTTTAAGACTGCATACACCGAAACCTCCTGTGACACCTGTTTGACTTCTTTCGGCAGGATGGATGCTTGTAGTTCAGCTGAACTAAACGCAGCTCCCCAAATTAAAAGGAAGGGCAAACACAAATTACTGCTCTGCACAATATGAACAACCCCCATTAGGCTGACTTAATAAGCTTTAATAGACGTATAGCTTAATACAATATTCACCTATTGACATAAACATAAATATAAATTTCAAAGAAAATAACCTACTTTCGTGAAACTACCTGTGCAGTAAAAATTAATGAACTCCAAATGATTCTGCACATCTCCAACAAATTGCATTTTCAGCCTCACATCTTCAGGACATGCTGGGTGGTTTGATGCATTCCCACAATTCATCTTCCTGCTAAGCCAATTTTAATTTAAATGCAATTAAAGGCTCAAAATGAACATTATGTATTAGATAAAGCCTTGAATCTGCAGACTATCATAAATATGATTTTCAGAAAAATTAATTACAAGCCATTAGGGTACAAGTCATCTTACTGCAAATGTTGAGTTAAACTGCAGAATCAGTTTGTTCCTTCCATTAAATGTTAAATACTGATTTTAAGCTCTGCTCCAAGTTAATAGCAGAAGGTCAGCATAAAAGAAAAAATGTTTCTGAAATAATCCTCAGAGATTCTGGAGACTTATCAATCCACATTAATTGAAAAAAAAAAATGTATTTTCTCTAAATGCTTTGAAACAATGAGCTTTTGATCTACTTCTGGTCATCTTAAAATAATAAAAAATACTCTTCACATTCTCCTTGTTCTCTGAATAGAACACAGATCTCTGCAGAAGATAGAGTTGGTACATAACTGCTTCAAATGAAAAAAAAATGACATGTTGTGTGGTGTTTCTAACCAGTAGTTGGGAGACACCCACAAACCACACCGGAGTTATCTGCATGAGACACACTCTGGGCCTGATATAGCAAACTCAAGAAAGTCAACTAAGAGCTTCTTTTCTTGTCACTTCCTTTGAGGTGGAGCCTGAGGATTCAGTACAACCCCCAGCACTCAGGCAGCAGCTGTGGAAAACACTGTGATTTCTGACTCTGAGATAGAATGAAGTTACAACTTCAATTTTTAAAATGTTCCTGAAGAAGACTCACAATGTGTCTGTAACTCCTAGCAACCATGATGCAGAATTTATGCAATCTTATTTGTTCTATGCACTTATAGAACAAGTTCAATATAACTATATACCTTGCAGAGATTCAAAATTTGAGGAAACAAAAATAGTATATTGTATATCACATACTGCAAAAAGTGCCTTTAGTGCCATACAAAGATAGGAGCATAGCCCTCAGAACTAAAAGCAGTTTTCCAAAATTCACAACTTCCAAATCTCACTGCTAGCTGTGTTCTTTAACACCATCTTATAGCTACTAAATTATTCCACCAATATTACCCACAATAGAATCAAAGGAAAACTGGGCTTAATTCCCATCTCCCAAACTGACATATTTTATACACAATATGTCAAAACTATGCATTTTTCATTAACTTCTGTTCTATCATTAAACAGAAAAGCAACGACACGGTTGGTGAAATTCAGCCATTAATCTCATAATAATTGCTTATAAATGTTCATGCTACACTGATGAGCTGAATGCATCACATACAGTTGAGGGGGTCAAAGTAACTTGAAAAAATAAATCTTTATTAAATCACAGCTTTCTTTTCTGACATTATTCAATTTAGGCACGAATGCTGAAACTCACACCTTCATCCTCTGCACACTTGATTCAACTTAATTTTATCTGCATGAATATCAAACATTTCAATATCCACCTCTATATCCAGGCCCTCCTCCAGCTGCTAACTACTCCAGGCCTCCAGGGGACTGCATGTGTTTGCTTCAATCCATTTATTGTCTTTTGCTTGTCTACTTCTATCCCTAGACACTAATGTACTCACTTCTGGATATTAGTAGATAACCTCTGTGCAGTGGGAGTTTAATGAAATATCTGGCCATCAAGCTGGATGCATGTTATTTTGGCAATTGAACTTCATAATTTAAGGGCATTAGTATGAGATTCTCTAATTTCAAGGAAAGCAGAAAGCTGTTATATTCTGCAGTCTACTTTTCACTGGCAACTAGTTTTTCTACAGCTGATGAGGTGTGATACATTTACAGACACCCAACAGGATCCTTTTCATGATGTGGGTTTCTGACAGCAACATATAAGAAAAGAGAGACACTTAAACATGACGCCCACCTACAGCTGGAAAGAGCTTAAAAACTCTTACTCAAAGCCACCACACTGTGGCATCGTTTTTTGGGGCAAAGAAATGAGTCACAAACTTTATTCATTAAGATGAAGTTCACATGCATCTAGCACCGCAGTCCCTAGAATAACTGGGAAAACTCTCAAGATATTATTTCTGATGGCATATCTTGACATCTTCATATTTTTATGTACGCCATTCTGAATCCATAACCAGTGTTCAGAGTTTTATTCCCGAATCTTTATTACATATGACTTTAAAAACGAGATATTCAGAAGGCTGATCAGAATCCACTAACATCATTGAGGGTTTCCCATTGACTTCAGTGTACTGGGTGTCAACTTGTTATTAAAGCCAGCCTAATAATCAGTCTGAATACATCATCTAAAACATGGAACAGTTCCACACCGTGCACTCCTTTTACCCTTTTAATTGTCTAGTATACTCCTGCATGTAGGCAAAGACCAGGTTAAAAATAAAAGGTTTAAATGTCAGAAGATCTAAATTCCCACGGTTCCTGGCACTGCATGTGTTGAAACCTGCGATAACACATTTGGCTTCCTTCAGCAGGACATACGCTTGTAGTTGGGCTGAACTAACTGCAATTCCCCAAGTTAAAAGGAAGGGCAAACACAAATTACCTCTCTGCACAACATGAACAACCCCCACCAGGCTAGGTTAACAAATGCTAATGGCACTCTGTCTGGGGACAGGGGCTCGTCCTTTTCACCACAAGACTTGTAACTCAAAGGCTAGAAGTGTGGTATCTATCACTGATGGTAGAATACACTGTAAGGCAAGTACAAGGGGAAAAGAGAGAGATGGAGATGACTGCATTTACCAGTGAGATGCCTCTAACTCTGCAAGATGGATGCATAGCAACGCTACGGAGGAAGTAAGAGAACACTCCAAATCTAGTACAGTGAATAAAACAGAGGTACAATGAGCTGTTGTCCAGATTTTCAAACACAATCCTCTTTCACTCTCTCACGCTTACTGCTGTTTGCCATTAGATTTTTCATTTCCAAATAACTCAGCAACTAAACAGGTGGAAAAAGTCAAACTCTGCCAAGCTTGGCTGCCCAGGAAGCTGTTGAAACCATGAGGTTCCCATTCAGAACAAGTTCTTTGTGACAGCATGAGCTCACTCTGAATAGCTGTGTGTTCAGCGATGTGCATGTTAATGAATGCATTGTTCATTGTTATCACAGAACGTTATTCAGGGTTTCATGCAAATGTTAATAAAGGTATTTCTTACATTTTTTTCACTGCTAATTTAAAACACAATTTACTTTTCATATTTACCTCATCCTGGGCGCTGCCTCTACCCAACCCTTACAAAAGTGGTTCAAGGCCAATTCTCTGGCCATTCCCAAATCTCATTTTCGTTTGCTGTTTTCAATCAATTTCCACTTCCATTGTACTCTGAATTCAAAACTCAACCCCTTTAATCCACAGACCCTCGTCAAATTCCAGCAGTTACATCTGCCCTCAGAGCCATCCCAATGTTTCAGTAATTCTTGCGAATAAAAGCTATCTTCTTCTTTGAAAAGCTGAGAAACATAATCTTAGATATTATCAATGAACTTCGCTTAACATTGAGTCTTTCCTAAAAAACTTGCCCTGAACTTAATAAATTTGTGTTTATACATAAACACTACGTGCACGCACACTCAAAATCAGCCTAGCGTTCTGAAAGTCCACAATGTTCTCCAAAAACACCCTACACCTCATGAAATTCTGTAGTTCTGAGACATAGCACTGAAGCGTCCTAACTCTACAAGGAGCAGCAGCTCACCTCCGAATCAGTGAGAAGTTTCTCACCAGAATAATAGTATTTTAACCTTCACCTAAGATTTGAGAAAGCTACAAATACACTGTGTATGCTTAAACAAAAGTATTTCAGAGACAGTTCATAATTAATGGGTTTGAAAGAGTTGTAGCTTTATTTGATTTCAACGACTACAGCTGGTTGCAATAGTTTCTTAAAAGCTTCTCACGGTAGAAGAGTGTAAATTTCAGGCTCACTAAAATACCACATTTTTGAAAATGCTAAAAGATGTACAGTGTTGCCTTTTATGTTTCAGTATACTGATGCACAGGCTCTTACACAGTGTTCTGAGGGGCTGATTTTAAAAAATCTTCTAAAGGTGTATTTGTTGCTTGCCTTTTGGGAGCATCTATATGAAACTATTTCATAAAACTATGTTTTAAAAAATAAATACCCTAAGGTGCTGGATGTAAACATAAAAAGTATCAAAACAAAATAATGAGCAAGGAGTATGTCTTGTTAACCATTCTATGGGTGTAAGTTGATGTCCACAAAGGCATCTGCTGCTTAGCTCATGCATCTGCTTAAACACATTTAAAACTAAGACCTTTCTGATTACCTGATGAGCCTGGCCTGAAGCAACTCAGCTGTGTCAGGGCTATTATGGGATGTTTTACAGGATTATTTTCCTTTCAGCACGGGACTGCTGGTATCATACGCATGTTGGCCTACTCACAATACAGCCTAAACCCAGTATTTCACAATAGGACATGTTGAACCAACAAACAGAAAAAGATGAAGCAATTATTTTCTGACGACCTCTGTTATGTTGCTAGGATTCCAGATGGCTTCTGTTTAGTAAACAGGTTAAATAATTTGACTAATTTTTATTTGATTTATTTGTAATATGCAATACCAGAAGGATCCCACTGACCATTCAGAACAGATCTTTCTGGGTTTAAAATGTATGTATTATACTTCCTTATGAATTCTACATAAACTTGGCGTTGGGGAGCTAGCCTACTTCCTCTCAGGAACAATGCAACTCAGTAACTTTATAGTTAAGAAAAGAGAAAGTCCATTTGGGAAGTACTGATACACTGGTGGGAAAAAAAAATTCCCTTTCCCAAAACTGTAAATATCCCATGGACTGTTCAGAAGAATATCCAGGAAAACTGTAAGAGGCAATAGTCTCCAGTAGAGATTATCGCTCAAGACAGGTAATTCTATATGGGAACAGAAAATACAATGCATTGCTGGTGTTACTAACACCTGTGGAGAACAGCATTTAGGAAAAAAAATACTGGAAAATAACGTTAACAAAATCACATAACTTCTAGTAGGACATCAAAGAAGTCAGTAAGAAGATAGCAGTGGCTAACATGTGACACCAGTGATCCATTCAGCCCTTACCTGAGAAGTTAGTCATCCTAGGGCTGCCATCTCACTAGGTATGCTACTAAAATCTTCAGGATGAGAATTCATGTGAAATTCAGAGCTTTAAAACAAAATCCCAACACCTGTCCAGTATAAAAAACTACAAGTGGAATGTTCCCACAAAAGTAGATGCACAAAACAACAGAGCATAGGACATGCTATTGGCCTTATATACAGTGATTAAAATTCAGAGTATTGCCACAAAAATCAAGATTGCTACACACATGTTAGAGCAAATGAAATGTGAATCATGATGGTTGCAGGTGACAACTCTACTTAGACATGATGCTCTCCACTTCTAGATGGAATTACAAAAATTATTCAGGCTGGAAGGGACCTCTTGATGTCAACTAGTCCAAACTCCTGCTCCAAGCAATGTCAGCACTGAGATCTTCATCCAATGAAGACTAGTTGACTAGTCATAAAATATTGTCACTAAATCCTACCTGCCACTCCAAAGTAATAATTTGACACAGTACCTTGAGATAAACAAGGAAATAAAGCTTTCTAAGTCAAAGAAAAATTACCTAAATTCTTCTTAAATTACCCTTGATGCAGCCAGATAGTTAAAAGATTTCTGTACTGCAGGCAATTTCCAGGCTGAAGGGTGAAAGAAGAGTTGTTCTTTTGTTTCAAAATAAAAACCTTTTCAGCACTCACAGTAAGTTTCTCCTCCAAGTCTTTTACCTCTTCCTAGTCTGCAAGTTTCATTTCTCTCTCTGTGATTGGTTAACCCCTCCACCTCGGCACTTACATGAGTCTGCAGTAGTAGTAGCTGAGCACCTCAACTACAGATTAATTTATTCTCGTAATTTTATTGAGGAATACAGAAATATTATTATCTGCATTTACAGACAGAGAACAAGACAACAGGAGATTAACGGGTTTGTCCAAGGTCACTCAAAATCTAGGAACTATATTCTGTCTCTTCAATGCCAAATGCAGAACATGGAGGCTATCAATGATTCAGATGAAATTTAGAGCCAAGGGAAAATGTTTCTGTCTGTGAACAGGTGGAATTATTTTTCCCCTGCTTTTTACTATACATCTGAAAAAGCATTCTCAAGTAGGTTGTCAGTACTCATGCAAATGAGCTCAGTGGTTGCTACTGGGATTACTATGTAGATTGCAGCTAGTCAAATGAACATTTGCAGGAAAAGGCCTTCAGATGAAGGCTTGCAGGAAAAGGCTCTTGAACTATTTCTTGTGTACTACATTGCTATGGCAGCTCATTTTCATTTTGGCTTACTTGATTACAACTCTTCACCTGAATTGCATAACAAAAACTTAAAATTTTCTGTTGCATTTAAAAAAAAAAAAGGAATGTTGCTATTTTCTTTACTTCACACTCCACTGAACAATCTGAGAAAGTACTCCCTGCTACACTCAAACTGTTAAAATATCAGTACAAATGAATAAGACAAGCACTGATTCCATAGCCATGCAACTCTTCCTTCGAGTCTCTTTTGTTCCTGGAACTCTTACTACACATAATCAAATTAAATCAATGGGATTTGATTTTTAAGTGAAACAAATATTGCTTACTGTGAGGTATTCTATTTAAAATAGAATCAAGTACAGTTAGTTTAAGTATTAGAATTATTATTCTTTTATATATAATAAGGGCATCAATCTAGGTTTGTTAAAACAAGGCATTATTCAGACTTTTGTAATTAAGTTATTTTTATAGTTAAAGTCCAGTGCATATATAAAGTTCTAAATTTACAATGGCTGAAAATCAATTTGAGTCAATATGGGAAAGCTGAAACCAACCCAGTGGATCACTTGGAGCTAATAGTACGGTAGAGAAAGCAGGAAAAAACAAGTGCTCTTGTGAAAAGTTCAAAATTCACAGCCTTTAAAATATCTTAGAGACAACTAGTTTGAAATATGCATATATCCTGGTCCCTCTTATAGGCTTAACTCACATGTTTAAAGTTAATCAGGTGTGTTCATCTTGGAAGACTTAGATCCAAAACCAAAAGGGATGCTCCACAAAACTTTATTTCTTATTTGGACCTTGATTTGACTAAAATCTACTTTGAAGCCCCCTTCAAAGAGCTGAATAAAAGATTCAAGTCTCATTTCAGTATAACTCTGCATAGCATGTTCCTTTGCATGACACTTTCTATATATAATACAAAAACTAATAATGAAAAATTTCTGGTCTACAAAGAAAACATTACTTGCTTGTCACAACTTTCTAGGCTAAACTAATTTTTGAAAACCTATCTTAACTACCATACAGTATACAGCATGGGCAACAAGTAGCAGAACATATCCACAGAGATGCGGTAGAAGGCTTTCAACCTCTACTAGTACTACTATCCATTTTTTCTAATTTTTCAGAAAGTAATGCTGGCTGAATTTGAATAGGAATGATACTTTATTGGCTAACTACTCAGGCTTGGTAGGTTGCATGCTTCCCTTTGATGTTTGTTTTTTATAGAATTCTTTTATCCATTTCTAAATAATCGCATTTTCATTGTGTTTAAGTTCATAATAATAATGTTTCATCATAATAACTAATGCCTTGTGTGCCAGTGACAATATTCTTCATAACACTGTTAGGAGGTCTACAAGGATGTCTACTATAATCTCCCTAGTTTAAGATACACTGATATGCTGAACATTTATGCAGCTATCATGTTAGTTATCCTTGTTAGATCATTATGAACACATAATCTGGAATGTTACAGTATCCTTTAACTAAAAAACCCTCACATCTCATAGTAATTAAAAAATGGTAAAGAAAAACCAGAAGCCGACAACATATATATAATACATGCACTATTGCACACAGTAGTCACAAAGGCTGTCGTCTCCGTGATGGCTTTTCAGAAGTTGGGCTTCAGTCATAGTTTTCCACAGTACCAAAAACTACTGAAATAATTGGTTTGTTGAAGCTGGTTAAACATTTTGCTATCTTTGCTTAGATATTTGTAGAGCAAACAATCTCAGTAGCTAGAGACTGCAGAAAAGTCCAATAAAATCACAGGAGTTCTTGCCAAGTATAATGAAAGATCGTTAGATAAACCAAAGTAGGTTCTTCTGTCCTCATGCCTCCACTGAAGTTGTTCTATTTCCTTTGCTGTTGTTTTTCTGTTGTTGTTTGGGTTTGCTTTTTTAATAGGTTTTGTCTGTGGTTTTTTGTATTTTTTTTTTTGTTTGGTTTGTATTTTAGAAAAACTGTGATCATACATAGAATGCCACAGAGCTTCACTAATTACAAAATATGAAAATCAGATTTTGTGTCTTCCTAGAGCTAATGGGAGCACTTCCATGAAATCTGGTATTACTGCTACATCTGCTAAAACTCCTCTTCATGATGAACAGACACAGACTGAATTACCAGGATATTCTCTCTTGCATTGCTGTGGCTTCCTTTTAAGGCAACTCACACATGTAGTGACCTTCTCTGACTCCAATTCAAAATTTGAATATGAAAACACTCAAGAGAATGTGGCTGTGATTCTAAAAAGACTTCAATGTTTTGATAGAGGCCTGAATATTAGATTTTTCTTCAGTTCTTCAGCAGATGCTGAGTATCTTCAGTTGCTAAAATATATCCTTGGTCCTGAAGCACCATGCAGGTGGGCATCACTTTTTGCTGAACCATGGCTTTCAGTGGTAGGTACATAAGCTTGGAGGTTTGTCCCTTTGCATTGAGTGCAGCAGCAGACCCCAAGAGATCCCACCACCTTACAAACTAACAAACCTGCACATTCTCCTATGACTTTTCACACTGCCTTTTAACAGTTTTACTACAGAATATAAAATATTAACAAAATTCTATAGCAAGCATAAAGGAGGTTGATTTACCCGTTACAAGGCATATAAAGACCATCAGTAATTTAAAACTCCATAAATATGATGGTTGCTAGAGTCCTGATTAAATTCTGTCATATCTGTCTCACAAAAGTTCCTTCTGTTGAGCCGCCTCACAAATAACACTTAGGAAGAGTCACCTGCAAGTTCAGAAAGCAATACTTAAAATATACCACAAAAGCACCTTGTCTGGAACAAACAAACAAAGATATTTTCTTGTTTTAGGAAATACCTATAAAGGCTCAATCATTCTACTTCTAGGGTACAACGTTGGCCAGATTATTTTAGGCTGGTACCTTGTTCTCTGGAATGACAGTTTTTTCCTTCTTATATAAGGTAGTTGCCAGTGGTCATTATTGGACATGGACATTCTGAAAATAGGAACTTACCATAACCAATGAAGTGGTGGCTCCCTCAGTTTACAAACTGTTCATGTTCAGTCACTAGCATCTGGAGGGTTTCAGATATCTTGTATTTTATATCTTCTATGAAATTGGTTACTCTTATATTGAAACTCTTTAAGTGTAAAGCATGGTATGGGCTTCTTACATTGAAATATTAAGCTCCTGATATAACAGAAAAGATGAAAAAAATGTAATATGTCTAGCATTTCCCCAAAATATACATATATTTCCCCCACAGAAATGGTTTTGCATTTTAGAGTCTAGTTTTAATAATATCTGGTTTCCCCATTTTTTTGTAAGTTACTGGTCATTGCATGCTCCCAGATTCCAACATTGAGAAGTCAGAACCACTTACAGCCAGGACTTAGTGACTGAGATAGTTTTATTTATCTCTGTGCACATAGTTCTCCTCCACCCAATTCAAGGAAATAAATCACTATTCATTTCATTTGCTGGGAGAGACATAAGAATAATGGTGCAAGCCTGATAGTGCCATATGTGATGGCGTAAGCTTTGGCATATAAAATATTATTGGCAGAAGTTTGGATAGATGCATTACACCTAGATGAAAAAGCAGGCCATTGCAAGTTAGATCTAAGAAAACTCATATATCACATCATTTTTTTTTTCACGTATTCTTTATATGAGACATTTAACAGAAATTCTATTTTTAAAACGTATTAGTTTCTTACAGAGCTTTAAAACATTTTAGAGGAACCGTATTGCATACCCTTTAAACTATAAAATCTCTGCCCATGTCCAACACACAAAACTCAGAGAAAGAAAAAAAAAGGCAGAAAAACATTTATCTGAAAGCTACCAGAGTAACTTCTAATTTGTAAAAACAGAGTATCTTTGAAGTCCAGTGTTTAAAAGACTTCCCAGAGCTACTCTGCATTCTTCCAGAAAGTTGAGTTTCCTTACCAGATGTGACATAATTTCTAGCTTTGAGATACAATGCTTCTAACCCTTTCAAATAGCATGCGTTTTTCCCCCTCACCTAAGTAATTTGTGTCCCTCATCTAAGTAACTGGGGAAGGGGGAGGAAGGGACTGTTTTCCTGTTAGACAGATCTCAGAATGTCTGAAAACAAGAATAAGTCAAGATAAAAATAATAAAATAATTACAAGATAGTAATATTTAAGCTGCCATTTCTTTTTTTCTATAAGTCTAAGATGTTTATTTTTTTAGGGGAAAACTCTCCAATACAGAATATGCTAGATTCTAATTCATAATATGGTGGATACATGTGTTCCCATAGGTTAGCCAAGGCCTTTTACTATACTTGATCATGAAGTTACTAATTTTCCCTACTCTCCTTTTATTTTTACCCTGAAAAATCAGGTACAAATATTTTCATCTGTTCTTTAGCCACTAGTCAGCTGTTGTCCACATCATTCAGGAACGGTTAATCAGTAGTAAATAAGGCAAACATATGAAAATCTCATACAGCAATTAGAATCAACACCTAAACTTACTGTTCCTCCTGCTCCTGCCCCCAGGCCTAGGAAATAGGTATATCTATTTAGGGTTTTTCTCTCTTCTTTTTTTTTTTTTTCTTTTTGTGAGGAGAAAAACACAGCCAGAGTTCAGACTGAAGTGCGGTATTGTACTGATTTCAGTCTCCGTACTTATCCCTGCCTGTACGATGGCTCCTGTACCTAAATACCAGGCATCTGAAACATGGTGGGACCTCACAGAGCCCCAGGAGTGCAAAGTAGTTCACAGAATCAGAGCTATAATTATTACAATTAATAACATAACCATAACAACAACTAATTAACCAATTAAAATATCAATTCTCCCTTAATGACATAGATAAGAGTTGGAATTCATTATGGTCATAACACTTTACATTAAACATTTTTAGCGTGTAATTCCTCCAAACAGATTTGATTCTGATGAAAAACAGACACCCAATATTTCATGTTGATCTGGTGTCTAAAAACATTCCATTTGTGCTTAAGAAATGTGTCATCTCTCTACTTCTTTGTATCTTCTTATTCCACTCAATGACAAAATAACTGAAGTCATTTGTGATTGATGCTCCATTCTTATATAGTTATTTCCGGGCTGTGTAAATTCTTCCTGATCGGCCTTCTTGTTCTTCCCTAGAGGTGTGCATGACTTCTCTCTTCTTTAAATCAAAACCTCCCCACATATGGTTCCCACCAAAGCTTAAAAATTGTCTAATTTTGTAACCGTACTGAGTGTGACAAAGAGGAAGCAGAGCACCAGATTATTTGTCAGGCTACACATCACTTTTTCCAAACATTCATATGCACCTTTCTGAGAGTAAAAATAAATTTCTCACTGTAATTTTTTAAAGTGTAATTTAATCTCTCTACTCCCTTTTCCTTTTTGTTTCCCTGTTAAAAGCCTTAGTGGTGAATCAAAGCTTAATGCCATGCAGTCTCTACTGGGACCCAACAAGCAGTGGCTGATGGGCAGAATGTGCATGGTAGGAACAGCAAAGGGTTTGGCCTTTCTTTTTGAATGCTATCACCTCTCACCACTATTTTCTTAACAATAGGAAACTAAAAAAGCAGTGGTCTCCCAGCAATGATGGGGAGCTCAGATGATGCTAATGATTAGTGTATTTTCCAGTAGTGTTCAGAGGAAAGGTAACCTATTCGCTGCTTAATAATCCTACCGTTTCCATTTCGTCAAGTGGCTGGTCAAGTAAGTCACATACTATTTATGAAGTGTCTGAAGAGTTTTTATGCCCTTTTTCAAGAGTGAAAGTGGTTACAACTGAGTTTGTTTTTTTTTTTTTTTTAAAAAAAAAAAAAGTAAGCTCAGAAGACAGAAACTACCGTTAATAATTGTGGCCTTTTGAGGAAAGTTTAGGTATAAATTTTTTCTATATATTTATCATAGTGAAGAATCACATGTGTTTTGGGGATAATGTATTACAGCCTTTATTCCTGTGTTATCTGTACATAAACTTTATCACACAACGTTCCCTAAAAGCTACAACTGTGGTTTCTTCACAGCATATATTTCCTATCTGTAGTTTTTACTTTCTTTCCTAATCCTCCTATAAACTGAACCAAAGTTTCCAACTCACTTCCCCTTGTAACATTGGTCAGGTGTTTCCCAAGCCAAACCAGGAATTCATGAAAAGAGGCTCTTCTGAATGGCACAGTCACATAGTCATAGCTGCCTGTTTGGCTCACCGTTTGCTGGAAAGCATTACTGCATTGCCAATACTGTTTTTAGTAAGAAAAATACTTTAGTGCTAGTTACCATGCAAATATCTCTTCCACACAGAGGGAAATAACATTCCTTCTTTACTAATTTGTTAAAAGCCTTATTAATAGCATGTCACTGGACTGGACCAGCACATGCCCTGGTGTGCTGCTCATCTGAACTGGTTCTTTTCTGAAGCTGTGAATAGTAGAAATGCTACCTTCTAAGTGATGCTTCCTGTAAAATCCCATCCTCCTCTTATTATGCCTTCTCAGGGTTTCATTTGAACAGATGTGACTCAGCTGCAGGAGGTTACAGGTGGTGACAAAGGTTTGAAACACGTCTCCAGCCTGTACAACTAACATCAGCACCAAACTATTAAAAGCGATTTCTTTGCCACTTTCACTTCTACTACAAGGAGCTTCAGTACAAAAATAAAATCCAACTCATTCAAAATTTCTTTACAAATCATAATCCTGAGAACTAACAACTCCCACTAATTTTCAAGTGAGTAACAACACTGCAGCTTTCTGGTTTAGCAGTCTGAACCTCTTCTGGAATGCTGTGATGGGATATAGAACCCAAGAAAAAATACGCTCTCCATGCATATTCAAGCTATATCTTCCACCTGTCAGCTTCAACAAATTCACTTCCTAGAGTTATCTTTTCCTTCACATTTGAAAACCCAAAGCACTTAGACAATATCCTGTTGCACTGTGCTCTCATTACATTCCTGACACATTTCTGCCTCAAAGTTTGAGGCTTGGTGATTGCCATTTCTCCTACAGGAACAGACTGGAAGCTGGGGGAGGGATTCCTACATCTTGTGCTAAGCTTTTCCTACTCTGTCTGAATGACTTGTACACAACTCTGTACCAGTTAGCATCACCACATCCACAGTAACTTAGAATATATGCTTTATCTACTAAAAACTATTGTTTACAGTTGCGAGGAAATATTTTTTCTTTTTTAAGGGTACAGAGTAATGCAGTTCAATGCTTTACAGAAAGCCTCTTTATGTAACTACTCCATGTTTTCTCTTGGTTTGTGAATGTTTTGATTCAAAAACCTGCCTCTGCAACACATTCATATTTGTACTCAAATGCTCTTCCCACATTTTAAGAGCGGTGTCATTGTTATTTCTATATCCTTTCTGAAAGGAGGCAAGTGATTTATAAATATTTTCCACTTCACTACACATTGCATAAATCACTGGGCTGACCTGTACTTCAGCAGTTTGTCTGCTCAGCCTCACTGTGGTTTGGGATCTAGCAAACGACTCCTTTCTCTTGGGTCACTTTTTGTGCTTATCAGATGGAAAATCATAGAGCGGGTTAACTCTGAGATGGCTTTCCAATTTTCTTTTGCTGTTTCAGAAGTCAATTCCCAAAGTCATCATGTGACAGCAGTAAAGACTAATAGAAAACAGCTTTCTTGTAATTTTAATGCAGGCATTTTCTGGTAAGAACCAAACCAGCATTACCCTTTAAGGTATTCTTTCTCTCCTCTGCACTAACATACAGTCCTTCCTCTGTGGCCCCTTGCTAGGTATTCTCACTTCTCTTGGTTGAGGGTGAATGCAATGAGTCCAAAACAATCACACACTCCACCTCCTACAGGAGGAATAAACCAGAGAGACCTAAAGTTGGTGAAAACTTGGACACTTGTGCAACAATTCTTTCGTTGATTCATCTTCTCACACATGGATATTGGGTAGAGAAAATGGTTCTTTCCCCTTTTGGCTGATGGGTTTATGGAGGTGTGGGGAAGGCTGTGGTACACAGCATCCAAGCAGTTAGGTCTATGGCCATCCCCTTCTACTGCCACTCAGTATTACAGCGAGAGGCCATGAGGCAGCATGGGGTGCTCTCACTGTTTTCATGTCTGCACCGACTGCACATTTCCAACCCCTTATTCCATATTCAGAGGCAACCCCTTGCTGCAAGACCACTCTGCTAAATTTCCTGGTTAACAGCTCCTGAACCTAGCTATCATTTTCCCAAGCAGTCTGTTCCCTGCATAATGTTATCTCACAAATCCGTTTATGCTCGCAACTAAAGTAAGCTTGAAATGCTATTGCCTTTTCCCTCCAGATATAATTTGTAAACTTCACCTTCAAAGCACTGTATCACTGCAAGTCCTTTGTCTGATTTTTTAAAATTAGTCCTGTCTATCTGCCATAAGAAGTCATTGTTTCAGATGCTCTATGGTGCTGAATGATTGATTTTCACATATTAAACTGAAGTGAATTCAGTTTCCATTCTGCTTCTCTTTTACTGCAATCACTGTTTAGTCTCACGCATTCCCATGGGTGGTGTACCCAGGCATGATGATTACTACTTAAACAATTGCTTGCTTCTGCTTTTACCTTTTCTTTTTTTTTTTTTAATTGGCATCAAATTGTTAATGCTGCTTTTTCCCAAAGACCCATACCCTTGTATTATTTTCCCGGCCTTCATTATCTTGATTACTTTCTGCATCAAGAACTAACTACATTTCATTTATAGATCATCCCTTCCTCTCTAACTTTTGTACCTACAACCTAAGATTCTTGATCATTAACTTGTCATGGTTAACAAACATACACATCATTACCTGATAAAGATGACCCAACCCAGGTGATTTACTATACAATGCTCTGTATTTAAAAGAAAATCACCTTCTAGGAGAGAAATCTGCTGGGTGCTCCCACAATGATTCCTTCTCCAGCACATGAAAAATCTTATGGTGCAATTAGTGCAAAGAAAGATCATTGCAGAAGGATATGGTACAAGCATTCTTGCACAAGCACACAGACTTCTGCAACACCTCTTTGGCCTGATTCATATTTTACTTTATGAGAAAGCCTAGTCATTTTAATAGGGTTACTTGTGCATTTTGATACATTTTCATAACAGTAAATGGATATATCTTGCTGACAACTCAGTAGTATTCAATTATTTGTAAGAGTTTTGCTGAAGGCAACTTTGAAAAACAAGCTATTGTCAACAGACTTAACCTTGTCAGATAAGGGCTTACATGCTCACCAAAAAACTGCAAAGGTCTGCAAATCATAATCTCCTAAGTAGGAAGACACTGGATTTTGAAGTCTTACATTTTCTGCCTACATTTCTGCGTTGAGCCACACAAATAAGCCAGACTGCACTTTTCTGTTCCCAGGTGTATATCTGTTTTGGTTTGTTTTTTTGCTAGGAGCTTCCTCTACTGTTAGCATGCAAGAGACATAAATATAGCTGAGAGGAGAGCTGGGAACCCTTTCTCAGATGTTACTGTCCAACCACCTTTGGTCAGTTCCATCACAAAACACTCCGTTGCAGTGACACAAGGACAGAAGAAACTCATGCTTCCCATTCTCTCTTCCTCCTGGACATCTCCAGTGTCACAGTTCAAGGAGACCTGCAACACCTCATTCCTTTTCAGGATACACTGAAAATATCCAACAGTGACAAAAGTAAAAAAATAAGGATGCAAAACTCTGGACATTTGACCAAATCAATCGTAAAGGAACCAGCTGCTCTTCCTGAAACCTGTACACAACATGTTTATAGCAGACAGTAAAAATATTATTCTAAAATTCTATTTCCATGTGTTATTACAAAATGACAATATTGTTTTTAGCCCATTTCCTTTAACCAGATTGACAGAATTACAGGTTGACATTACTGTGAAATTTTATGATGTATTATGTTAAGTGTGCCAGTTTGATTAGTCTTGATTGACAGCTAGTACCTGCACAGAAAGTTAAATATCTCTGGAATATTAGAGCAGTGAATAGTGTGTTGCCCCCTTCATTAGTATAAGTATACAGGTAACTACAAGTAACAAGAAATACATAACAACAGAAGTAGTAGTAGTAAGATTATATATACCATTAAAATAATGAGAGTGTCTTTACCATATTGATCATTTATATTTTCTCTCACCTGAAACACTCCATGTTCGACAAACTTTTTAAATGCATGCTGACAAACATAACAAGTCTGAAAAAAAATGAGATCTTTCATGCTGTAGACATGCTGTTCCTAGATATACTACCACAGCTGAGGGACTAAATTTAAAAATCTCAGCACATGCAGTGGCTGCATCTGAGCTATCATATCACAATAATGCTTCTCTCCTACAGCATCCTCATCTGTTATCTGAACAGAAGTCAAGATACTTTCAGACTAGAAAACCAGAGGCTAAGATGTCTAGTGAATTAAGCACAGAAGCTGTGCATTCCCCTTCTGGCATTAGGGTTTGAGTCCAGCCTATGCTTCAACACGTGATGAGACTGGAGGATCTCTGCTCGCCCTATAGATTACGTTAATTCATATCACGAAGTGGCCGCATGTTACAAGAAGAGACAGCATTTGTAGAAGCTGCTCTTCACTCGTACAGAAATAGGGCAATTCAGGAAGGAGTGTGGTAGAACTTGGACCTTATGTGCAAAAAACTCTTTGAAATAATTTCATAGGTGGTCAACAAATTATTTTTTTTTTACTTTGTTAAATATCTTAGAAATTAAATATCTTAGAAATTAAATATCTTTGAAATCAATGGATAAAGAGTAGGAAGAGTCTCCTTTTAACTGCATTTGCACAAATCATCACATATCTTTTTATAAGCATATTGATTACCCACTGAAAAGGACTTAAAGTTTTGCCCCTTTTGCTGTAGCTCTTCCACATCCTGATTACTTTATCAGCTGGATGTCTTACAACCAGGTAAAATCTGTTTGTGGCCAACTAACAGCAACCTCTTCTTGGAACTACATGAACCTCCAAATAGGAACATTTTCCTGAGTCCCTGGCATTCTAAGCACCACATAGAGAGTCAATCATATCACCTTCTAGCCTTTTTTTAGCTAGTTACATCTAATTTCCATCCAAATTTATCCAAATTTCCAGATTTTCCATCCTTCCTGGCCCCAGGTAAACAAGCCATTCTTCTGCTGATCCTCATACCCTTTATCTGCATCTTTCACAATTTGAATCTCCCTCTCCTTAGTGCAGGAGACTACATGCCCAGCCCAACAGGGGCAACTCCTCCTTGGGAACAGTGGGGTACCTCCACACCTTGCCTCCATATAACCTTGCCATGTCTCATTTCACTCCTGTACAGCATATATGCTCATAGCAAGCTTGCCAATACAACACCATGAGACAGGTTACACTCCCTGGGCAGAAGGAAACTCTGGAGCAAGAAGCAGAGTAGCCCAGTACAGGTCACTAGTTACCTGCGTTTCATATAATTTCATATAAATTATTCCCTTTTGCAGCTCTACCAGCACTGTCCGATCTCGACCAGAAGCAGCTCTCCAGCCTTAGAATTACATTTGACTTTTTCACATTGCATCACAGTAGTGTCTTTTAGGCTCTTTAAGATCAATTTCTCTATTTCAGTCATTCCATCTGGTGGAATAACTTGCTTTAAGAGAATTTAGTACTATTAGTCCCCAGGTGCATCATTTTGCGCTTTCTACTATGCAATTTCATTCCATTTCTGTTACTCTAGTCCTCAAAGTTATTCAGCCCTAACTGCTTCTTTCTCTTAGTTTTGCGTAACTGGTCAACTTTTTTTAGATCTTGAGAAGTTCCTCAGAATCTTCTCTCCTGTTAGAAAGTTCCCTTTCAAACATCTCACTTGTTTAGTTTCTTACTCATTCCACAAACTACCAATTGTTATGCTGACACACATACTCTCTGGTTGAATAGATAATTTTTGACACAACATTACAGAAGTTTAAGCTCCAGAAAGACTACTAGTAGTCAGTATTCTCCTCCCCCCAATCATTTATCTGGTTAGAGATATATCAGGCTAATCTTGCCTTGTCTGCCTCTTCTTTCTTTTTTTTTTTTCCTTTCCAAATTTAATTTCATAATTCTTCAGCCAGGATAAAAAAAAAAGTAAAACATCACTTAATAGAGCCAGGGTTTGTATTTGTATATCTAATAAATGACTACTTAACCTTTCTAACTTCCATTTTTAATTAATTAGGTCCATACAGGCAAACCCTTTCAGCCTTTGTAATAGCATCTTGAGCTCACACATGTTGGAAGGGCAAATCATTTCATGTGACGTTTTGAAATAAATGCCTCTCCATCCATAGGTGTACAGCAGTTGCTTCAAGTGGAAAAAAAAAAAAAAGAGAAAATAAACAAAGAATACAAAACCCTAACTCTTCCACAGTATGTTTGGTAATATGGTAAAACAAAGAGAGATTGATGCCTGGGATTAGTAGCAGCAAATTTTAATGGATTAAAAATGTTTCTTCAAAATGTACTGGTAGTAAACTGATAAAATTCACCTATCGGGATTTTATTTTTTTTTAAATAATCCATCATGTTTTTATGAGACGAGACAACGAGAACATTTTCAATTACATAGTTTGTGTTGCACCGTTCTTGTCTTTTAACCTGCCTTGTTGATATAGTCAGCACAATAATTTGATCTATTAATATAGCTAACCCTTTAAATAAAAAGTTGTATGTTTGGCTGCAGTTTCCTTTAAGGCAACATACTTGGTTATTTTTATACAACTAGCCAATAAAATGTATATGTTTACCTCCATCCCTTAGTTCAGAATGCAATCCATGCTTAGATACTATTTGTCACTAAAGGAAACATTACTGATGTTCTGGCAGAGATAGAGAATGTATTTTCATTGCAACCTGCTTTCTGTATTTACTTCATTTCTCAATGGATGTGCAATCATTCTGAGGTGACAGGTGACAATGGCTGATACCTTCGTAACAGTCCCTTTCAGTTTCTGTCTTAGTCCTACAACTAAGAGCCAGAAGGTTGAAAAATCTCAGCTTAAAAGTCATTGCACAGAAAATTAAGATGAAAGAAAATGATGAATCTAAGGCACACCTAAGTATCCTAATTAGCTTCTGCTGGAGTACTTCACATTCATGCTGTAATGGTACGTAGGAACATGAATTGATTCCAGAAGAAGTCTGGTACAGTCAATCACTCTACTCATGAGGAGATGACTGCCCTGGTTGAATAAGCCTGTAGACCACTGGAAGCTGGTATTCTTTCAGCTATAAAGCCCTTTTGGCTACATGTCCTTATCCATCAATGAAATCTTCAAATAATTTGGCTTTCCTTTTGCACTGCGAACTTTCCTAGAAAAAGTACATACAGCTCTAACTTTGGCACTATTTGGATAGAATATTAACAGAGGAGAAGGACATCTGTGATGAGAAAATATAACCAGAAATGTGTCCTGCCTCAAAAATTCCTCATCAACTTCTATGTATCTGGAAACGTAGTGTCTATCATCTGTCATTTCTATGAACGTGAAGGTAACTAAAAATAACAATAATTCAACATGCCTGGAATTAAATTTGGAAAACATTCCATGACAGTAAATTTTGAGGGAAGGAAAAAAAAAAGTGTTAACTGTAATAGCTGCTGTTCCAGGGCGTGGAGAACAAAGCGAACACCTATCTTACTGCCATAGCACGCACACCTCAGCTTCCTTGTGTGAAATCAGCCTGCTCTGCAGCATAGAACTGAACTAAAGGAGAAGCAAAGCATCCCAGCCTGGCACATCCTCCAGGTGCTGGGTTTGCAGGTGTGAGATGGGACCTGCCACACAGCACTCACAAGCCTCTAAATGCTTTGCCATTACACTGCAAGTGTTGAGGACTGCATGTTTAAGTACACGACTTAAAAGCAGCCCAGAAAGCTCAGCAGATAACATAATCCAACTGCAGAAGAACTAGACTGGTTGTGAGGATGGGGACCATTGTCAGTGCTGCTTCAGTGAAGGCTACACACCCTGGTTTTACACACAAGCTTAAACTATTGAGGTGTTAATCCAAAGGCTGGAATGGGGCAGGCTGTAGAGGTCCCTGATCATTTGCTGATTGGGTTGGGAATTGTGTGGAACTTGAAATCTGAAAGAGTCCAAGGGACGTGCTACAAGCAACAGCTTTAGCATCATGTAATATATGAATGGAAACTTACATGCCAGAATGGAGGGGTGTAAACATTTAAACCTCGAATTTTACATACCTAAGGGGAATGAGGACAGTAGTCAATAAAACACCAATAATCTTTCCCAGCTTTATTTAAAAAATATTCCAATATTTGGATTATACCAAAGTATTTATAATGTACCTTACACGCATGAAACAATTGTTTCACTGTGAAAGTATGTTTTCCCTTTGAAAGCTGGCTTGTATACATTAACACGTGCTCATCAGGGCTTCAATACAATAGTTCAGAAATTACCTTTATGAAGTTCTAGAAAGGTTTTTTTATTGTTCATTTTGTGGGGTTTTGTTCTTTGTTATTAAAATAAAGTGTTTGTTCTATGCGCTCTCAAAGACTTAGATGCAGGTACAGGAAGAAAAGATGTTCTATCACCGTTTTATCACTTGATTACCTTATCACACATATTTGGGTCCCTTTACATTTGAGGGATACTTTCAGGGTTCTTCATTTAAAACTTACAGTCTGGTTTTGAGTGGGCTGCTACTGGCTTCTGTTAAATTAGTATGTTTCCAAGAATTCAAAAATTATTTTCCATTCAAACCCTGTTCTTAAGAAATAATCCATTAAAATAATGACCAGATAATCATTGCCTTAAAAAATCTGGGGCATTTCCCATTCCCTGTCATTTCCATATGATTTATTGAAATGTCAAGTTTTCTTCTTCACCTTCATACATACAAGAGCTGAAAACGTGATCAGCTGGTGAAAGTCAGATTTCTCCCTTTGGCAAGATCATAAATATTGATCTCATCCAAAAGAGAACCCCACTGTTTTTTTATCTGCTTGGGTTTTCATACAGAAGTACTTCAGCATGTGCTTCTAAGACTATGGTTTAAGAAAGTTTCCAAATGTTTTTTCAACAGGAATTGAAGATAAAGAACAGATCCCTCAAACCACGTAGTTTTGATATTTGAAAAACAAACAAGTATGCCAAAAAAAAAAAAAGAAAATATAATCTGATGATTAAAGAAATAAAACCCAAAATCATCTGGCTAATTCTGAAAGCATAAAAATCCAAATTAAGTCTACAGGCCCTCATGATGATTTCATTACGAGAGCCGTGCTAAGCTTTATAAGTTAAAATTGGCCAGTAGTGTCCAGTCACACATTTTTCAAAATACATCCCTCTACCTCTTTTAAAAGAGTCTTTAGGTATTAAACATTTCAGAATGTAACTTCTTGAATTGATGCATAACTGGGCCTAGTAAGAACAACTGCAAACGCTACTCCACAGTGTATTTTTTTAAATAACTTAGATGCCATTCGGGGTTTACAGGCAAATGTTCAGGTAAAGAAAGAATGGCTTTACAAACGGTAGATTTGCAAATTTAATCGAATGGTTTTCTTGCAGATAAAAATCTTGCAGATAAACAAATTTTGGTAGATAAGCGGGGGTATTGGAGTTTTACTGTATCTCAGACAAAGCTTAATAAAAACTTACGATACCCTGTTTGATGAGACTGAATTCCCCTTCCAGTGCCAAATTACTATTCCAGTTACTAGTATTTCTCATCATGGAAGACAAAGATATACTCAGGGTGAATGAAACTGTTATTTCATTGTGACTAGAGAAAGGTGTGCCCTGTGCATATGTGTACAGCAGAGTGTGGAGACCAAAAAGGAAAAAAATTGAGAAGTGCGGTCAACATATTCCCATTGCTTATATAAATGTTCTCCTAAATATGCTGTAGGTTTTGCTTTTAAAACAGATGTGGTCAAGATAGCTGTAAAAATAAAACGTATCTTTATATCATAAGCAATGTAAGGTATGTTCCTTGTAATATATATTCTCTCTATTTATTTTTCAGTGTAGAAAATTTTAAATAACTGCAAAACCAAACACAGCCCCCTCTGCTGACAGTTTCAGACCAGAACTACAAAAATGCCGCAGACATTCTTAGTAGAACTGAGAGCACATATTAGGTTAGAGTGAAACATGTTACTGCGTGGCTAAAGCTCTTTACAAAATAAAAATCTTGATTCCCTGAATTAAAACAGAATTAAAAAAAAAAAAAGAAGAATCCATGTTAAATATAGTAGCTTTAAGATAAGATATCATGAGAACGAACGCAAAACAAGAAAATAGTTTCTAAAAAGCCACTGTGTTTTGTCAATCTGTGGTACTATTTCAGTATGCAATTAATTACAGGAGAAAACTGTGAATTCAGTAGTGATTTGACCTGACTAGCTAACCTGAATATATGACAAACACAGGTTAAAAACTATGGCCACTAACTCGCAGACTCAGATTGACAGGAGAGGCATTTCCCAGAAATTAATCCAGCGTAGTTCCTCAGCACAGCATTTGGCCTCTAATCAAGCACAAGTCTCATCAGGAACCAGCGCTCAAAGGCTGACAGAGGCAGATCATGGGCCCTTCCCAATGAACACTTCCACGTACTTGCTACGGGAACCTGCTGTTTGGGTTTTGTTTTATTCAGGAGATACATTCACACGGAATTAAGCCTCTGCTGAATTTGTTTATTTTTATGATTGTGTATAGCATTGGTTTGACTGCCAAATAATCTCTCTTCTGCTGTTACAGAAGCAACTCTTCCTTTATAGTAATGCATTACTCTGGTTTGATGGAAGTTTAACTCCAGTATAATCAGCTTCCCTTGCATTAAAGCCCAGGAAATGCAGCAGTTGGAATCCACCAGACAGACCCAGCTCCCAAATTCCAGGGAGGGCATCACCCTCTGCTGCCCCACTGCTCTGTGGGAGAAGAAGGGAGAGAGAGAAGTTGCCATTGTTCCGGGAGAGGAGCGTTTGGAGGACACTGGTGGTACCTCTGGTAACGCACTGTGGTCTCCCCAAGGCCTCAAAGGACAGCCATCAACGCCCTCTACACCTCCAGAAGACAGAAGATCTGCTTCATTACATCTAATGGGTCTTTTGTCATCTTGCTTTACAGTGAAATGTACAGCAGTAATGTCAGGTTGGGTACTGAAAACAGGCATTCCACAGCTACACACCTTGCTGAACTGTTTAGCCAAACAGTATTGCCAAATTTAAATGAAGAGATGTAAAATTACAGTTGGAAGTGGCTTCTTTTATGCCCAGCACTGCTTAGAACAACTATCAGAGTACTATGAAACAGAGTGGAAGTTTGGTTGATTTAACTAGAAAAGCTAACCGTGATTTTTCTGGAAATTAATTTTATGAGTTCCTTAGTATTTGTGTAGAGCAAGCTCCGAGTGAAAAGGAACATCTCTACTTAGACTCTCTAGAATACTCTTAGATACTCTTAGAGTATCATTTGGAATATATCAAAACAGACCCATCAGGCAGTTTTACAAATTAGTATATCCAAGCTGCCTTTATGGATTGTGATTCAATTTGTGTTCATACTTACATTGTCTTTTCTCCAATAAATATTCTACCATAAACTCTGTGTAATTTAACCTGTAAGTATAGCAGCATGTCTTAAGCTCCAGTGATAGATCTAAAAGCATACGGTATTCGTACTCCTGACCTGCTACAGACTAACACACTAGCAGACTAGTTAGAAGACAATTAGTCCAATTTCACATTTCCTAGCAGCCGAAAAATTTCATGTTATTTTAGTCACAGTGGATGGATGCCAAGATCACTGGAAACAAGCCTGCTGATTTACCCAGTCCATTTTAATACTTTCGAAATAGTGTTAAAACATGGCTGTCCTAATTACACAGGGATCAGTGCACAGTGTCCCTCTCACCCAGGATTCTCCCAGAAGAGCTGCAATCACCTGCATTCTCCTTAATTTCACCATGCAATTCCAACTAATTTCATCCTAGTACAGTGCTGTCAGACAACTCCCATGTCTCTGCGGTTTTAATCGATTAGCTCAATGTCTCTATAATGCATCACCAGCTGCCAGGCACAGAACTGGACGCTTCGCAAGCATTTCAACTAAAAGACAGTTTAATTACTATAGCAGCATCTCAAAGGCATAGGCACAAGGACTTGGAAAGGAATTATTAAAATATTTGGTGTCAACAAACCACTTTATAACTGAGCAAAAAATGACAATCAAAAGGTAGGAAATAAGGAGAAAGTCACATTTTTAAATAGTCCTTTTTTTAAAGGACTCTGATGCGCTCAGGCAAACGGATTTCTTAAGTATTGCTGCTTACACAATGCAATTATGCTTTATGATCATTCTTTTGCTGGAATACAGACACGTTAAGACCGACATTGCTGTCAGTAAAGTACAATACAAGAAAGATACCTTGGATTAGAAAAATAGTTGAAGCAAGACAATTAGACAATAAGTTGACTGCCTTAAATGAATGAATTACTGAATCAGACCGTAAACTTTTGTTCATTCCTTGCACCCCTACTGTGCATTGCTGCTCACACAAGTGCAGTGAAAGAGTCTTGTGGCTGGCTGAAGTAAATGCGTGCATAAGACAAAATAGACATTTTAAATAACAGCACTTTGAACAGAACCAAAAGCAAGGTTGTAGATCAGTCAACAAGACAAACGACCACAGGAATTTAGGGCAAATTGTTTCCTCCCGCTTTGTGCAAGGTTACAGAATGGTCAAAATACAGTAGCAAAACCCTGTTTCTGCTGCCCAGGCAGAGACAAGGAAGCCAAACTATACAAGCCTCAGTCAGATGCAGCAGCTCTCTCACAAAACACACACAGAATCAGCTTCACCAAGACTCAGAGAGTACGACTGCAAACCATAGAAGTATAATTGGATTTAAAGCCTTTTCCAGCTGACATAAATGTTCGCTCCTTTACTCAAAGCTCTCCTTCGACGTTAAGGCTTGCAGTAACTTCAGCCTGGCTCTATCCTAAAACTGGCTATTGATGGGTTGGCAGGTGCTGGGAAAGAGTTCAAGGTCACATGCTCCACTCTAGTGGGAGATGTCTATATTTGATCTTGGTGACCTCTTCCAGCAGTCTGAAAGGATGACATTGACAGAAGCTGCATAAAGACTTGCCCATTTTTCTTTACTACAAGGAGGGTCACTATGATTTATCACCTTTGTGATGGGAAGAAAAGGATGGAGAAAAGAAAACTTACTGCACTTAAAGTTCTAAGAACCTCAGAGCAACATTGCAGGTAAATGGGAAATGTTATGAAGTGCTCAGGCCTCACACAGTGCCACTGTGCATGGATCACGGGAGACTGGATGTCATCACATTTCTTAGCTGTCTCATTTACACCATTTAAAACATGCTGTTTCACTTGATTAACTTACTTTTTTTGGTAGAATCTCAACTATCTGATTTTCCTTGGTGCTACAAAACAAATCTGTGTTATGGAAACACATGAAACCTAGGGTCCTCCAATTTAAAAGCAGAGAATTCTATGAAACTTTTCCACTAACTCACATATTTGCTTTGCAACATACTGTCTCACAGCAAGTTTTCACAGAACTGCAGCAACCCCTTTTCTATCACTTATCCTTTTGCATCCTGTGGTGTTCTGTGCTGAAGTGAAATGCACAGACACCTCAGTTTGCACTTCTCTTCTGCAGATACGAGTACGCAAGCCAGTCTGGTAACTAAAATATTCATTTAGTAATCAGCAGAGCGCACAAAACAGCTATAAAAGAAATAGTAAGTTATGAGATACTTTTTGACCTCAGATGAATATAATCAGTTTAGATTTGACAAATTAGCCACCTTTATGGTTTTTGTTGGGAGTTTTTTTGTTTGGGTTTTGTTTTTTTTTAATCTAGGCAAGACATAAGCCTTTCTACATATTTAATAAGTATGTTCAAGAAATTTCTTTACCTTAAAGTTAGCGACCAACACAGGGTACAATATTAGCTTTTGTCTTTAAGGCATTTAAGGCATGGATATTGCCAAGCATGTAATACATTTACAATTTCCATTTTAAAAGTAAATCCCAATAAATTATTTCTCCTATGAAGTGCTGATTTCATCACAGCTAATCAAGCTCAAGTGCATGGAAGATATTGCTGTTAAGCCGTAAAGTGATCAGCAACATGAAGAAACTAGTGCAAAATGCCTCCAAAATAAACATAATGTATTGGGTTTGCATCGCAGGTTTTGGGTTACAGGGCCACTCTGCATGAGCTAGAAGCTCACCCTATGTCCAACAGAGCCAATGCCAGCCATGTCTAAGATAGACCCTCTGCTGGCCACGGCAGGTTTTGTGGCAGGACTTGTGACCCCATGGGAGACCCACACTGAAGCAGTCTGTTCCTGAAGGACTGCACCCAGTGGAGGGAGCACACGCTGGAGCAGTTCATGAAGAACTGCAGCCCATGGGAAGGACTCACATTGGAGAAGTTTGTGAAGAACTGTCTCCTGTGGGAGGGACCTCAGGCTGGAGCAGGGGAAGGGTGTGAGGAATGCTGCCCCTGAGGAGGAAGGAGCACCAGAGACAATCTGTGATGAGCTGATCGCAACCCCCATTCTCCATCCCTCTGCACGGTTCAGAGAGAGAACTTGGGAGCAAACTTAAGCCTGGGAAAAAAGGCAGGGTGGGAGGAAAGGTGGTTTTAAGATTTGCTTTTATTTCTCATTATCCTACTCTTATTTGATTGGTAAAAAAAAATAAATTATTTTTTCCTCACATCGAGCCTCTTTTACTTGTGACACTAATTGCTGAGTGATCTCTCTGCCCTTATCTCAACTCACAAGCCTTTTGTTATATTTTTTCTCCCCTGTCCAGCTGAGGAGGGGAGTGACAGAGCAGCTTTGGTGGCCACTTGGCCTTCAGCCAGGGTCAAACCATCACAAGTGGTAACACTGCACAGAAAAAATCTACCTTAAACTCGGAGTTGTTTTGATTCCTGTTCTTCATCAGCCCCATTACTGGTCAGGTCTCTAAAGAATGCGTAATTTACATTTTTCAGTATTTACATATCATCTGCAAGTGCAAATACAGTCAGCACAGGGGCACGAGTTTGTTTGCTCATTTGTTTATTTAAAAGCTTTTATTGAGAAACAAAATTATTACATATTTTGCAAACTCAGTGATGCAGCAGGAGTCACTGAAGATGTTATCTTACCAGTAGACCCTTACTAATATACAACTATTATTTAATCTGTGGTTAGGTGAAGGGTTAATGTGACTCTTGCCACACTGACTTCTTTGCTTAAGAAGTGATATCTAATTTCCTTGTCTAATTATGGGAAGTGTCAGGAGGAGGTTTGAGGTTTAGTGTTTGGGGCTTTTTTTCAGAGTAATATCATACATAGACAAGAGCATATCCTTGTTATTTTTTTATGCCGCTTTGTAATGAGTTGAGAACCACTTCTTATTCATAATGTCTACAAACAAATTTAGCCACCTCACCCTGGAGGATTATCCATTGGGTTTTCCAATGTCTGATTAACAAGTGTCTAGAGACCATTGTTCCCAAGACTATCAGTCTTTTGTTCTACCTTCCTTAATTTTGTCCAAGGCAAATGTAATGACAGCAGTTCCCTTTCCAGGAAGTTCTTAGTTTTTGGGAGCATAGCATACTGCAAAGTGATTTAACTTTTTAGCAATTGTTGTTATAATTTTAAAGAATCTAATGAAAAAAAACCAACCAAACAACATCAACAATCAAAGGAAAAAGGCAACTAACATGTAAACCTGAGCTGGAACACCTATTTTTCATGTGAAAATCTGTCTCCAGATGCTGTAACCGCACACAAGCACATTCTTTAAATACAAATTCTAGCTCAGAATCATGCAATACTGATTTGACTTCAGAAGAAGGAAGAAATATTTAATTCATTATCACCTATCCCTGAATTAGATATATGAATTTGAAAATCTCTGTTACTAATTTTAATTGCACTATTCCCTCTCCACAGGAGACTGTTAAATTGGGTTGGTGAAATAGTAGTGAATCACATCAAAGTAGTAGGATACATTTTATAATATATCTAAATAACTATCCCATTTTCCCAGCATGTTGCTGTGTATTTTAAGTATTAATATTATGACTCCAGTTTAGAAGAATGTAGCTTTATTTTATTCAAATAAATTTTCCTAGTACTGTATGTTAGCACTGTTAAAAATCAAGCTAAATTCTAAGTGGCTATCAAGTAATAAAGGAGAAACATTTACTGCAGAAGCCAACACAAAAATGTGTTTGCCTAGTCATAAAACACTCATGAAAGGAGCTTGCAGATGCATCATTTTGATGCAATAATGGTCCTTCTCATCTAATCCCACTTATTTTTTTTACCTCCTTTAGCTGCAGTGTTTATTACCTGAACCTAGAATGGGTTTACTTGTTTGCTTGTAATGCTTTGTTGCAGTTCTATCAGGTTAGACACTACCATTTCTCAACAGATTTGCAGCATTATTATTTCTACTTATCACCAACTCCCACCCAGAAGCGCAACAGCGTCAGACATCAACACTACCTTTGGCATTGGTTTCATAAGAATGCAAAAGCACAGGTGACTGAAGAGCTTGATAAACATTGAAGAAATAGCCGTCATACTGCGATAAAGGGTGTTTATAAGCAAGATTTTCAAACCATGCCTGTATCAGGCTGCTAAAACAGTGAAGTATTTCAATGTTTAAAGACTCTGAGTGCCTGTATAAAGAAGGAAACTCGCTATAAATTGTCTCATGAGCGACTCACTGCAATTTGGGAAGCATGCAAGAGAATGGAGATTGCAATTCTGCAAGGAGTACTTCGTATCAGACCAATAATTTAAAAATAAATTTCATATCGAGATTTATTAACTGGATCTAGATTCTCAATATTAATGCAGAACTTGAGACCATTTTGTGTATGTGAAATACCCCAGTTTAAGGTGAGCAGCTCTATTGTATTTTGGCATCTAAATACATAGAAATATATGTATTTCGTTATGAAATTTTAGGCAGAGGAATAAGGCAATGCAAAAGTGAGTGCTGAAGGAGAAAGAAGAGACTGCCACAATTTCTTGCTTCAACAGGTATACTGATATTAATACTTTGCCATCACTTGCCCACTGCCCTAGTTATTATCCATGTTTTGTCCATCAAAGCTGACAGGTACTGTTTCATATGTTGTCCATGTCTTAAACACTAGGTTGCATGCCTGCTGTGAACAAGTTACCTTTACACAAAACATACCACTGATTAACAGATAAAATCTGAAGGGACACAATTATGGCAAAAATTTTCCTTCACAGGAAATTTTTTGAATAGTCCAAAAAGAATATTGAATTTTCGTTCACTGTCACATATGGCTATGAATACATGCTCCAGCATCTGCTAAGAGGTAAGTAATGTAGATTCTAGAGAAACTTGAACTCTATCAAACCCCATAACAGCAATAATCTCCTTACAGAAAATCTGTTCTTCACTTAAGCAAAAATAAATGAAAAAAAAAAAAAGCAAGCTATGTAAGACAGCATGTAGTAAGATGATTCCAGCATGGGAAAAATCTATGAATACATCAAGTGTTTGGCAAGCTGCTACAGAGATCTGGTGTTCTGCCAGGTTTCATAAACCCTAGATAATCTTTGATAGCACCTGGGTTTCCTCTTCTGGCTTCCATCATTCAGGCCATAAGAAACAGGCCCTCTCTGCCCACCCTGGCAGTACAGTGAACAGAGAAGCTCCTTACCCAAGTGCACAGGCAGCTGAGGGCAGGAGCTGCAGATGAATGGAGCGAGAGATGCTGAAAAGGAGGCATTAAGGACCAGGCCATATTGCATAGTACAGTGAAGAATGCATGTGGCCTAATTACCATGTCTCCAAGCTCCATATTGCTGTGGATAGTTTATTTCTAGTACTTATACTGACTCAACATTTGTTCAGTGTACACACGCTCTCAGATGAAGGCATTGAATAAGGATCTGAGGAGAGTGAAAAAAGAGACTGTGACCTCAAAATGGAGCAGAATGGAATCTGAAGCAGCAGCAAAGGCAGAAATAAATTATTCTAATTATTTTAATTCATTTTAATTCATCTATTAAATCATTTGTCTGAAAGACCACGTGGATCTATATGAATTTTGTCAGCCTGTCTTCATTAAAATTAAGTGATACAAAAATTAAATATCTAATTATACATGAGGTGGCCTGTGCAAAATGCAGTTCATACATGTATGCACAGACCACACATACAAAACATTACATACTTAAAAAGCCTTCATGGGTTTGAAAACTGGCACGCTGTTCCTTGTTATTTCACTTGACGTACAGCACATGCTCCTTGTCTTTGTGAGTTAGAATCATTGGACATATAGACATTAGACAAAAAAAAGGACTCCTGAAAAAATAGGATTTGGTTAATTAAATGCATAATTTTCTTCGATTCTTGCTGAAAAACCACATATGTGAGGTTCTACAATTATTGTTTCCTTTGAGAGACACTCTCAAGTGGGAGGGGTGGTGGCTGCAATTTCTGGATCTGAAATATGTAAAAAGAGCATGTTGGGAATCGTTTTGTGCCCAAGTAATAGTGAAAAATGTCGCTTTATTAACTAACCTTCCTGTAGTTTAAATAAACAAGAAAGAACTATGAAACAGAGCACTGCTATTGCATAAACAAAATTTAAGAAGTGACAAGACACCTGAAGTCAGTGCATACTTCTTCACAATTATTTGCTTACTGCTCAAGTTAGATGTCTTCTCCCCAATATTGTCATCAATACTTTAAAGCTTGTAAAAGATTTGTATGATTTTAAATTAAATGCTATTATATCCCCAAATTAATTCAGAACTTAAAGAAAAAGCTTTAATGTAGAATTTTAACAAGAGATATATTAAATTCTGTGATTTAACTAGAAAATGTATCCTCACTTAAAATTGTATAAATAAGTTGAAGTACATCACAATGTAAGAAAGATTGGGAGAAAAAGTGCTGATTTAATTATGCTAATGGTACTCTTGTAAGTGCAAAAACAGATGGCAGAATGAACAACAATGGATTATTTTTTTAATCAAGCAATTTTGAATAAATATTTTTGTTCAAACGCAGTAAGCAACTATAGCATTGCGGGAAAGTAGTAGTTCTCAGAATATCCATTTTCCAGGTGTGCTTCAACCAATCAGTAAAAAAAAAGAATACCCATGGTCTTACCAGTAACCTCGCTTCTGACCTTTCCCCAAACTGAACTCATTTCCTGGTTACTGAAAAATAAGCCGATTCCAATGCTGCTCTTGAGCAAAAATGTGCAATGGTAGGCATTCATGACAGACTATGTGTGTTAGCTTTGGAATACATCTAATGGGTATAAGCAACGGAGATTTTACAAAGACCAAAAGTTGGTGCAAGAGACAAGAAGGTCTTTGACTGCATAGGTCTAACACATTAGACAGCATTCCATACAATTAATTAAATGACCATATTGAACCTTAGAAGTATGGTAGATAATCTCTGTTTTGACCTGCTGCCACATTACAAAAAGTTAATAAAAAGTGTTCATCCTCTCACATACATTTTTGTAATCATTAGTCTAATTAGCAACTTTAAACTGCTGAATATCGCAGGCCATAAACTAATGACATTCAAATAAGTTAAAGTGCACAGCCTGTTCTCCAGGAACCTGTGATACTGTGGTGGGTGTCTACTATAGACCACCTGATCAGGAGGAGGAAGTTGATGAGGCCTTTTACAGGCAGATGACAGCAGCCTCTCAATACCAGGCCCTGGTTCTCATGGGGGATTTCAACTACCCAGATGTTTGCTGGAAGTCCCACACAGCCAGTCATCCTCGGTCCAGGAGGTTCCTCCAGTGCATCGATGATAACTTTTTGATGCAAATGGTGGATGAGCCAACCAGGAGAGGAGCGCTGCTGGACCTTGTGTTCACCAACAAGGAAGGTCTGGTTGAAGCAGTGAAGGTTGAGGGCAATCTTGGCTGCAGCGACAATGAGATAGTGGAGTTCAGGATCCTGTGCGGTAAAAACAGAATAGCAAGCAGGATCGCAACTCTGGACTTCAGAAGGGCCAACTTTGGCCTCTTCAAGCAATTGCTGGGGGAAACCCCTTGGGACAGGGAGCTGAAAGCTAAAGGGGCCCAAGAGAGTTGGTTGGCATTCAAAGACCACTTCTTCGAGGCTCAGGATCAGTGCATCCCATCAGGTAGGAAATCAAGAAAGAGATCCAGGAGACCTGCATGGTTAACCAGGGATCTGCTGGGCAGACTCAGGTGGAAAGGGAGGGTATATAAATTGTGGAAGGAAGGGCTGGCCACTTGGGTGGAGTACAGGGCAGCTGTCAGGGAGTGTAGGGAGGCAATCAGAAAAGCTAAGGCCTCCTTGGAGTTAAAACTTGCAAGGGAGGTCAAAGACAACAGAAAGGGCTTCTTCAAGTACATTGCTGACAAAACTAACAATAGAGGCAATGTAGGCCCACTGATGAATGAGGTGGGTGCCCTGGAGACAGAGGACAGAAAGAAGGCAGAGTTGCTGAATGCCTTCTTTGCCTCTGTCTACAGTGTTGGAGACCATCCTCAGGAGACTCAGTCCCCTGAGGCCCCAGAGGAAGTCATGATAAAGGAGGAGTCGACCCTGATTGATGAGGAGTGGTTTAAGGATCAATTTGAAAAATTAAACATTCATAAATGCATGGGCCCTGATGGGATGCACCCACGGGTGCTGAGGGAGCTGGCGGGAGTCATTGCTAGGACACTCTCCATCATCTTTGGTAAGTCGTGGGTAACAGGTGAGGTGCCTGAAGACTGGAGGAAAGCGAATGTCACTCCAGTCTATAAGAAGGGCAGGAAGGATGACCCGAGTAACTACAGACCGGTCAGCCTCACCTCCATCCCTGGAAAGGTGATGGAACATCCTATCCTTGACGCTGTCTCTAGGCATATCAAGGATAAGAAGGTTATTAGGAGCAGTCAGCATGGCTTTGCCAAGGGGAAGTCATGTTTGACCAACCTGATAGCCTTTTACGAAGACATAACCAGATGGATGGATGATGGTCGTGCAGTGGATGTGGTCTATCTGGATATCAGCAAGGCCTTTGACACCGTCTCCCACAGCATCCTCATAGGTAAACTGAGGAAGTGTGGTCTGGATGACACCAAGTAGTGAGGTGGGTTGAGAACTGGTTGAAGGGAAGAAGCCAGAGAGTTGTGGTCAATGGGGCAGAGTCTGGCTGGATGCCTGTGTCTAGTGGGGTCCCTCAGGGGTCAGTGCTCGGGCCGGTGCTTTTCAATATATTTATCAATGATCTCGATGAGGGATTAGAGAATGTTGTCAGCAAGTTTGCTGATGATACGAAATTGGGAGGAGTGGTTGACACACCAGAAGGCTGTGCAGCCATTCAGAGAAACCTGGACAGGCTGGAGGGCTGGGCGGGGAGAAATCCTATGAAGTTTAACAAGGGCAAATGTAGAGTTTTGCACTTGGGAAAAAATAACCCCATGTGCCAATATAGGTTGGGGACTGCCCTGCTGGAGAGCAGCGCAGGGGAAAGGGACCTGGGGGTTCTAGTGGACAGCAGGATGACCATGAGCCAGCAGTGTGCCCTCGTGGCCAAGAAGGCCAATGGTATCCTGGGGTGCATTAGAAGGGGAGTAGCAAGTAGGTCAAGAGAGGTCCTCCTGCCCCTCTACTCTGCCCTGGTGAGGCCACATCTGGAATATTGTGTCCAGTTCTGGGCCCCTCAGTTCAAGAAGGACAGGGAGCTGCTTGAGAGAGTCCAGCGTAGAGCCACAAAGATGGTGAAGGGAGTGGAGCATCTCCCTTATGAGGAAAAGCTGAAAGAGCTGGGTCTCTTTAGCTTGGAGAAGAGGAGGCTGAGGGGTGACCTTGTTAATGTTTATAAATATGTCAAGGGGGAATGTCAGGAGGACGGAGCCAGGCTCTTTTCAGCGGCGTCCACTGACAAGACAAGGGGCAATGGGTGGAAGCTGGAACACAGGAGGTTCCATAAAAATATGAGGAAAAACTTTTTCACTGTGAGGGTGACCGAGCACTGGAACAGGCTGCCCAGGGAGGTTGTGGAATCTCCTTCTCTTGAGACATTCAAAACCCGCCTGGACGTGTTCCTGTGTGCTCTGCTGTAGGTGATCCTGCTCTGGCAGGGGGGTTGGACTAGATGATCTTTGAGGTCCCTTCCAACCGCTAACATTCTGTGATTCTGTGAACCTTCAAGGTCAGAAAATAAGGTCCTTATGTTGTAGCTATTAATTTACTTTTATTTTGATAAATATATAGAAACAGGCATTGTCTTTGTTTAGCATTAGCCCAGATACTACATTTCAAGCATTGCATTTAAGCAAGTTTTGACAGTCGTTTTATACACATGCACAATTACGAACGCCAACTATGTAGGTAAACTACATATATATAGCGGCATTTCACATTCATTACATGCAACAAATGCACACAAATACAGTATTTTCTTTTTAAAAACTCCTTCAAAATGTGAGCATTTACAGACCCAAAGAAGGGCTGGTATGCCCACTTATTTATTCACCATATCAGCTAGTCTAAAAAAGGATATTACTTGCAAACCTTGTCTTGTTTCCATTTATGTGGACACTGATCTAAAAAGAGGAGAAATTAAGCTTCCAGATGACATCTACACTACTGTATTGCTGCACAATGTTATTGTATTTAGACGTACAGGTGAGTACACTATCCAAGCTGCCTACTGCACTTCTGCAAGCAATCATTTTACAAGTGCACTCGTGACACTACGAGTTCAAAACGTGGTGAAGGTCAAGCGACCACCCCTTAGAATATTTACCCTCTTATAAATGAAATTAGAAAAGATATTACACATGCCATTGGTGAAAATACCGAAGATAAATTTCATCAAAGTGCTCCTTTCTAATGCCACAATATTTGTAGATAATCACTTAAAGACAGATTGATATAAATGTTGAAAGATACAATTGCAATGAAATAGTTTTGTCTTTAATCTTCAAGGTATTTAATTTTTAATAGTTATAAAAGAATTGGATGAGATACTCTGCTTACTTGGAGTGAGCCTGTGGCAAATCTGGATTAAGCACCATTTCTAGGGTGATATATGAGTTAAATGCCTTGAAATTAATATTTAACCATATATTCTGCAATTAAAAAAAAAGAAAATAATATAGATTATTGACAACAAAGCTATGAAAATATTTCATTAACAGCTACCTGAAAGTACAGCAGCCCTGTTCCCTGAGCTTTTCAGCTCTATTTTGTAATCTTCATGTACCTAAAAACCACTTCAGTATGAAGAGGGATGGACAATCTGTAGGAACACCTAACAAGCAGTGACTTCTCTGTATCATTTCAAGATGGGTATTCAGGAAAGTACGTGACTGATCCAGCACATGCTGTGTCTGATGACTAGCTTCCAGGGGTTCCAGGTAACTTCAGGACAGAGCCTACAGCCAAACTCCATGAGAGCCACAGGTAGACTTGGACTCACTAGAATTTACTTTTACAATCTTGTTTTTCTACTACAAGTTTACAGTAATGTGATAAAAAAAGCTTTTATTCTCATTAATTGTATCACAAATATATATTTGATAATTTGCATTATTAAATAACATGCATTAATAATGTGTATTCAATATAAAACCTTGGATTCTGACTGCAATCACTTGTGTATCCAGCAAATTCCAAGGGAATCAGGTGAAAATATGACCTTTCAGATAATAGCATGCAACTCCATCAATCAGCTTTACCATGTACTACACTTCAACCCATCTGCATGTGTAATGAACCTGAAGAAAATAAGAAAATGAGTGCAAATAATTGATCTCTTAGTTATATCTTTTACTTCTAATAAATTTAAGTTCAGACACAGAAAGAAATACTGTGCATACTACTGACCCGGAAGCAGAGAAATTTCTTCTGTGTAGAATGTATTTTTAAAATGAACATCAAGCAGCTACATAGCAAGTAAAATATCTCTCTTATCTTTGAGTTGTTTCAACATAAAAGGAAGCTGGAAGCAAGTAGGGGTGGTATATCACAGAATTTTCTCTAGCAACACATTCCTATTAATCTGGAGCCTACAGGAAACCAAATGTTTAGATTCAGATATTCTGAATTGTGGTTATGAATCACTACCAAATTTAAGTACTAAAACAACTTCTTACTGTCAGGCATCTCTCTGCCAAAGAATCAGTGTGTTAAGTAAAAAGAGAAATTTAAAAACTAATCCGTTGTGGTTTTGTATAGCACATACATAATAACTACCTGTCTGGTGAGAAAACTGAAACAGTGAAATACTAAATATTCCTCGCTGTTTGTTGTCAGGTGCTTATCTATTCTGTCATTCTTTAAATACTTCTGAAACTGAACTATTTCTACTATGCACTTTAACATTCTGTAACAGCTGTACAACAATCTACGTAGGAAAGAAAAATAAAAAAGAAGAACTCAAAGGAGCATACACCTCCTTAGTAACATTTTTCATCAAGTTCATGAATTGCTTTAGGCCGTGAGTCTTACTGGATATAAACATCAGTTTTCACCTTCAGAACCAAACCGCAGGTCTGTCCTCAGGTCCAAAGTGAAATGTATTTCACGGTCTGAATTCTGTCCTCTGGGAATTATTAAACCGCATTCCAAAACCACTGCAAATAACATTTCATTTTAGCATGATTGGCAGGTCACTTAAGAGAGGCCCTGTATTTGCTCTTTAAAACTACATTATTTCTGATGCCCAAAAAGGACAGTTTTCACAGGTCAAGCTTCAGATCACCGGTAGCAAGCCTAAAAGCCTATATCAAAGTTATCTGCACCATACCTACCTGTAAGTAAATAAAGAAGAGTTCAGCTTCTAATGCCATAGTGAGCAAAGGGAACAACAATATTAAAAGCTCATACCAGCTCTTGGTTCAAATCAATATTTGCTTGGTCTGTTTTCCCAACTAACTTTTATACTTTGCAAGTAAATATCGACTTACATCTGAAGACTGACCAAAACCAATGTAACCTTCCTCCTGACTCACGCTCTTTTGCAACTCTCCATCAGTCCCCTCCTTATCACTAACGCTTCGACATATTTTTCTACTTTTCCAAACCCTCCACTTGCCACTCTGACCCTGTCTCTGTCTGTCTTATTATTGCCCTTACTCAGCTCTCCCTTTGCATGCTTCCCATCCTCATCATGTCCCTTCCTACTATTTTACAAACAGTTTATGATCTTCCCATTCTAGATCCAACCTAGCATATTTTGACCCCACTTTGCTCTCTCAACACCAACCCATCTCACAAGGTACTACAATATTATACAGAAGTTTCCTCTCTTTGGGGAATTTCTCCATCTGAACTTCTCTGCCACCTCCACACACCATTAAAACGTATCTCTTAATTAGTTTCATGGGCCTCCACACAAACGTATATCATAAAAAGTGACGTGCCAGTGCCTTCTGATGCTGATACATGGCTGCTTTAGCACGTGCATGGTCAATACGCAACTATCAATGGATATCATTGCAGGTTTGCAACAGCTGAGCTCTCCCTGCTGTCTTTGAAGAAATCGTTAGAATAAAAAACGGCCACTGATCCAGTGTCCTCAGAAACTGGCAGTGCAAGCCCTAACAGGACTTCATTTAAACCAAAAAAAAAAAAAAAAAGAAAAAAAGGATCAGATTAATGAAGACAGAACACACGCAAGACAGAAGGGATGATTCAGCTGCTGTTATTCATTTGTCTTCAGATATATTTTTTTTAATTGTGACCAAGGGGCAAAATTAATCAGTTTCTTAGCCAACCAAGGGTTACAGGCAGCAATTAGGCCTCTGATAATAATCTTCAATTATACAATTGCCAAAAGTTTGCAGTACTTGTGGAAGAAGAGTTACATGGGGCCATACTTGCAAGATCTGAAGTGTCAGAGAATGAACTGGAAATAATCAAACCGATGTTTATATATAACGGTTCAGTTATGACTGTAGAAAGTTGTGCACTTCTTCATGGGGTAAATCGAGAGTTGTTAGCATTTTTCTTTTATTAATAGTAAATAAGCCAAACACATAACAACAATATTATTAATAAGAACCTCTTCATTAGCCTTTTGTCTCTTAAAATGTAAACAGGAGAGCAAATGTATTCTTTTAACTGTTGTTCTTACCACAGATCGCACTTCCTTTTTGTCCTAAAACTTATATATAAATCAACAAATTTACCATAGTCACTAGGTAAATAATGTTTTTTTTTTAAAAAAAACAACATTCTGAATATAACTTTCTATTTGACATGAAAAGAAACAGTACCCCAAAGAAACAAAGCAGGGATTCTTCTGAGCAAGTCACTAAGTAAGTCAGGCTGGCCTAGGGGAGGTATTAGCTGTCTAAATCAACAATTATTTAAAACCTCACTTACAATACATTTTACTTCAAAGTTAATAAATCTCATCAAAACTTTTTGCTCCTTTGATAAACTTTTTAAAAAGCAAACTGGGCAATTTTGGTAGTGAGAGTTTTATCAGAAATTAGTGGGAAGTAATTATTCACATGGCCTGCTTTTATTAGAAAATCAAAGGAGTTGTTTCTTAAAAATAATGATTTTTCAATCTTGAATCATTTTATGCAAGGAATACTTCTGCTTCCACACTTGTCAGTTAGGTAGATGCATTCAATCAGTTGGAAAACTATTTGATTAAGCCTATCTTCTTCCTCATCCCTACAAAAGAGCTGAACAAAATCAGAAATGAGGAAAACCTACCAATAAACAAAAACATTGAAACTCTTTGTAGTCTATCTAAAACCAAGATTAGAGTTATCAGAAACATTGGAGAAGCCTCATATACTGTTGGCTAATGGAACTGGAGTACTTCAGTACTGCCAGTTTGTTGACCACTTCTGCTGAGGAAGAACCTTTGACTGGGAGAGAACTTTCCACTGAAAGATGCATTAAATAAATAATTATCTGCCAGTAACAGGACACAAAACTTGCCTGTGATTTTTTGATCAAATATTACCCGATAAAACTGCCCTCTCATTACAGACAGATAAAAATTAATAATTAATATTTCGAGTAGAAAATCTGCTTTGACATCTTTGACATCATTCACTGGGCTCAGCTAAAATTCCCAATTTGTAAGGAAAATAATTTTAGTGATCTGGATTAACATGGGGAGATCTACCCAATTTTTAATATTAAAAAAAAAAGACAAAAGAACATACACTCAGAAAGATAATTCCTCTTCATTTAATTCCTGAATAATTTCCTAAAATTATCTGAAACACACTTGAAAGTGTTGCTTGGTAGCTGGGAGTACAGTTCATACTGGCAAGAGTCAGATGGATTTCAATTCTGAAGAGATTCAGCCATAAATAACTGCAGAATACATAACTAAAGAAGCAGATAAGTCAGAAAAGGTAGCAGACACTGGAACATCTCTTCTGGTGGATGAGGAGAATTTTCCAGATTAAGGGCAATTTCCTTTGCCAGAGTGCTTGCAATACTAATATTCCTCTTTTTTCATGTACTACACATTGCTTGTCAATAACTGTTTTTTGTGATTGCCTCCTCTTCAATGATTCTACTGCCAAACCTTTCAAAATATCCCTGCCTAGAAACTGCGAGAATGGAGAACAACAAACGGCAATGACTGCAGTTAGAGTAGCACACAAATTAGAAAGATTATTGGTTGCATAAAATATTATTTGTATTTCTCATGAAGTTGTCATTGGAACAATAATTTGTATCACAAACAAGGATGTTTCCAGGCACAGACTGGGGAAGAATTGGGGTCTTCTGCTTTCCATCTAGTGCCATGGATTCACCTATGGTCCCCTCGGAGATGGAGCCATCCCTGCCTCTGTCCCTGACCACTCTGTATTCCTGCATCCAAGACTCGGTGGAAGTATTAATTAGGGTTGAGGCACTACACATCCCAGTTGTTTTAGAGTTCGTTTCCCAAACTGATGGTGCTACCATCACATCAAATAAACCACAAAATGGGAAGAGATAGTTCAAGTATGTAAAAATGTTCTAACATTTAACTGGCTTTTAAGATGCATCAACATACTGTAAATGTCAATCAACTGTGATCTAACAGGATGGAATCTATGTAAATTATGTTATTATTCTACCCTAATTAAACTGTGAGTCACATACAAGTCTTCTATGTATCACTAAGCTTCTTATAACTTCTATATCTTTTCTAATCACCTGCAATTTACTTCAGTTGCAGCTGTGGAGCAGAAAAGGACAGAGGAAGAACTGACAAGGTATTGCCTTACTTTTCCCCACCTTCCCCATTTAAAACCTGCAAATCTACGCTTGAAATGACAACATTCCCTAAGTATAAAAAGACAAAGACTATATGCTTCAATTTCTACTCAAGATACCAAAGTAGTGTTAAGACTTTGCATTATACAAGGTTTGCACTGATTTTCTGGAGAGTATATTTCTGGAGTTTCTGTTTCGCAACAAATTGGGAATATCAGATTATTTCAGGGTGAGGGGCTGGGGCCTGGAAAAGGCAAAAGGGGGTTGTGGTTTTCCCATATAGAAGAAAGAGGTTGCTTAAGGGATAGGATTCTTCCAATGTGAAATGATAAATGAAAAAGAAGAAAATGGCTGGGTTGGATGAACTATATATACATACCTATATATATGTACAGCAAATGACATTTCTCATTGTCCCTGTTTCTTCACGATATTGCAGTATCAGGTATTTACAGACTTTTTGTGTATTGTGGAAAAGAAGAGACATTTCCCTCTACATCATCACTTCCAGTTAAGGCAAATTACCTCCTTGAAAGTACATAAAACCAGGTAAATAGAGTTAGATTAGACAGGTAACTAAAATAAAGACATGTGTGAGAAAAAAGGGTACATATTTTGCCATGTGTCTAGTCTCAATATTTTTATAATCAAGCTGGCTACCATTTCAAAAAACATATCACGTGTCCATTGTAAAAACTTTCCTATACTTAAGGGAAAAGTAAAGAATTATTTTCACCAGGAAGGGAAGTGATGCATGTAAGGGACAGCTGTAACATTTCATAGGCAGCAGGTTTTTATTCAGTGTCCTACATATGTGGATTCAGCCTTGGGAGTGTGACAAAATGGTAGATAATCATGACAATCCAGGCAGATTTTAGCTATAAAAATGAGATAGAGGTTCCTTATCTGGGAACTTCCCATTACCCACAATGTGTTCTTTCTCCAGAACCTCAGTTCTTTCCAAAATATTTTCCGTTTTCTTAATGCATGTAGTAGGTAATGACATTTTGCTTTTGTGCTGCCTTTTAAAATGTGTACTTAGCTACCAGACGCACGACTCAAAACTTTTAAACTTTGCTATTTTGTTTTATGTTAGCCTAGTTTTATAGAACCAAAGAATAAAATAAAAGGTAAGCATACTGAATGTTACTGATAAGAAAGATTGATTACTTCAGATCTCTCTTTGTGTTTACTGACAAAAGGCAGTGTACAGCAGCACATCAGGTTTGTTCTGTGTGAAAAATGAAGTCTACTTGGTAGATTAACCATCTACAAAATGATCCCTTGCAGAGTACAGTATGGCTTTTTGCACTCTAATATCTTATGCAGCAAATCTGACTAAATTACGTCTTTAATAAATCATTTAGTACTTACCACTTTCTGCTAATTATTTCAAAATACTGTAATCCTACATTATTTATATGTTAATTTTTTTATCCTAAAAGAACAATACTGCACATAGTGGATTGGTACCTTCTGTAAACAGCAATATGAAATATATAACTACCAGGAGATGCCACCATAATTATGCAGCAAAGTGCTCATTTCGGATTTGGATAAGACTAAACATACAATGCATTCTACTGTGTGTCACTAAATACCCATATCCTTCATACAACTAAGGTGGAAAAAATCAGAATTCACAAAAATAGAGCTGCAAAAAACGAGAAGACAGATTTGTAATGACAATCATGCATGAACAATTACAAATTTCAAATGTAAAGACCATTCAAATAAATGTAACTGATGGATAATCCTCACAGGGTGCAAGTCAAAGTAAACAGACAGTCCACTTTAGAAAGTGTCTAGTGAATTGATTTAACAAGTTTAATGCGAGCATCAGTGTGGGGCTATTACTGATCGTAAGCTTTACTGATGTTATTTGTTCGCTTGGAAAAATACCGCTCTTTGGAATGAGCACATTAAGGCTAAAATTGCAGAGAAAACCCTATTACAACTTTATTGCTGGCAAATTGGAACCAAACCTTGTCTGTATATCAATTACTTAGAGTTACCACAGAGATAAATCCTTTTTTTTTTTTTTTTTGTATAGGCTCAATCTTGAAGACAGTGATAAGACAGTGATGAGAAAACTCCTTATTATACCCTACCAACATCACTAGGTTTTCTTAGCAATTTCAAGAAATTGTCAATTAAGTTCTTTTTATTAGGTTCCAAAAGCTGTTAAGTCAAACACAAATCTATCATAAGGCTTGTAACAGCATGTTATTTAGGCACATTTCAATGTTTCACTCTTTCATTATCCACCTACCCAAACCCTAATCAAAAGTTCTCATATAGTGAAGGAGTTTTCAGCTCTCCTATCTCAAGGTTGAGATAAATTTAGAGCAAGTGAACTCCCATTGCTCGTAACTGGTCATATGAGGAATGCCCATTAAGTGAGTCGAAATATCATTATTTAGATGGTTTTAGATACTAATACAGTTGTTCACAAGATCATTAATGCTGAATGACACACTGCTGTGTAATTGCACAGGATAGTTAAAGCAATAATATTTACAAAGTCTGTCAAGTATCAATACAAATATACCTATTTTTATGTGCCTTGCTGCCTGGTAGGGTTTCCTTTAAGAGAAATAACTACCTTTAAAAATGACAGTCGATAAGGGAAGTTGTACAGAGCTGCAACATTGAAATGAGCTGTACTCCTTGCTCCCTGAGCCAAGAGAACTTAAGTTAAACTTTTTGTAGGAATCATGCTCTCAAGTCTCCAGGAAAAGTAAAGAGAGCAGCAAAATACACATGATTTTGATGCGCTGGGCTACTTTTGTTTGAATAGAAAGAGCAACGTGCTGTAAGTATATATAAATCTGAACTTTAAAAATGCTAACTAGATGCATTTGAGCTAAATGGATAGCTATAGTGGCTAGAGGTAAAGAGATCTTAAGATAAATAACTGTGTTGAAACACAGAAAAGGTGAGTAAAGTATGTGCAGGGGCAGCAAAGGAAAAAAACCTCAAAAGTTACAACACAGATTTTACGCTTCTCTTATTTTTTCTTCAATAGCTGGCTTCACGTACAGCCATCCCAATTCATTCTATAGCATCCTGACTAGTTGGCCACAGGCTAACGACATTTGAAGAAGAAGAAGGTCAAAGCTATCATTACAGTGGTGACAACCAATCACAGTGAAAAAAAATAAGTTTTATTTATTACACTTAATATAAGAAACCTTTACTGTGGAATATAATTGTACTGTCACTACACACCAGAGATTTTTAATCCCCAATCATTCCAACATATTTTACAGTTCATTACCTTTTCAGTTAGATATTGCAGGAAAGACTCTCCTGAGCCTACACAAAAGCCTTAAAAATTCTACTATTTTTACTCTCATATTTCATCTATATGAAATAGTGGATGATGAATTTCAGTGAAGAAAAATACACATATTCAGCATGACGTTAGTAAGGAGTAAAGGGGGAAAAAAACCCAACGCAAACCAGACAAAGTATTTTGGTAAAATTTTGAAAAGATATAACATTGTGTTTGTGAAGCCATAAATATCTATAAGACGTTTGTAAGAACTTCAGTACGATACTGTGGCCCACTGTATAGCATTGTCCTAAGCTAAACAAGACAGATTGCGTATCTCCCCAATAACACACAATGCTCTAACAAACAAATACAAAGTTATATTGCCTCTAGGAGGAGATTGCCTCTTATGATTCTCATAAGTTCTAATAAGCGTCACTGTGAAAAGGTAAGCAATTGTATCATTGTAAATTTTATTCTGTAAAAATCTATCACATACGGTCATTTTTCACATGATATAGCTCCCAAGCCTTATTCTGTATTGACTGAATATAACCTAGATTTCATAACAAAAAAATGGCACTCTTGGCATTATAGAGGTTGTCCAGTTAACCAAATCACAATGTAAAAATACAATTTTGTGTTGTTCTTTTTGCTTTTGCTTTGGTTTTAAATTGGTAAAGTAGGCCCTGAAATACTAATGCAGGAAAGCACTGTAGACATGGGGAAAGATCTGTTTTTCTGCAACCTCTATTTTATTTGGAAATTCATTACAATCTCCGCTTCAGCACAAATGAACCATTCAATAAATAAAAATGAAAAAAAAATCAACACGTCACAACATATATCAAGGAAACCTCGGACTTCCCTACACTAGATTTCACTAATATGACCAAAACCAAATCTAAAAGCATCTCACAACATCCTTCAAGTATATATTATTTCCTTTTAGAAACAGCCTGTTTGCATTCTAAACAAATAAAAGTACACTTCAGTGTCAAATAAGAATAAACACAGTTTAGGACACATCAAAACAATACACTTGAAGAAAAGCAATGAACAACCAAAACAAAATTCGCCCTTTTTCTTTTTTTCTTGTGAGTTGCGCAATTTGTGAGCACTGCAAAATTAAATCTTGAGTCTACCTGAACTGATCCTTATTCTACCCATTAATTTCTTTGACAAAAAGATAAATGAAAAAAAAATAAAATTCTGCTAGAGAGTATCTAGGTCTAGTAAACCAGGGAGAATAAATAAAAAAAAATGAGCAACTCTCAAGCAAAAATAGCAAATTAGAAAAACTATAGAAGAACAGAATCATGTAATTAGAACAAAAAATGTAATCAGCAATCATGAAATTGAAGTCTTCAGTATTTTCCACCATATTTTCTTCAAGGCCACTTAAAGCAAAATCAGTGGAATTTATGCTGACACAAAGCAGATGGACGCAATACAAAAATATGTCCTTCACTTTGAAGAAAGATTCAGAAACCTTATTCTCATAAGAACCAGCCACCACACAAAAAAGCATTCCAGAAAAGTGCATCAGTTTGGCTTGCCAGACAACTTTTGAGATATCAGCAGAAAAAAAAGAAAAAAGACAAGTAATTCTGCAGTGGAATTCTGACCCATTGAAAATAATTTGCTTCTTTTGCAATTTGCTTCTTTTTGCAATGGAAGGGCTGGCATTATTTTGCCATTGACTTTTGCCATCACTTTCACTGCAACTGGATTTCACTTGCTGGCTTATCATTTACAGTGGGAATCCTTTCTTGAGAGGCAATTCATTGGGCTCCTTTGAGCTAAAGATAAACTGAGATATCAGAAGACTCAGTACAGTTATTAGATCCAGAATAACGGTACTAGATAACTGAGTCAAGGCCAATGAACTCCTCACAGCAGTTGAATAATTATTTTCAGTGAAGTTATTCCATATTTATGCTGATGTAAATATGCTAGAGGAATGTGAGCTCCCCAGCTGGAGTTTTGCAATGGAGGGCTTATCCACTTGAATCTGGTTGGCATGATACAAAACATCAACGACTAAACTGTCGCTGCTTAATAAGCAAGTTGATGAGTCAGAAAGTAGCCTAAGGTGAGGAAGCTGTAAAGCACTTAAAGTTTTGGACTTAACTCTCAAAATCTTTATACAAGGCTCTAAATGTGAGAGAATAAAACTATGAAGGAACACAGCACAGAGAAAACAAGAGCAGATTTGTCATGAGCAGTAATTTAAGGCAGACTTCCCCACGTTGACCTCTCAATTCTTCTTTCAGGAAGAATGAGGCTTCTGGCTGTTGAACAAGATCAGCTATAGCCTTTATTTACCTCTGTTCACCTGGAGTACATTCATCTAAAAGTCGGAAGTTTTCACCCACTTTTGTATGAATGGAATAGGATGTAGGACAAACAATCAGACATCCAGTTACCATACCTATCAAAAGATGAGGTTGACAAGAGATTTTAACTTTTTTTCACAGTATATGTAATACAGGTTTATGAGCTTGAACAGTTGTCTGGAAAGCAGGGTGCTGCAAGATGTCACACTTAAGAGTCCAATGTACTTGCACCGCCAACAAAAATTGAATTCTGCCATCCATTTCCACTTTTGTATTCATGTGTTTTCCTCTTGTGCTTTAACCAATTTTAGAATCCTAGCATCCATTTGTCCAAGTGTATCAGTAGAATGTAGTAACTTAAATAACATTCTTAAAAAGAAGAAAAGTCATCTGTCCATAATTTTCAAAATATGAGATTATTTTTTTTGTTGTTTATTAAAATAGCTAAACAAGCTGTATTTTCTCTTTTTTTGGGAAAGAATTATCATTGGGATGTGCAAATAACTGAGTATTGTACACTAGGGGGTTTTGTAGTTTAAAACTAAATAATGATTGGAAACACGCAAAATTCTAAAGGTGCTGTCCTTGGAACCATGAAGATGCTTTCTCTACATAAGATTAGGAGAAACAGACACTCGATATACATTCTCTAGAACTACTCTGGCAGAGAAGCTGAGTAAATAAGAACTCGGCAATGAATATTCTGTAATATCTGGTTAATAAATTTGAAGTCTAAAATTCCTTGACTAAAATAAGAAGCATTTAAAGAAACACTTTAGTAAAAAACACTCTATTTGTTAGTTTTCCACCTATCTTCCCTGTTTTACTTCTTCCTGTTGCTTTCCTTCTTTTATGCTTTCACCTAATTTTAACCATCCAGCATTACAACAACAGGTGAAAACCCACAGAGTTTATATCCTAGTAAAATGCTGTAACATACAAAAACTGGTATAAACCCCAGGCTTTTAAATGTGAGAGGACTGCAAAATTATTTTAATCTCATACAGAAAATCCTTGGATCAGTAGATAAATGCTAAAACCAGACTTACTTAAAACTTTAAAACTATTTTCATTTTGAATCAATATGCGTGTCTAGAACCTTGTTTAAGAAAACTGTTCACCATGAAAAGTTTTAAATGCACAGTATCAAAGAATAATTTTTGACATTTTGATTCATACATGCTTATAAAGCTCCAAGACAACATGGTTTAATTATAAAACATACTTCTACTGCCTTAGTCATGCCAATTAAATTTGATTGGATACTTTCTTTATTCAACAAGCCCCTTTCATGTCATTTTAATTTACTGTCAAAGCAGCCTGAATATTGGAAACTAAATTATTTACTACAGCCCATAAGCCAATAATGTTCCATTTGTCTCGTACAGAGGGAGACTAGACTAACAAGATTATTAAGGACATTACTTGTAATAGCGAATGTCCTTCACTTTATTTGAGCTTCATGCTGTGCTTTCAGAGATCATACTTCAAAAGAGCTCCATTTCATTCCATCACAGAACCTCTGATATAAATTATTCTTTGCTAGCTTTGTAATACTCTGATCATAGAGAAAGTGGACCTGATCTTGTTGGGTAAAAACATGGGCTTCTTTTCTAAGATAACTACACAGTTTATTTGTGCTAAACACCTTTGATGCGCTCCCTTGTGCCAATAATGCAGAACAGGCAGAAATCAGCTAAATTTATCATACAATAATAACATCTTGAAGATTTAACTCACAAGGGCTTTGGTTGTCTTTGCAATGATTTCAAACCAAATTTTGCAATCTAAATGCATGTGGTTAAAATCAGTCTTGTAAGTTCTTAAAAACACCGTGTAGAGAATGCCATAAATGTAATGCAGAACAGACTTCAGGAAACCAACAGATCTAGCATTTCACAAAAAAAAGAGACTTGAAAAATAGAATACAAATTGTCTACAATACAAGCCTGTCATACTGACTGATAAATAGATAAAGGATTACAAACACAAAGAAAGACTGAAAAGATAGTAAGCTGAGAAAGTTAATTCTTGTCCTAATGTTAGATCCACTCTTTGCCTTTTTGATATGACTCAAGTTCAGCAAGACTCTTTAAAAGATTACTAACTCAAAGCAAATGAATAATCTTGTTTAAATCAATGGAACTGCTTACATGCCTAAAGTTAAGCACATGTTTAAATCTTTTTCTTAAGTGAGGAGATTTGTTATTTATGATACTGGAACGTATTTCAAAAAATAAGAAACGGTACAAAGTAAAAAGTTTTTGAAAAATTGACTAGGAAAACCCTTCAAGTTTAGAAAAAAGCTAGCAAACGGGGAAACAAACCTCTTTCAAGAACACTGGAAGAAAGGTAGAACATACGGTAATTCCTCTATCCTCACATACACACACACTGGAAAAATAACCAGCCTTGCGCAATGTACAGTACGCTGAATCTCAGATACCAGCGTTAATGGAGCAGATACACGATACTATTTCTTCTACATACAACACTATCCTGAGTTAAGGAAATCGTATTGGAGATCAAATCTGAAACAGCTGTGAAAAGAATAAGTTATAATATATCTTAGGGTCAGTGCTGTAAGTCTCGGCTACTTACTAGCACTTGTGAAAACTGAGATCATGTCAGGTTTGCCGTTTTCCTTCGTTTTAATCACCTTTTACTTTTACAATGTAGATACACCCTGAGAGCTCACAATACAATGTGATAGCAGTGAAAAAGGAAGATGACAAATATACAAGTCTCTTCATATCTCTCAAGAAAATGGTATAGAGACAGATAGTTTAAATTCTTAAAAATCTTAAAGAAGTTGGAAATAGTCACAAAATATAGGGTAAAAACTATATTTCTTAATTTAATCTCCAAAGAAAAGGCTTTCATCAGTATTTCTGTATGTCTCTTAGTTACTGGTACAGGATATTCACTAGTTATAAGCTTTCAAATGACAATAAACAAAATAAAACAAAGTTCCCACATATGCAGAAATAAAAAGTAGGAAAAGACAGCCGCAATGTTTTATTGACAAAAGCACTTTCATACAATGGAGGAGGGCATAAGGTGATAATTTAGTGTTCCAGCACAGATTTACTGGATAACGGCCAAATATTTCGAAGCAAACACAGCTGTAATGTTTATGTTAAAAACAACAGGCTATGACAGCAGTCAGTCAGACATTCTATATCCTTCAAGTACTGAAAATAAATCGTGTCTTTTCACACAATAAGAGAGAGATTGCTAAAGCGTAACACGACAGAAACCTCTGAGAAAATGGCCTACTCCTTATAGGAAGGATTTCTTATTTGCTTTTTTTTTTTAAGGGCCTCTTAAAGGCAATCCCATTCACTAGCAACACTTTACGATTTTAATTAAATCAGAGCTGAAACTTGGAAGCAATGCTACTAGTAATGCTACTCTGTTAATGCCAAAATGTGTAAGAATGGAGAGAAGTTGTAGTTCTTTATACCTTCAAGACGATTTTAGGTCTTTTTTACAAACCTAGACTGGCACTGTATATGTTATACGTACAAACAGTGCATGAGAATAGTCGCAATCTGCTCCTGACAACTGAGCAGAAATTTGCCTTTAAATGGGGGCACTTTATCAAAACAAGGATTGCAGAGTTTGATTCTACAAAATCAGATACAGCAAACAAACACTCTCTTTTTTATTCTCCATGTTAGTCTGTGGCACCTCTATTTCAGATCATCTGCCTTAGTACAAATTTACTGGGACATACAAAATGAAAAATAACTCAGTGGTCCACATAAAAAAAGTCTTACTATAATGTTTATATATTGAAATGTACTTTATGACTCTAATACACTTCCCTATGAATGTTTGAACAAAGACTTTCCTAAGGCTTACAGTGCACTTGCCAAACCCCAGAAAATTTAATAAAATACACAATCTTAAATATAATTCAGATTACAGAATTTGTATTTTTCATTTTTAGATTCCATTATCAACACTGTTAAATGCATATGTATTTCAACTACCTGAAAGTTAAAAAAACATATTCAAAATTGATGGGGTTTATTTATATATTTGACATATACTGATGGATGAGAATCCAATAATCATTCCTTTCAAGCCTTTCCAAAGGTGCTACCTATCAGTTACACAGGACAAATATAATTACTTGATAGATTAGCTGAAAGAAAAATTAAAAATTAAAAAAAACCAACAATAACAAAAAAAACCCAACCCTGATTTCAGAAGATAAATCCCATAATGTCCATGTAATTTTGTATGAATCAACAGAACAGATTCTAAATGTTAAGCTGAGTCTTACAAGCAGTAATCCTTGTGTGCTTCCTGAATTGTCACCGCTTTGTCTTCATGTGACTAATACTTCTGTAGCTCATGAACTGATCAATGTTTTAATCCTTTTTTAAAAATAATTTTTAAAGAAATGTACTAAGAATGCATAAGATATTCTAATTTTCTGCAGAAAAAAGTACAAATGCAGTATTAAAAAACCCCACACGGAAATATGCATTGCACTCCCATATAAAGTACATTAAATTTGTCTATTAATACATGTAAGTTCCACTTAAGTATTTCATTCATATCTATATCTAATTAAACACAGGTATGCATTAATGTATATGTAATATAGGCATGCATATCAAATATAAAACATATTATATTAAAATTAGTCATGAAGATTAATTCTACCCATTCTATCCCTGGGAAAGCACATATATGTTTAACAGATTAATATGGTCCCCATACATCTACGGATATGTATCTGTGTCCTCAGGATACATATAACAGGAGCTGGAGCTTCGCTGAGGGAATTTTGAAATCTGGTCTCCTGTTTAGCCCAAACATTCATTTCATATGGGCCTAGGTGATAGGAGGAAGCGCTTCATTTTTTATATTCATGTAGGTTTTTTGATAAACAGCAAAGCTAAAGTAATTCAATGGTAAATTAGGTCTTGTAAAGCTACATAGAAAGATATTCAACAAGTAGTTTCATGTCACTTTTCTTGATTTATGTTACAGACACGCTTGTATTAAAAGACAAAAAGGATGATTTTTTTAACACTTCTGTATAAAAAAATATGTGCATAAACTAATGTGGGTTTTTTCCTGATTGAACTTTATACACCATGTTCCATTTTTACTGAAACAGTGAAATAACTAGCATGTTGCCTCTCTGAAGCCGAAAGCAATTTCCTTTTCTAATTTTAGTTATGCAAAGCCTATGGGCATCATCAGCATTTAGTAATTAGTTTTATAATTACTGCTGTTTTGCTCACTGTCATTCAATTTTTCTTACAACATGGTCTGGGATTGAAACATCCCACATCCACAGCTGTGTAAATTGCCATCCATTTATAAGACAAAAAAAGTAACATTCAACGTACATCATTATTCAGTCAAGAATGTGTTATTGGTACTTAGGTGATGCTTTGAGTACATAAGCTGCCCAGCAAAATATAAAGGAAAGATATAACTCAAATACTTAATAAATTCGATATGAGATAGGAAAGTCTAGAAAATCTAAATTAGAAATAAAAGAATTTCCATTAAATAGCATTTTAGTCTATTATTAACATCAATATCTGCTTCAAACATGGTAAAAAATACCTTCTTTGTTTAAAGATATATTCAGGTACTGATCATTACTGTTAAAAGAATTTGCAATCTGGCAATTAACTACAAAGTCATCTAACCTAGAATTACCAATAGATACAGTGTCAATACATTTAGATATGATACTATAAAATATTCTACATCCTTGACCATCCTAAAAATACAAATGTGGCTTGGTATGACATATTTGCTTAAACCCAACAATTTGTCTTAATGATGTTATACCCTAAATTAGAGATTGACTAAAATTCCTACATTACTGTTTTACAAACGTTGTAATTCAAAATGTATATTTTTTTTAAATTTCTAATTTGACACATGATGTTAATGGTGAGGTTTTAAAGGCTAGAAAAGTAATAGCCAAATAAGAATGCAAAATCTATACTCTCTTCTTAAGCATAATTTCTTCAGTGAGCAAGAAGCGCTTTATTTTCTAGATATGTCTGATTTAAAAAAAATAATCATGGTGAGAAGAAAATTCCCACGAAAGGTTCTGCCAGCACCAGTCAGCGACCTGCTGGATGCCAACCTGCCAAAGCAGAGTTGTGCTTACGGGGAACCATCTTCCCTCAGCAGCGGTGAGACCAGAGAGCCCCAGCACGATCGGTCAGAATGGGACATCAGCAATGGCATGATTCATATTTGCAATTCACTCCTCCCTACCAGAAAACAGAATAATATAGTCCTTTTGATCCGATTCCCTCTCCTTTGTCAAGCTTAGCTAGGAGAAAACAGCTGCTAATAAACATAAAGCTGTCATACACAAAGGGCAAGATTGTGCTCAGCCCAACGAAGGGGTAGAGAAGATATTTTGCTGCAGAGGGAAAATTTAGGCAGACTGCTTTCAAGGATTTTTGCAGCAGGGTCCTCTGTTTTATGTTTTGTGACACAGACGGAGTTTTAGATTTTTTACTCGAGTGAATCTATGAGGAGGGGAAAATAATTCTCAACCATTTTTTGCTACTCTTTTTATTGAAAAAAAAAAATAACCTCAGTTTAGAAGATTTCAGTGAATATATAGCATTCTGACCTGAGCCAGAAAATTCAGTCTCCCCCAAAAGTAAAATTTTAGACCCTTAAACAAAGCCTACAGAACAAAACCAAAGCTTTTCCTCCAGTCATCTACAGACAATGGGATGAGAAGATCCTTAGAGTCAAGACTCAGACAATTGCAGTAGTGGTTTCTTACTGAAACTTATGAACTGTTCTTACCTATTGGTCCTTATAGATTAACAGTTACAGTCTATCCCTCACCCAGTCTCACCAATAAGGTCCATAGCCTGCAAATTGCCTTTGTAGGTCTGTCAACCCAATTCCTTTTACAGGAGGGCGACAGACTCCACTTATACAGGGTTACCAGCGAGGCTCCGCCATCAACAGAATGCAGAGCTCATGGGAGACTATGCACCACACCCAGACCCTGCCTTGGCATCATCCGCTATCTTCCAGCAGAACCAGAGTCTCTCTGAAGGCCACAAAACGTCAAGGGTATCTGGCCCTGAGGATGCAGGTCTGTCAGAAAAACTCTAACAAAAAACATGAAGGATACACCTTTGAAGGACTGATGTTTACACACCGTGCCAACATCTGGCTTTCATCTTTTCTCAGTGTTTCTTCTTTTACGATGACAGAACTCATCAAAGGGAAAAAGAGTTTTGGGGTTTTTTTGAGGTTTTTCTATAGGTTTTGGAGTGCTGGATGAGGATGGCCCATTGTGATGTCCCTGAGCAGTGTTCCATCCCTGTAAGCGTTAAAAAATATCTGTAGATGTGGCACTTAAGTACATGGGTTAGTGGTTATGGCAGTGTTGGGTAACTAGACAGTTGGACTAGATGATCTTAGAGTTCTTTTTCAACCTTAATGATTCTATAATTCTGTAAATTGGTTGGATGGTCACAGCCAGAGGGTAGTAGTCAATGGCTCAACGTCCAGCTGGAGTTGGGTGAAAGATGGTGTGCTTCAGGGGTCCGTGCTGGGACAAGTGCTGTTCAATATCTTCCTCGATGACATAGTGGGATCGAGTGCACCCTCAGCAAGTTTGCAGATGACACCAAGTTGAGAGGTGCAGTCAACATGTCAGAGGGATGGGAAGTCCTCCAGAGGGACCTGGATAAGCTGGAGAAGTGGGTCCATGTGAACCTCATGAGGTTCAACAAGGCCAAGTGCAAGGTCCTGCATCTGGGTTGGGGCAATCCTCATTATCAATACAGGCTGGGGGATGAAGTGCTAGACAGCAGCCCTGAGGCAAAGGACTTGGGGCTACTGGTGCATGAAAAGCTGGACATGACTCAAAAATGTGCACTCATAGCCTAGGCTGCCAGTCGCATCCTGGGCTGCATCAAAAGAAGCTTGGCCAGCAGGTCAGGAGAGGTGATTCTGCCCCTCTACTCTGCTCTGGTGAGGTCCCACTTGGAGTGCTGTGTCCAGCTGGAGGTGCCCTCGACACAAGAAGTACATGGACCTGTGGGAGTAGGTCCAGAGGAGGCCACAAAAATGATCAAAGGGCTGGAGCATCTCTCCTGCAAAGACAAGCTGAAAGCATTGGGGTTGTTGAGCCTGGAGAAGGCTCCAGGGAAACCTTAGAGCAGCCTTCCACACCTGAAGGGGGACTACAGGAAAGCTGGGGAGGAACTGCTTACAAAGGCATGTAGCGACAGGACGGAGGGCAATGGTTTTAAACTAGAGCAGGGCAGATTTAGATTAGATGTTAGGAAGATGGTTTCTACTATAAGAGTGGTGAAACACTGGCACAGGTAGCCCAGAAAGATGGTAGAAGACCCATCCGGGGAGACATTCAAGGTCAGGCTTGATGAGGTTCTCAGCAACCTGCTCACCACAGGGAGGTTGGACCAAATGACCTTTGAAGGTCCCTTCCAGCCTAATGCATTCTATGGTTTTGGGGGGGTTGGTGTGTTTGTTGGTTTTTAGTTTGTTTTTTTTCTCTAGATATACAAAAAAAATGTGTATTGACCAATAACACTACCATCTCTGTCTCCCTTAATTCCTAAAAAAAAAAATACAGGGGAATCATATTGTGCATAATTTTTAACTGGAAATTATTTCAGTTTTTGAACTTCTGAAAACATGTAGCCAGCCTGGGAGATGACCTGGCTATAGACAACTAGATCATTCTTTCAGGAAAATAAACAAAAAAACCAAGCCCGAACGTCCCTAGAAATCCAAACACAAAATCTGCGAAATCCACATTTATGCATTTGTACCTCAGTCGTTTTGGGCTCAGTTACTAGAACACATAAATCCACACGCAAAGCTTCTGCATCTCTGAAATACCTAACAGTTCTATTGAAATAATCCAGAGTGTTTCTAACAGAACTGAAGTATTTTTTGCATTAATGCACCACTCACGCTAACGAAAAGCATGTCCTACACCATGCCTTCCACTTATTTGAACGACATGCTACACAGTATTTAAAAAAAAAAAAATCTGTAAAATATCCTTTTCACTTATTGTTCAGGACAACTATTACTAATCTGCAGGAATATCGTTACAGAAGGGTATTTTAGAAGCTGGAGTAACTGATTAACTGGGACCTATTTAGATGCATGTTTACACACGGGGACACAATTTGGTGGTGAAAAGCCTGGCGAAGGGGTTTAGCCAACCTTTCTGCCCTCTGTAGAGGGAGAGCAGGCTGCTTTGGGAATTATGCACCTGGAAGTCAAGGGACTTGAAAATCCTTTCTTCACTTCAGATGGACCTAGCAGAGCATTGCAAAGGGGGAATAAAGGATTTACTATGGAAGAAATGCTGTCTGACGGATGGAGCAGATAACATAAGTTGTTAGCTGTAACTGTCTTTGTTGCTAGCTTTTGAATACACTCTGCAATAACATGTTTTGAGATCCTCAGATTACAATTCTCATATAAATGTGAAGAAGTAACATTGTATATTCCAGAAATCTCTTCATTCATAAAATATTCCTGGCCATATGTCTGTAAACTAATAGCAATTACCAAAATGGGATAAAACATGGCACAAAAAAGTGTGAAAAATAACACATGACATAGATCTGATACATCTTCAAGGAGAAGTTTCAGGGGAAAACACTTCAATGCTGGCAACATTTAGTGGCTATCAGAAATTTAATTCTTCTCATTTTCTCAGTGCCTATTAATCCCAACTATACTGACAGTCAAAGGTTAAAAAAGGGAATAAATTAACAATATTGTCAATCATTACATACAGAAGAATAATTATCTCACTATGTTTATTTATCTACTTTTGCTACTTGATTAAATGAATGATTGATGACAGGTTCCTTGTTTTCTTTTCCTCCTTTTTGTCAGTATAAATGATCAGTATGAAACTAAATGGAGACATTAACTTGAAATTGTTAGAAGGATGAAATACACTACATAAGGATTCACATGATTTAAAATTTCTTGTTACTCTATTGTAACTTACTAAAATACATTTATATATACACAAAGAATTCCATTAATAAATCTGTAATAAAATATCTGTAATAAAAAATCTGTAACCCAATTTACTTTCCTCTCAAATATTATGCACTAATATTTAGGATTTTCTTTTAAAACAGAGCAGTTTAAAAGTTCTGTAGAGATGTCATACAGTTATCCAATTTATCTTTGGATAAACAGTGTGTACACAGAGGCCAGAGCATTCTTACATGCTGGCTAGTGCTCTGAGTAACACAACTCAAGTTTTGGGGAAGAAATCTGGGGAAATATGCATATGCTAAATTGAAAATTTTTCATTTGAGTGCTGTGAAATGAGAGAAGAAAGTTAACAGAGAGAGTCAATGCTCTCTTCAGTCTGCCTGTAAGAGCACACCCCATCTCCTCCTGGCAGCCTGCGGCCAGGCAGGGCAGCGCCAAGTGACTCCATTCCAGATCCAAGCATTTTCTTTTTTTGCTTGACAAACAACAGAAGCAAGACCTAACGTGATATCACTTCCTTTAATGTAGCATAGAATTGAAGTAATCGCTTCAAATTTTTGAGGACAGATGAAATCCCAAGCCGCTTAAGTGAGGACTGAAGTACTGTTTCCCCTGAGCTGACCAAAGACTGCTGGCTGGGCTAGGAAAGTTAACTGAATGCAACTGCATTCTTGGAAAGTTAAAGGAATTGACCCAGAAGTCTGAGGAGACAGCTTTTGTACAGGACTAAAAAGAAAGTAAAGTATCTTTCTCCCAAAGCAATTCACAGTGGTAAACGGCTGACAGCTTGAAACCTTTGTCTGTTACTTGCAGAATTTACTGCTGAGAACACAAACAGGGCAAAATCTGCAGCTTCATTTACGCGTGTGAGGAAACTACCTGACTCTGAAGAAGCTACTTTTCCTTAAAGACAAGGCTCATATCTTTTTGTTACTTGGAAAAACTAGAGACTCCTGAACTCAAATCATGCAGATAATCTAAGTCCACTTTAATTATGAACCAAGGAAAGTCTGGATTCAAAAGCTGTTTTCTTCCTATTTTCATACAAATTCTTGGTGCAGTTAATGTATTGTCTTAGAAAGTGAGTTCCTTTTCCTTACAGAGCCCTAACTTCTACACACCACAGTACAGGGATTGTGTGTGTGTGTGCATGTAGAGGTGATTTTGAGGAATGTCTGGATGGAAGGCTACCTATTGTGTGTGCTTAGGAAGGACCGCCTGAGCTCACTTGGTTTAGCTGTGCTCTGGTTTCTCTTGTCCAGTTATGAAACTGCTATTCAGACAACTTGCACTGGCATGTCAAGTAAGAAAGGTATCAGACTGGAAGGTGGAAATTTATCAGACTGGAAGACTGGAACTCATCAGACCACCCAGGAATGCTGTTTTGTTTCCAGAGGTGTTCCAAATTATATAGGAAAGCTGACATTGAACTCGTACCTATTTTGGACCATTCAATATCCTAACTATGAAAGCCACTTTCCCAACATTACTTGCCCAATCTCACCTGTGGCGCCTGCTGTCTAAGCTGAGTTCTACCACAGTCAATTCCTACTGAAACAATTATGCCATTGAACCAAACCAAACCAAGGGTAACCTTCCCCTTCACCATTATTCCTGAGAATTTACCTCTTGACATTGTTCAATCCTTATCATCAAAGGAATTCAGAAACACCATAATGAGAAACTCATGTTAAATCTCAAAGTAAAAAAAAAAAAAAAAGAAGAAAAAAAAAGCCATTCACGTTCAAAATTCATATCAAATGTATGTCACTGGAATAAAACAGATAATATCACACTGGAATAGATACTGCAATTTTTACTTTAGGCTTTTATGACACTGTTACTGAAATGTTGTGTTCAGCTGTGGTTTCCTCCATTCAGAAAATATGCTAGAAAATTGGATAGGACTCAAGTAAGAGCTGTAAGAGTGATTAGACTTCTGAAAGTCATTCCCTATAGTGAAAGACTAAGAAAGCTCAATTTACTTAGTTACTGAAAAGAAGGTTAAGAGGATCACAATACCCACATGTGGAAGAGATTTCTGACAGTAGACAGCTCATTAATCTAGTGAAAAAGGCATAACAAGATCCAGTGTTTGGAAGCTGAAGCTGAAATAAGACTATATATGAGGCAGACTTTTTTCACAGTGACAATAATTAACCACTGGAACAATCAGCCCAGGGATGTAGTTGATTCTTTATCATTTAAATGCTTTACATCAGCATTAGATACTTTCCAAAGAGATAAACCTATATCTCAAACAGATGCAGAAAATACTGGATGAGGTTCTCTGCCTGCAGTCTGCAAGACGTCAGACTGGATGCTTATCACACCTGCTCAACGTTGTACCTCAACAAAACAATTTTGCAAGTGCTCTGCACTTCAAGGGCCCATTGTCTCATGACCATCATATCTACCCTTTTGGTGTAGTTCAGTTCAGACTGAATGGAAGCCATCTCAAATACATCTTCCTGTTTGGCTGGTGAAATAAGAAACCTTTCAGGACAGATATGGGCATCTTCAAAGATCATGCCATGTTCACTGTCTCACATCATCACTGCTGGAGACTAAATTCCATCAAAACTGCCAGTAAGCACACACTGGAAACTGTCTGAGCACTGGCTTTGCCTGATGCTTCTATTCATGGAACATCTGTTGGGCTGACTCCGAGCTAGTAATGGGTGAGTCAATATGCAGACCTTGTAAAATGTTGGAGCTTTTAGTCCCAAGGCTGCCAAACGGCCTCTCGACATAGCTGTACATATGAAGAATATGGTTCCTTTATGTTTAATAAGGTTTTTGGAGAATAAACAGTTTCCATGAGGCTGTTGAAAAAAGAAAAAATAATTACAAAAGCAAGACATATGATGACGTTAGGCAAGCTGTTAATTTTCCTCTCAGTTCCTTAGTAATAATTATGAAAGAGAACTTGTCCTTTAAGCCTTCAGGATAGGATGTTGGAGCAAAACAACAGCAGAGGAAAACCAAAAGCACAGAGGCAGAAACTACAGAGAGCAGGACAAGAGTAAGTAGAACAGCACATATGCACAAAATAAGCAGAAACAAGTAAAGAGAAAACAGTGTGCTAAAGTATTCAATAAACAAGCAAAATCAGTATCTTCAGAAAAAGAAAATTACATACCCCATTTGTTCATCTCTAGGAAGGGACAGAAATAAACATTTTAAACGTAAGCAAAAATAAACACTATGCCCTCAGAATGTGGTATGAGGGTCTGAGCCCACAGAAAATCACATCTAGACTTGCTTCAGGTTTCTGTCATTTTTTTTTAGAATACTTAGTTACTCTAATTTTTTTCTTGTGGCACTTAAAAGATTGGCAATGAACTACAAAATCTTTAAAAAATACTGAAGGGACTTTTTCGAAGATATACCTAATTAAGACAATAAAACACAGAGATTCAATATAAAATGGATTAGCAATATTCCTCCTATTTGATTGCTTCATTATCTGCTCTGAGTGTAATCTTAATGTTATTCTGAAAAAATCTCCTCACAGACATGGGTTACATTTCCTAATGAAAAGCTCATTAAATACAGTATTCCTGGAAAGGACATGAAGATAGTGTAATTGCTCAAGACTGGACTCTTAGTCCTGGGACATGGGAACAGGGCTCTGTTCCCTGCTCTACCACACACTTCTCATGTGATATTGAACAAGTCACTCTTGGCTGGTTTTGCAAATGTGCTTAGCAGCTGCTTCTTATGATCAGATTACCAAAGTGCTGAAATCTTTTGAAAATCTGGCTATTTATTTTGTTGCTGAATAGATCTTTTGAGATCTGGCCCCGGTTGGGGTGCTGTGCTTTTCTGAAAAGCTAGCCCTAAATCTGTATACGCCTCAATTTCTCCATTAGCATTATCAGCACTGTTCTGCTCCATCAAGAAGATGAGAAACAGCCAGCATACACAGCAGTTCAAATTTGAAAGGGGATATATAAATGTAGAATTGCTCTGGTAGTTGTAGAAATGTCATATGTACTTTAAAAAGCAAACAAAAAACAGCCCCTGATTTTTCCTAAACCTTTACACAGCTCTGGTTTTCTATAAAATGTGAAGTGAGCTAATGCTGACAATATTATTCTGCATTTTATAGGTAATGTTTGGAAATTATATGTATAAAAATGTAAACACAAATATTTTTCCCTCTTCCTTTTATGATTATGAATATATATTTAATGACTTCCCAGATGATAAAATAAGACACAGAAATTCGTACTTGAGTGCAGTACCACCCCATGGAAAGCAAAGCAAACCCACTTTTTATATAATACAAGTAGAACACAAAGTGACAACACACACATGCTTGTACAGATGCACTCAGCTAACTCTGTGAGTAAGAATTATAGGGAGTGACGTGCTTGTCCACATTTGAGCTCAAGCACTGAAATTAAAGTAAGCATTTTCTAACAGCTCTATTTATGAGGACTGTGGCACAACTAGAGTTAAGTAGTTTATTAGAGATTTGCCTTTCCTTCCTTAGGAACAGAAATCACAGTATGACTAAAACCTTTTGAAATTAAAAGTATGCACCTTGGCTTAAAAGCTAGCAAATAAATGGAAAAGGTGTTTCTTAAGGGTGCCTGATATTTTAAAACACCTACCTCCCCAACTGTGTGGAGGTTATTATTTTGTTTGCAATCTCAGATTATAGAGGCTTACATGTTCTCTAAATTGTAAGCTCTCTATGACGGGTGTTCTTTAATTACAGACAGCTAATGAAAACAGTTTTTACTGATCTCTCTAACGTCCTGGGAAAGTCTTTACTATGGATTCTTTGTATTCTACTTTACATCCCTGATTGAAACGGGAGACCACAAGAGCATAGGGATTTGGTGGAAACTCGATTTCCTTCCTCTGGCTTCAAAGAGAGCAGTTGCAGAAATTAAGCTGTGTTGATATTGTGGTCAAACTTTGGTCAGACTCTGGTTATAGTTATGTATTATACAGATATAAAATCACTGCACTTTCTTTTTTAAAATCGCTGGGTCTGCCTTCAGTATCTAAAACTCAATCTGCTGACCACAGGTACCTAGTACAACTATTACACGAAAAAAAGAATTATTATTATATCCATATACTTCAGACTTCACTTTCAGGACTCTGATTACTATTTACTCCAAATATTGAGAGAGTTACTTTGGAAAATACTAATAAATATATAACTGCAAACATACAAGATAGGAAACACAGATTTATTCTTTCCATTAAAAAAAAAAAAAAGTTCATGTTTTCTTTCACTTCAGATAAAATATTTTCTTTGAGTCATATTTTTTGCTTGTAATATAGAGCAATGTAACTCTTGGTAAAACAAACATATAAACGCCCAGTCATTTACACTACTTTATTCCCTCATGTCTACTTACTAATAAGGACATTGCTCCCTTTCTAGGGTTCTTTGTTTAGGTGAGTTTTGGTGGGTTTTTTTGTTGTTGGTTTGGTTTTGGTTTATTTTAAGGTCTCTGCTACAGTGAGTCTATTTCTTCAGCTCTTCATCCAGACATATTTATTATCTCAGCAACAGAGTCAAAAAGATCTTAAAGAAGCAGTCATTCAACTGGAGATACATGGTAGAAGTTCAGATGACCCAGAAAACCAATAAACTACTGTAATAGAACAAACAATGGCTAATCTCTATTAAATTTAGCAAGACTTTGAGTATGTCCTTACATTCTCTGCTCAGGTGAGAAGACTAAGGTACGACAGCTCTACCGAAACGGTTAAATCCAACCACAAGATCTAGTTACTCAATTGCTTTTATTTGCAAAATGGAGCACTATAATATCCAGCTTTACTGAGGCTCTCTCCAAAGCACTCTTCATAGCAAAGATACTTTTCTTCTGTTCAGAAAAGGACAAATAAAAAGGCAAACAACAGTTCTATCAGATATTGCAATCTACAGACAGCAACAGCCCTTTTTCATTTTACATATCAAAAAACTGCAGCAGTGATTACTTTTTGTCTGTTTCTGATTACTAAAAGCAAAAAGCAGAGCAAGCACTTTTGGCACACCGGATTTATTGCACATCTGTAATTGGCTAACCCCATCATGTGCATTATTTGAAAAAGTTTGTAAACTGCACATATAATTTAAGATATTCATGCTTCTAAAAAAGACCACCTGGAGCTAACCCACACAACACAAAACACAAATGTAAAAATCATATGGAAACACTTTGTTAAGGGCTTTGGAAAAACGATCTGTTCTGGGTAGAAATTTTACATGGATTTTTCTATAGGATGAAAATCCATATCATTATATAATGACAAGAAATTAACTTGTTTTTAATTTCCCTGACATATTTTATCATCACCACCAAGGTTGGAGCTCATGCAACCGTCAATATTATTCTCTTCCTCACATAATTACCCCTGCAAGTCTGAAGCCCATGCTGTTGCCAAAACCCACTCAGCCAATACTGTCAATGTTCTCGAGCATGAATTATAATGACAACACTCACCAATTTTTAATTGGAATGAAGAACAAAACTCAGGAGTGAACAACACATTGATTACTGTGCACAGAAAGAAATTAACACTGAAGAAAGAAAGAATGAAGTAAGAAGTTCAAAACTTCTTTATGTTTCTTTCAAATATTAATATTCTTCACATGGTTGTTTCCACTACCAAGATTTCACTGAGAATGCAAACGTGTAGAGAAAAGTCCAGGACCACAAAAAGGAGTCAACACCGGAAGCTGAGTACAAGAGGAAGACACTATGCATATGTGCGTGTTCCAGTTAAGGACTTGGAAAAAAGAGAAACTGTATTGAAAGTACATAATGAAAATGCAGACATGACGAAGTCAGTGTAACAGCACAAAGAAAAACGGAAGATGAATTATAGTGTAATAGAATGGAAATACTGTAGTTGCTGGGAGTGAGAGAAATGACACTAAAGTCACTTGTTCTATTTCCTTGCTCTTAAAAACACTGTTTGGCTCTTTTCCTATTTAATTGTTAAGTTGTAAGGTGGAGTTCTAAGCAATAAACAACTCTTCTAGGGACTGACAGACATTTGATTGACAACATTTTAGAATGAGTATTAATTTGTTACCAGCAGTAAATGTTTTGTGTCTCTAGAGAAGTGATGGATAGAACTTTTTACAGCCAAATAAAGCACCATGAGAAACTAAATCGTTCTATCATTTCTGCTAGCAGAACTGGAGGGATCAGGTAGGTTCTTTTTATATCTTTGTTTGTGCAAAAAAGAAATGCTTTTCCCATCGCTCCTGTTCTGTATCACAAGAAAACCAAAACCTTTCAAAGTCTTGTAACAAAACTATATAAAAACTACCAGTAGCATGTAGTTTAGGACATCAAAGATAAAAAATAATAATTATTATTATAATTTCACTGTATTGAAATAAATTTCATACAGGGGTTAATTTACAAAGCTGCACAGATGATTGTTGATGATCCAAACATCATAGTAACTTGCAAGTTTTATATCAGCACTTATGTCATGTCTACTCCCATTACTTCATTGACGATCATGCCCAGAGTGGTTTCTGCAGAAAACCACAGAAAACTCCTTTCTTCATAGTACCTTTCACTTCAGTCTGCTTTCCAAGATCAATCAGTTACTCAGTTAACGTGTTTAGCGTGGTTCTGCCAATGTAATGTTCTTTCAGTATTTTAAAGTCATAATTCTTATGCAGTAGTAAGTCAAACGCCTTGCAATTTCAGAGAATGAAACTGGGTTTGGTTTATAAGAATAAGCTTCCATTTATCCATGTTTGTTGAAGAAAATATATGACCTTAATTTTATCTCTTTAGTGGAGGAATTTTCCCGATATTTTGCCTACAACTGTTTTAACACTAAGACAGCTCAGTACCGTAAACTTCACATCAGAGCTGCAAAGAATGGATGCTGCTGAAAATTCTGTCAGGGTGATATCTGAGGTAACCTGATTGTTGTCTGAAGAATATATAAAAGACAATTTATTCAACAGTTCTAGAATATCCAGAATATTCCTCAAGTACTTTTAATGTTTGATTTAAACAACAAAGACAGATTTCTTCTTTTCCTGGCAAAAATATAGTATTCATCACGTATGGGTACGACTCAAACACTAAGCAGGCAGTTCTTGGAGCTTCATGCTTAAGAGTCCAGCAGCAGAATGCTTTTGCATGAGGAGCTGGAGGGAGAAACACGGAGGAGCAAACAAGACGATAAAACCCACGAGCTATAACCCCATTCTGATTGAGAAGATACAGTATAGAATCATAGAATCATGCTGCCATTTAGGCTGGAAAAAATCTTTAAGAACATCGAGTCTGACCATAAACCTAGACGAGCCAAATCTGCCAAATTGTGAACTCTGACAGCAGAAGTCTCCTCCCCAAGTGTTTGTACTGTTTATGACTATGATTGCGTATCCTTCCTCTCTGAGCACCACCTTTAACAGAGACTTAAACTTTAAAGGACTGTAGAACAGATTCCATACAGGCAAGCACTTAAAGAAACCTGTATCAAGCCTTCCTGCCTTTGCTGCATCAGTAGAAGTTTTACTATACCTTACTCAGCTGCTAATGACCCTATACCATTGCCAGAATCCTTCCCACACAAAACCAAATTTTCTTTAATCTTTCTACCCCTGACAGATTTTTACTTAATATCTCGGCTTGTCTTTGTCAACTTTCTGCAACTCACACATCCCAGTTTATACTAATTGATATGTTTCCCTTTTATTCCCAAAGTTTTACATAAATACACACACATTTTTTCAAATTATTGATCTCAGTCTCGTTCTGAAAAAAAGGATGCAGTTTTATAATTTTCAGCTGCATAGGAAAACATGATTTCGTATTTTTTCTTTAAGAGTTCTAGCCAAGTTTTATTCTAATTTTTCCATCAAAATTTTTCCTCACAATCAATTTCACACGTAAGTTTCCCCACTAGGCAATTAGTCCCTCAAAAGCACTGAGTATATCAGTTGGCACCATCCTCCATTTGCAGAGATTGAAAGCAATCAGGTCATGATCACTTGTCACTAGGCAACCACCAACTCCGAGTCCAGTATTCAATTCATCTTATCTATCACAATGAGATTTAAACAGAGTACCTCATTTTGGGTTCCATATCTTTCATACTAGAAAACCATCAATAATTCTCACAAAGAACATTAATGTTTTACCACTGACTGCTGAAATTTCCAGCATTCATTTTCCACATTCAAACATCACCTAATCGTCTTTTTCTTCAACCTACGTACTAGGTCAATGACTAAGCTACCTACTCCTATGGCTGCACTGCCCTTATGGCCATATAAACAGGTTTACAATGGATAGAAGTTATGTTTACAATCAGTGTTTAATACTGGGCCACAGTCAGAGCACTTTATAGTGGCCTACACATAAAGAGGAATCAGATTCTCATAAAAAAAAAATGCCTACGATATGAGTGAAAATAAATTGCAGGGCTATCAAAAATTCTCCAGCACAAGAGCAGAAGTTTCACACAAAGAGGGATGGCCAGATTTGGAGCCCCTTGTCACAACAAGCAATACTGCCAATATTTCTGCCTTATGCTGGTTTTCATCTGATTCACCTTTTCATGTTTAACAATGAAAAAGAATGTCTTAGGCCGTAAACACTGAGGAAGAAAATAATTCTTATTTCTTTGGCCCTTACAGATGATTTCCCAGAGACAGAATTGTGGGGTGGTTCAGAAGAGCATGCTGGTCTTAGTGGAAAGCTTATGTGGTTTTGCAGTGAAAGGCTTGTACTATCTTACCTCTTCTCCTCAGAAGGCAACACCCAGTTTAAAATATAAAAAGCTGACAACAGGTAATGTTATTTAAAGGGTTTCTACAATAAGATCATTCAGAAGAGAACCATTTATGTACCTTTTAAAAATGCAAACATATCCAGAATAAAAATTAATATAAAAGATATTTAAGTTAATGAAAGTAATCCCACTTGACATTTGGGATAACAATTACCTTACTTTCCAATTATCATTATTGCTTATTTTCTTTACCATAGTATCAGAAGACATCAAGTTCATTTTCAACCTATTCTTACACAGTTTGTTCATGTTCAGATTGGATCCCTTGAAAAACATGCTAGTTTGAAGGAAATGAGTGTAATTTTGTATTAAAGCATAATTTTTCTTCTGGTGATTACCAAAATGTGGGTTTTTAAAATTTCTTTATGAATGCAGAATTGAAGTAACATTGAATACTTTATTGCAAGCAACACATAGGCTGGACTTTATGACCTCAGAGGCCTTTTCCAGCCTCAGTCATTCTGTGAATCATATTTAGTTACATTGGACAAGAACAATTTGAACAAGAAAAATTTCAGTTCACCACAAACATTTTGAGGGCATCCGATTTCTTTTCATACCGATATGTATTAATTCCAGAAGACAGATGTGTAAAACTACCTAACTGCAGAACACATAATGATGAAAGTAGAGATGGCTAAACTAAGTAACAGATCTCAGGAAACCTACAAACTGGTCAGTACTATTTACTGAAGTGCTTTTCATGTCTCAGCCTGAATCTCTCATTCACCTCTTTTCCTACAGCAAAAGTAAGATTATTTTACTTACAGAATGTAAATTGGAAAGATTAAGCTTAAAACATCAACCAAAAAAAAGCAAAAAAAAAAAAAAGGCTCATGATAAACCCACTTATAACTTGGGATTGTGGATAATCCTACAATCGCTTTTTTCATTCAGAGAAAAGAGATGCCCTAAGGTGTCTTACATACTCTAGTTTATATATGTCACTCAGCAGGAAGTTAGCCTCATGGCCTTGCACACACATTTGTATCTCCAAAGACAGAAATGGACACTTGAACAAAAAAAAAATGAAAATCTAATAACTATTTTGATATCATCATGGCAGATTTCCAGGACCAGCATTTGCAAAATTAAACACAGATTATTTGATTTAATTGCCGCTTCAAAATAAACACAAATGGCAAATACTGGGAACTCTGCTCAAGACCAAGTGTCATAAGCCTTCTTTTCATAGTGGTGGTGGTCCCCAGTCAGTACCCCTATCCCAAAGATTGTCCAAAAAGAAAACATATGGCATGACTTTACATCAGTCAGACACATTAAACACGAGAGCATATGACAGTTCACCCTCCTCTCCTTTTCTCTCTTCACTTGAATAAAAGGAAGAAAATATGACTTGGTAAAACCACCTATGACATAGCAGAAAAGAACACAAAAGGCTGCATAATCTTTGAACACTTTCAGCAACACTTTGTGCTAAAAATTTAAAGAAAATTGGATTAAATAATTTCAAGACAATATTCCAAAATACAAAGGTTCTCACAAGAGTTTGATGTTGGAAAAGGACTACAGGGTCTGGTCAGGCAACCAGAACGCAGAAGAGAACTTCAAGTGCCATGCCACGCAAAGCGCCACTTACTGTATGAAGACACAGTATGGACTATAAAAACACTTCCATTCGCAGATGAGTGCAAAAAAATGATTTACTGTTCTCCTCAGAACATAACCCTTAAATACTGGGAGTCAAACAAAGGCTTTTGAAGGGATGGAAACAGTGGAGAATAGTATTGCTATTCTTAAAATATTGTCTGTAGTATGCAGAGAATAAAAACTTCATTCCTACTGACTTTAAATAACTTTTTGATTATTTTCTGCCATGTGAAAATCATGTCCTGGTCTTCAAGAGCTGTAATCTTTAAACTCATCTGCTGCAAGTTGTGTGCATGTTTGTTTATGAGGACTAATACTTCCTATGTACAGAAAGCCTTAGACAATGTACTAAAAAAAAAATAAATTGACTGAAGTCTGCTGTATTAGAAGATGGAAAATTTATCCGTTTTTAGCAAATGTCAAATCATTGGCTATTGCTTTTAAGATTAATAAAAGATATAATGGTTTCTAGATAGCCTCTAAATAAAGATTACTATGAATGAAGAAATGATTTACCAATAGTCACCACAATAAGATTTCTTTAAAGGTTACAATCATCAGTTATTTAGCTGAAACACTGCTGAGAATGCCTGGTCATTTCTTGAATAATGCATAATGTTCATTGTTGATTTGATCTGTATTATAACAATACAGATATTTCTAAAATAATGGAGAAAACTGTTACTTTCCAATTGCTCAAGATATTTCCATGAAGTAATTGACTCTGAAAATATTATATAGAGTTACCTGGGTCTTCATTTGCAAGCACAACTTGTAGTGATCGCTACACAATAGGCATAAGAAAACAAACTCATCAGCCTTTATAGACTTTTAAGAAAAGCTGGGATAAATACAGGGCAGAGTAAAGGACCTTCCTGAAATACTAAATTAAAATTATTAAATTGCTGTACAGTACTGGGGGACAAATTTAAAACTAAGCTTTGAAATTTAGTTATTAACACAAGCAGACCAACACATTTTGGGGAAAAAAAAAAAAAAAGTGGTTGCCTACACAACCTTAAGTACCTCTCATATAACTTTCCAAATACCTTGAAGTCTATTCAGAAGATTGCTTGGGCATGCACAAAGTATAATGTCTAGTGTTTTATCGTAGGATTATCAGCCATACTTCATGTGAAGCTGCAAGCTATTTATGTGAGCTTGTTTATCCATATGAACTTCTTCAAGGGCAGCAAAAAGCAACCTTAATAAATGAAAATGAAATTCTTTTTGATGTAATTTCATGAATGTTTGATCAGAATGTGTTAACAGGTTTCTGCGTAAGGAGAACTGGTGAAGTAATAAAATGTACCGGTACCATTCCGTTAAACCATCCGGGGAATTCTTATACAATGAAATACTGGTTCAGCAAGCATTATTTCAATATACTGACACACAAATAAATACAGACCTGGTTAGTATGAACCTAAGTACTCAAACAGTGGGGGGGAAAAAGAGAAGAATCAAAATCCCTTCCACAGTTCCTCTACATCCCTTATGCGTAGAGGAATGGGAACCATATCACCAGGTGGATGGAGGAAGAGGATTATTATATCAGATAGGATAAAAGGACATTAAATTTTTACCTTGGGTTTTTTTATAGGGAGAAAAGTGTTAATCTAGGCCAGACTAATTATACTGTTGTCTAAGAATAAGGTTTTGTTCACCCTTAAAATGCTTTTCTTCATTAGAATCTTTGCACAGAAAGAAAGCTTCAGTATTCAGGTATATTTTCCACAAGAGGATAATGAAAAACAGATCCCAGATACTTCGAAAATATACACAGATGTCTGCAGAGATGAGACTTTCTGTAAAACAAAATGGCTTGTAGAAGCACTGTCTGTCTGTTAACCACAGGAATTTGGGGAGGAATTATTTAACAGACAGATCAATACAGCAGAGTCCACTTTACATCCACCTCAAAACACTGTTTAATTGCCTGAAAATAAACTCTCATCCTGGAAAAACTGGGAATATTTGCATATTACATCAGAAGCTGCATGGACCATGCTCTGGATGATGGGATTATTACCTATTTTGTTGGGGTTTTTTCTCCATGATAATTACAAATGCTGTGGCAGATAATATAAGTGAAATATAAGAAATAACACAAATATGTCTAGCTACTAAATCATCAGCCCAAAAGTCTTTTGTTTTTTGCCGTCAGTCCACCAAAAAATGTCTAAGTTTGTACACTGAAAATTGTAACTTTCCTAAAAGCCCTTTGCACCACCAATACCATTAACTCTTTGTGGGCAGTTGTGGGCTAATACATAAGATTCTATTTCCCCCTTCTGACACCACCCTTAAAGGTGGCTTTTTCTTTTGCCTCATGCTATATTCAGTCTATTTAGTTTAGTGTAGATTAAGAGTTTAAGTTTCACAATATGTGAAAAAAAATTGAAAATGCTCAAAAAATGAAATGCTCAAATCTCATATGGCTCTGTCCAAAATATGTTTCCTTCAAAATGTGAGATCAGTACCTAAAATAAAACAGGGTAGGTTTCTGTACTGTCAAAGCCAGGACAACCACAATTCCTAGGTTTTCTTAACTTTGACGTCTGTTAATGCAACTTGTTCCCTAATTTAAAACACTTATCAGACAGCAAGATCACATATGCCTAAGTGGCATGAGTGAAAAAATAAAATTATAAAAAAAGTCTAGTTTACACAAGTAATTGGAAACTATTTAGGATCAACAGGCACACACCCTCTAAAATAACCAATTCCTCTAATTACCTGACTTTTGTGACAACTCACATCTGAAACACTGATTTTGCTTCCCAACTGCTTGTATGAGTATGAAAAGAGTATGTTTAATACTGAAAACACTCTATTTAGGCTGAAATGTTGACAGATGCCTACTGGCTCAGAAGTCAAAATACTTCCTGTACACATACAAGATTTTAAAGTTTGGATGTGACACTCTCTCACACCTCAGAAATAGATGATTCTGTGTTTCAGGTTTAGCCAGAGACTTAATAGACTGAGTCCTCACATCAAGGAATGCCTCATATGCATCCTTATGTAAAATACCAAAACAAAGCAACACAATCACTGCTAAATAACTGTAAACAATTTAGTCTGTGTCACCCAGAAGATTTTCAGCTGTAACAGTTACATCAACAGGTTTGTTGTTAAATAAAAAATAAATAAAATAAGAGGTTTATTTCACCTTCACATGGTGTCTTTCTCATGCAGACCTCAGATTTCCACATTTGTATCCCTTTAAAGGATTTGATATGCAGGGAAAGAAGAAAGGATGATGGTAAAAATTTCAATTCAGAGGTTACTAAAAGCTGCCATATTCGATACTGTACAGCATATTTACTCCATACCTTTTACTGATGTATTAGGTGGAGGTCCTTCCATTCTCAAGTTCCACGGAGGATCACCTTGATTAGCAAAGTCCCTCATTTTCAGGTAGCTAATTGTAAGTCGGATGATGGATGCCTTGTCAAGCTGACTGGTAATGGCTGCAGGTAGTGGCAACAACTTTGCCAATTCATAGAATTCAAAATTCTCCTTTCCCCGGCGAGAGCGAGCAGCATCTCGGGACTTTTCCTTCCTCAAAGCTTGTAAACTGAAAGAAAATAAACAAAGTAGGACATTCATCAATATTAGTGTTGTGTCACCAATTTGCATTTTGTTGCAGGTCTTCTATACAAATCATGACAATTATACAAATTATGTTGTATAAGAACATACAGGCTTCAGGATATATTTTTTAGTTCTCCAGTCTTTGAATCATTAAAACTAATGATAATGTTTGAGTTTCAATGGTAGTGAACATACTAACATACTAACTCATTTCCTTCACTTTCTTCTTAGCCTGCCCTTCCCTTCTGCTGCCAGTTACAAGATTCCCAAGAATGTTGTGTACACATGGCGTTTATCTCATAGGTGCCATTGCTTCTCCTAACCCAATTTTGTCCAAATATGTGCTTAATTCTGACTCTGGGGAACAGGAGGTTAAAAGCAGGTGACTGAAGTGTGTGCCCCCTCTGACCAGGGTTGCAGTGCAGCCAAGATGACCAAACAGGCTGAACAGTAGCTTTCGAGCCACAGAACATTAATGTTGGTGTAATAACGTAAATAACGTAAATCCAGGAAGCCTGGATTATATGAAGCTTCTCTTTATGAGTTCAGCTGTCTTTGCTGTGGGAACAACCATTTTCAGAGGGCTAATCAAGCCATTAACACAGTTGTGTGTGCTTCACATTCACTACCACGTACATGTCAGATTGACAACTTTTTGGTCAGAAAGATTTCTAATTCCACTAGAGAAAAACACTGTGCTGTTGGAGAGTGCAGTTATGCTGATACAGTAAGTCCTTAATTTAGGAGCAGTGATTTCCTCAGCAGGATGCAGAAATTCATTAGATATGACCTAAACACCACTGTTAATCCTTTCTGGCACCTTTCATTCTGATAGGCATCATCAGATGCTTTAAACAGAGCAAAGTGCTGGCAATCCCATAAGGATGCTAGAAAAGAGGGGAGTGAAGCTCACAACAGAAAGCAGTGCTGCAGACACAAGAGCAAAACTCATCTTGGTACTATCATATGACATTGGGATTAAAGGTGGTTCATGGTAACATAAATTAATTTAATAGAATCATAGAATGTGTTGGGTTGGCAGGGACCTTTAAAGGTCATCTATCTAACCTCCCTCCAGTGAGCAGGGACATCTTTAATGAGACCAGGTTGCCCAGAGCCCCATCAAGTCTGACCTTGAATGCCTCCAGGGATGGAACCTCCACCACCTTTCTGGGCAACCTGTTCCAATGTTTCACCAGCTTCATAATAAAGAACTTCCTAATGTCTAATCTAAATTTACTCTGCTCTAGTTTAAAACCCTTGCCCCTCATCCTATCACTGCACACCCTTGTAAACATTCCCTCCCCAGCTTTCTTAAGTTCCCCCTTATTGGATGAGGGGGGGGAACGTAATAACAGAAGATAAAGAAAAGGCTGAGGTACTTAATACTTCTTTGCCTCAGTCTTTAACAAGAAGACTCTCTGTCCTCCTTCACAGAGGAGAGGTGCTCCAGCCCTTTGATCATTTTTGTGGCCCTTCTCTGTATCTGCTCCCACAGGTCCATGTACTTCTTTTGCTGAGGGCTCCAGAACTAGACACAGCACTCCAGGTGGGATCTCACCAGAGCAGAGTAGAGGGGCAGAATCACCTCTCCTGACCTGCTGGCCAAGCTTCTTTTGATGCAGCCCAGGATGCGACTGGCAGCCTAGGCTATGAGTGCACATTTTTGAGTCACGTCCAGCTTTTCATTCACTAGTACTCCCAAGTCCTTTTATGCAGGGTTGCTCTCTAGCACATCATTCCCCAGCCTGTACTGAAAACTTGCTAAAGTATCAGGCTGCAAAAACTTAGAAATACCTGCAGGCTCTTTTGCTAATGAGGAAAACAAAAGTGTGGGAAACTACACCCATGTTTACTAACTGAATTTCAAAAACATTCAGAAAGCACCAACAAAGAAAGTATTGTATATGTAAGAGCTCTAACATGACAAAGAGGTTCCGCCAACAGACAGGCAAATCTACAAATGCTATCCACAATACCAACAAGAAAGTAACAGTGGGAAGTATACCCAAAGGATATAAATATTTCTCCATTTTTGCCTTCTGTTGAGAAAGGGAAGGGGCTCAGGTAATTGAATCAAAGTGCAACATTGTACAATACCAAAGGAGGATGTTGTCATACAATGGCGTAACTTCATACGTTCCCTTAAGAACATACTTCACAAAGAATTTCCATAAAGTCCACTAGAAAAGACTAAGAGGTTTCCAGCTGCTAGCTCCTGATAATTCTGAGATGCAGTACCATATAAACAGGATATTTAATGTCTAGAAAACTAATGCTATTTTAGATAGTATATTTCTAAAATATATCTTATTTTTCCTTTTAGAGCCTCTCCAGATGGACTGATATAAAGGTGGTCTGGCTTTTACAGATGAAAGGGTACAATAAATACTGCCATATAATTTTAAAATGGTGTACACAATATTTCTAAAGTAGATTTTCTATTGAAGACACAGCAGATGCCGAAGACATGATAATATGGTGTTGCATAAAAGTTTTATTGGTAGTCATAACTCACTTGTGATTTCATTGTGCTTGTGGTCATTCCAAGCTTAACCTGCTTCATATTTTATTTCACATCATTTATATATTTTATATTGATAAGCATATATATGCATCTATATCTGTGTGCACACCCACAACTTCCACATGTCTGACAGATCATCATCTGTCACTTTAAAGATGGGACAATCACAGCTCCTAATTTTTGCAGCATATAATGGCAACCAAACATGTTACAGCATATCAACAGATGCACTGACCTACATTAGCAAGGATTTTTTAGCATATCAATACCTCGCTTCTGTGTCTCAGCTTGGGTGGTAAAAATCAGTGAAATAATTTAATTCCGTGAGTTTGCATTTTGAATGAAAACAAGGGAATGGTTGTGGTTACAAACAAATATTTCTGTCTGCAATTTTGAAACCCAGTTTGGAAGCAGGTATATCGTTGGCTTGCCCGGTTTTAGAAAGGCAGCTCGCATTTACGTTTCACCTACATTATTCCCTTAAACCTGATGCAGGCGAGACCCCCCCCCCCGCCAAGCACGGTTCCTCAGGGATGTCAGTCTCCCCCTCACACAACAGCACTGGTGGGGTTTTATAGTGCCCTCACTGTACTTGTCATAGAGATTAGATTGCGGGTGACAGCCATAAAGCAAAGTTTGAGGAATAAACAGGCTGCCGAGCTCCAGATATAATGGCTCCAGCCAACGGACAGCTTGTCTGTGGTGTGCCATCATAGTTTTTGCTCATTTTCCTTAACTACAAGCAGACAAGTACAGCAAAATCTCATGAAGGATGCACAGTATTTTTGATAATTCTATTGAAATCCTCCCCAATTTCAGGAGAAACTTTACAAGCACAGCAGTATACCAGAACAGAGCATTTTTTCTTGTGATACTAAACAATACCATACTTGTTAATTCAGCTGTTATCGACCACTAGCAAATTTCTTAAGCCTCTAACAACAATATGGATTAGTAGCAGCAAAACCAGATACAGTACAACAATAACACTTAACAATATCTAATAATGTTTATAATAAGCTTTACAGAAGATGAAGCAATGTGAGTGTGTGTGGATTTTTATTAGTCTAGCTTTAGATTCAAGAATCAAAAGGTTCACTATAAACTTTATCCAACTTTCCGAAGGCCGTAGAGTCAGACCGATGTTATATTCATTGCACAGACAAGAAATCAGATATATGGAAAGGATGTGCAATGTTAGAGCACACAATACACCTGTGACAAAAAAAAAATCCAGACTGGTGCTAACTGATCCAATCCCATCAGCCACCTGACACAGACTTTCAATTATGTATGTCCTGTGTTTACCGTTTTCCAGTACAAAGAACATAAGAATGCTTGCTTGCTATTGACTTTAGTTGCAGCATTACATAAGGACATAAATTTATGCTGCTCATGAGTCCACAAGGTGTGCATTTGTGCAATTCTGTATGACATACACTAGAAAGATCCTCTTACCTTGTTCTAAGTTAATATGACATGACATGATATTGTCGTACATTTTTATATTTAGATCAAGTTTAAATTCCTTTCCCCTTTTCAATAACCTGTTTATAACTTTTCTGTATTTATATCAATGCAATAAAATGGATGAGTATGACAATTTAACTAATATGAATGTTTATACATTCTGATCTATTACACGAATAACCTATCACCCATTCCCTCACTTGTCCACGTTCTTGAGGAGAATGTTTCCTAGGGTTTCAAGCTGAACAGAGAAAGTAATAAGGGCAGATAGGTCCATTTATACCAACAGATACATAAACGAGCTGACTTAATGCCTGAGCAATTCATTAAAATAACATCCAAGTCCACCCATAGGTGGTCACCCAAAGGCCATGTCCCAGCCTATAAAAATCTGTTTTCATTTCACTGATCTCACAGGACAATTGCACTTAATTAGAAGATCAAAGGATGGAATAGTATCAATATTGAAATGACCCAATTATTGCAAATAGTTATTTATTTTACTATTGTTTTATTTTTTTTTAATTTTTATAAATCCATGTGACTCTTCTTGAGGTTTCTTTCAAAAGCCTTCATTAAGAGGGACATCTCAAAACCAGCGTTCAGTCCAAGTGGATATTTGTCTGAATAGCAGTGCACACTTTCAGGCTCAAAATGGATTTAAACTGGGAGAAATATGGAGGAAACAAAGTAAACTGCGCTACATAATCGTACATGTTGTAGTTGAAAAGTCCAGTCTAGCAAATCAAGCATCGCCACTGGTGGCAGCAGGAGCCTAAAGCCTCCTAATGTCAAAGGTTTTTGTTATTGTTCTGTTTTTCTAATTGTTATGCTCTACGGAGCTCACAAATATGCGTGAAACTGGATACTTTTTCAGTGTAGTGGATACAAGTGAGTATAAAAGAATGAAACAAGAGAGCTAATGTTCCTGTGGATGTGAATGAAAAGAAAAAATCCACTCCAACTTCCTAACTCAATTAGGTCTAAAAAATTGACTTAATATGCTTACCTCTAATTTCTATGCATTATTTTGCTGTCTTTGGGGAATTTTTCCTTTGATATAACTTTTTGACTTGATGTTTTTTCTCTTTCTTTGCTATTTATAGACTTCCTTTTCACACAGATTGTTTCCGAACTGAGAGTATAAGAACTTCAAGACTAATAAAATACAGTTATGTTGTTTAAAAGAGAAGAGTACTTTTGAGAGGGTAAAAGCTCCAAAAAAGAGGAAAGGAGGAGAATCAAAAGATACATTAAATTTTACCTTCTTTTTTCTTTTTTAACTACATCTGAGAAGTCAGACGGCAGATTTTTATGGATTTTTCTACTTGTTTGCTTAGGAGATACGAACATTGCTCAGTCTCACTATTTATCAATTAATCTAGCATGCAGCCTCAAAGGAAAAAGGTCGACCTGTATTAAAAATTCATCCATCAAAAATTCATCAAAGACTTCAGCATTTTAACTCGTGAACCTTTGAACACCTGCACACTTGTCAGATCTGTGGTCATAGTTAACTGGAATCTATAGTTACCACAGTATCTATACTTGCTCTGACATGAGCTGCATGTGGAGACTTTCAGGTGGAAGTGCAGTCCACAAGCTAGTGAGTCGCACTGACTCCTCAAACCGTTCATTAGACAAGGTATATTTGGTACCCGACTAAGCTCAAAGTCACTCAAATTAGACCCTTCCAATGAGCAAACGCTTTTCAGGGGTGCTTATTTTGTCACACCATAAACATCGCCATTCTCATGAGGCAAAAGTTTGCCAAAAATGTAAACGGAACCATTACCTGAAATTATCATCAATGGCAAATTGAAACCATTTAATGCTGTCCGAGAAAAATTAATGCTTTCAGAAGACCTTCTTTAATGTACGAAGAAAGCTACATAGTATATGCTGGAAGTTAAAGCTGGAACCTTCAAGTTCAAGGTAAAAACTCTGCTGCTTAACTAATGCACTGCTCATAGCTGTCATCATTAATTTATGTTAGCCTCTGTAAACATCAAGAGTATAATAGGCCAATTTCACAACTAAATATAGATGCACATTTTGCCCTTATATAAATGGCAGATTGCTGCTGTAGATCATCACTGCAGCAACACGTCAGTAAAGATGCACTGTTTGATGGTCTGATGCTCACACAATATATAAAACCAGTTGTAATGGTTGTTTGGAAGCAAAGTGTAACATAGCAGCAAAATTTCATTTGTTCCACAAACTCAGGATATATTAAGCTTGGCTGACAAAGACTGTTTGATGTGCTAAATCAGTCTGACCTTCATTTTTGCTTTATATTTCTCATTTAACACATGAAATGACCATTATTTTTTCACTATATAGGAAAATATCACAGAGCTGGTTTCTATTAAAAAGCCTCTTTTCCCTGTAGACAGCAAAAATACTTTTTTCAAATGTGTTTTAACAATTATTGAAAGACAATGTGCAACTTATGAAAAAAATAATACCTATACTAACCCAAGCTTTTTATTGTATTGCTGAGGCTTGAGGCTGTTTTTTAGGGGTTGTTGTCTGACAGAAGAGGTTTCTTGCAGTTTATTTTCAATATGCAAATGTAGTTCAAGGAAAGGGTTTGTGTGTGCTTGAACTAATCATTAAATTGAGTGGTTTATCGCCAATAATCACCTTTGTTGCAACGTTTAAATAACAGGATTTACTTCCAAAGTGAGTCATTAGAACATAAGAATAGGAACTTGGCAGGTTTTTAAGGATTACAAACTCGCCATCCTACACAATCTTTTAAAACTAATGTACCCTTTGATACAGCAACAATTAAGTGAGCTGTGATATATACGGGTTCAAACCCAAACTCTACAACCAGAACACCAGTGTTTTGATCCTTTTTTCTTCCTGTGTTGAACTAAGCAATTGCCAGCCTCATGATAATAGAGAAACTGCAGATTTAGCAAGCAATTTCGCAGCACCCAATAAACAGCACTTTACCTTGGAGCAACTTGTACATTTCACACCTTAAATTTCTATTTACCCAATCAGCTAATCACTTCACAATTGAACTTCTCAGAACAAAAAATTATCAATTAAAGTGGTTGAAACTCCTGCAAATTATCATTTAGGAATGAAGTAATTGCTTTCATCAGGGCAGAAAAGCCCGCCAGAACAGAAATGTCACTTCAGATTAGTGTTCTCACTCCTGAAGCTATGGATGACACAGCTGATATAAGACTAAATGCCAAGACCAATCAATTGCTTTTGTGGCTCTGTTCTGAGCTGCTGTAAAAGGGGCCATTTTCTAGGATCTACTCTTCATTATAGTAAATGCTATCTCCTTGGTAACATAATTCCATTTCTCATAAATTCCGTCTGAGAGCATTGTCCTAACAATGGATGTTTGTGGAAAAGAATGCTGTTGGTTTAATGCAAAGAAATTAAGTGTGAACGGCTGTGAAACTAGTATAGTTTGCTTGTTCTTAAACATAAATTGAAGTTTTTACATTAAAAACAGAATACTTCGGTGGAAATGAATTTCTGAACAAGTGTAATACATTGCATTTGGAAGTGGTGTGTTTCTGATTGATAGTTTAGGCTTTTTTTTTTTTTTTATACCTACATTCTGTCTATAGTGGGTATACTCGTTCCTAGCAGAGATTTGTCAGTTTAAGAGAGAGCAGATAAACACTCCACTTATTTCACAGCAGTGCAGTTAGGAAATGTGAAACTGTGGAAGAAAACATGGTCTCATTATCATATGACATGCTATTTGTTAGCAGACTCATCTGTGTATAAAAGCCTTCTTTGAACTGAGCCCTTACTGGAAATATCTGTATTTCAATTTGTATTGTTCAGCTTCCTAAAATACTAAGGATCTGAGTTATGGTCTCCAATTAAAAGGATATCTGAGAAGCTAATTTGGTGGAACAGCAGCAATTTCCTGCACTGCTCTCCTCATGACTGAAGTTTAGCAACAAATTCAAGATTACAGATTTTCATTCAAAACAGGATGAAAAGTATTCCTCAATGAGCATAAGCAATTCCAATTAACAATAACAAGAGTTATGTGACAGGAGGATATATTACCAAATATGTAAAGAAGTAATTTATTCAGCATTAAGATGAAAAGTGCAATTTTACTACAGTATTTCTATGGGCAACCAAAGAACTAGCACAGGTACACTGTTGCCAGCTTCTGACTATAGCCCCAAACGGTGGCAATTTCACAAATCTATGAAAAGCTGCACCTATTGCATGATGTGGGGAAGAGGACGAGAAAGATGTAAAGTCACTGCTTGTCACATCTACCTGCTGGAAGTAAATGAAATACTTTAAATTACAAGGTCAGATAGCTTTAGTCCAGGATCTCCAGATATGCTTTGTCATATACCATAACAAATGCTATATAGCATATCACAGTTTAAATATGAGCTTTAAGCTTTGGGCTAAGTAGCAGTTACTATATAAACAAATCACTCTGTAATGAACCAACAGAATCCAAATTTCTGATTACACTCCTTCTCTGAGTACTGTCCTTAAGAAGGAACACTTCAGATTAGAGCTTTTTGATCTGGTTCTGAATTAATATTTTAAAGAATGAGAAAACATTGCTATTTTCCTCATCTATGTCAGAAACATTGCAGACATGTTTTGCTGGAATGTTTACATCAGACATAGCCATTATTTTCCAGAATATCATTTTACCAGTGATAGTTCTGGTATAAATAGCTGTACAGGTTAATTTTTTTCTTTTTTTTTATAAAAGCTGTGTCTGTATGAGGTAGTTTATCTGTACCATAAAGTTTTACTGCTGCCGAAAAACCGAAGAGCACAATGTTGCACTCAGACATCCCATGTTTGTTCTTTACATATGACCTAAATAGGGATTTTGTTAGAGTTGGCTATGCTCTGTGTAACTATCCGCTCCAATATAGTTCCCAGAGCCAGGAAAAGAAGACAAGAATTCCAATCTCTCTCTTTCACTGCAGCTACATAAATGATCTCTTGGTGGTGTTTTCTCAATTAGTACAACACCAAGACCCGTTCTGAAGAAAATAACATGTTTTATCTTCCTACCCACTCCTACAATTATCAACCTTATCATCTCATAATTCTTTCCTTCTCATCTAAAATTTATGCTTACACTGATGGGCCTATGCTGAACATATACAAATTATAGTTTCAATCCTACCACTGGGAGTCTTGACAAGATCTTTTGTGAAGAAGTGCTGAAGGGATACAGGACACACTAGCACTGCAATCCAAAGGAGCTACTGCAGCTTATGAAGACACAACTGAGCTATCTTAAAACTGACAACAATATAATTTCAGCAGGACAATAAGCTACACGACCAGTGTCAGCCCTGAGCCATGCACGTTTTTTGCTGCCTGTGATAAAACCCGTACTGATAGAGGTCACTGTCCTTGATACTTGAGCTACCTAGTTTAAGGAGAGCAAATCAAAAAAAAAAAAAGCAAAAAAAAAAAGCAATACCCAGATGGGGTGTTGGTATAGATACATTCACTGAGTGTTCAAAACCAAGCAGCGCAAGTCAAATTTTTCTTTTGCAGTCTTAGGAATCCCTGCTGCCTGTGCAAGTCTCCAGAAGATCACTGATGGATTTACTGAAGCTCGTTTTTCCAAAAGCACAAGATCTACTCTCCAAGATGCAGCATCAGTTGTTGAACCATTGCCTCATTAAAGTACAAATATGCTGTAAGGCTTTTCGCTTTTAGCCCCGTAGCTTGAACCCTGAGCAGTTAAGTGTAAATTAATTTCAGTAGAGCACAAGATAGCAATGTTTTCACAAGCAGGTGTCTCTTTCACACACACCACCAGTAAAATCTTTTATTGCTGCTTACATATTCCACTGACTTCCTGTGCAGAGGGACTACATTTACTTTCTATTCAACCCTCACGGACAAGTGGCAACTCTGTAACCGTCATGCAAATGCTGACAAAGGGCAGAGACGCTGCTGGAAAAAGTCTGGCCAGGAAGTAGTAATTCATGAAAGACAATAAAAAAAAAAGTTCGAATTTTAGGCCACCTGTTTTTTCAGGTCTAAATTAACGGCTTAGATACTGCTGGTAGTGTTAAAACAGTGTATGAAGCTACGAAACAAAACTAGACAAGCTTGTTTGGATGCAGAACAACAACTCAGCAAAAAGAAAAACAATCACCCAAACTGACAAAAAACTTATCATTCTTCCATAAATCAGTATTAGCATGTATTTCTCAAGGCTGGCTTCTACCTCCTACTTGTTTCTTGGAGGAATTAGGCTATACTTACATATTACATGCTCTTACTTCCTAAGGAACATGAAAGACTTGCCAAATACTGCAGAATCTTACAATTAGGTTAGCAAAAGGGAACTGTTCCCCAAACTTTAAGCAGAATATCGAGACAACCATACATATGTGTTTTCACCAACACATAACTAGCATTGTAGTTCACAGGTTAGTAAAAAAAGCCTCATGAAGCAACATGTTACTGTGCACAGTGCTCCTCCACAAGTCTCTCCTCAGCTTTAATTATAAACTTCCAGTTTTCATTAGTCATAGATAGTTTTAAAACAAAGTACTTCTCACAGATTCACACTAAATAATGTTCATGTTCTTAAAATAACCTCTTCAGATTGTGTGAAATACATTAACGAGCCCCAGAAATGTAAAAAACCCACAAAAAAATTTATATTGTCCCCTTTCTTCCATTCCACCTTCCATTCCATTCAAAATAAATGAATAAAAGAAAATTATACAAGGGCTTAGGTGCTTAGTCCCCAGAGTAATCAATTTTTTCTTTAAAATTGTATTAAAAAAAGCCCTCTGCATCATCATGTTTCAGGGCATTATAGTTGCGCTACAAAACTGTAACAGGTTGATGGACATTCTACTTTCAGTCTGTTACAACCTTCTTTAAGAAATAACCTTTCAGTTACATTCTGCAAGTTGAAATTTGTCATGCTGGTTCGCAGTCAGTCCCCAAAATGAAATTTTATATGCAGATAGATAAAAATTCATTGAACCATTTTTTAGTTACATGCCTGTGTGGATTTTAGGTGCATAACACAAAGACTTATAGGTCATATGAAAAAGATATGATATTGTTATATTTTCAGCAGTTTTGATACAGTGGGAGAAAAATGAAACCCACAGTGATTACAGAAGAAAGAACTTCCTCCTTGTTCCAGGTACAGATATCAGTACTGGGCACATGCATGGTTAGGTTCATGTGCTTCCTGAAATGCCAAGAAGAGTCTACTGTCAGAGGTTATGCACTCAACCCAGAACATGAACCACCTCACATGGTGGTAACGGCTGTGCTGGAGGTATATCCGTACGCATTTTAGTTTTCAGACGCTTGTAACACATCCAAGACCTAATTCTAAATAAGGTTTTCAGATGGGATATAGCCAAAACAAATTCTCCTCAGAAACCAATTTAATTACTCAGAGTAGACCTGAGGTTACAAGCATTTTATGACCAAAGTAGTGACATACCAAAACCTTTCCTTAAAACACACCCATCATCAATTACAATCCTAAAACCGTAAAAAGCAACACTTAACCAAAAGCCTCAAAGGTTTAACAGTTGAGACATAAATCTCACGTTCTGAGCAATGCTTACCTTCTTCAGTACTATTCAGCTACAAGCAAGAGTAGCAATATCCTAAATCCATTAGACTGCATGTATCAAGGGTATTAAAGTTATTGGTGCTCTGAAATACTGTCCAACAACCGCCCAGGCTACACCTCCACCGAGTAGTAAAGCAAAGCCAGTTCCTCAGAAAGGGCCAACAAGCCACAGACCTCAAGAAACATGAGTAACAGCAAACCACAAAAGAAGCAAGGTCCCCTTCTGAGAAGTTCCTTGCCTCAAGTGGCCTCTTAATTATTCAGCAGGTAAAGCACCTCCCTGCAAAGTCTCACAGGTCTAGATCAGAAAGGGATATTATGATTATCTAGGATCTATATTCGTCATGAGGCAGGCCATACAGCACTACCCAGTAATTCTAGTTTCTTTTGCAAAAGTATCAATCCTAATCTGGAAACTCCAAGAAGTAAAGAATTTCTATTGCTAAGCAGCTGCAATGTTTAAATTAGCCTCCCCATTAACATTTTATGTATTATTTCCAGTTTCAACTTTGCTGAATTCAGCTTTCAGTCACTGAATCTTGTGATTCCTTTGTCCACTAAACAGAAGAAACTCCAAATATCTGCTGTCTTCTTCCTGTCTGTGTAATTAGAAGCCACGATCAAGCCACTCTTTTAAACTTTTTGTCAAGATACTCCACTGGCTAAACAAACTCAGTCATTATATGTTTTCCAGGCTTCATTTTAGCAATCTCTTTTTTTAAAACATAAAAACAGCTCCAAGATTCAACACTGAACTCAGTAGCAGTCATGAGTAGGTAAAATAATTTTCTGTGTTTAATACTACAATCTATTTATTTAAAGATTATTTTAGTCCGTAACTGAAACAGCACCATACTGGACTACAGTGCTCTGCTACTCCTAAGAAAATTTAAGTCTTTCATTTTGGGATTCACAGAAGAAATAGGCACTGAGATATAAGTATGACCTACAAGAGCAGTTATGTGTTTCTGCCTGTGTGTTATTCTTGGTCAGTAATGGTATTTATGTTTCAGAAATGAAAAGAGATCTGATAAGTTCCATAGGCTACAGAGCATGTAAAATGCGAGAAAAACATTAATTCATTAAGGCTAGAAACCGTATTTTCTCCCAGGCATGTAGAATTATCTCATTCTAATCTGGACTGATTCTCTGCAATCATTTCTTCATTTTATTTCTGAGGGGTAAAGCAATCACTAGCTCTGAAGACAAGCAGGCAAGAGTTTCTTTTACATCACCTCAGAATTTTTGGTGTTTAATGGCGGAGTCCTGTTAAAATGGCAGAACTCAGAACAAGCAGAGTTTCTTAATTATCCTCAGCATGAGATATGCTTTTTTTTTGCTTATCCAGATTTATTTTTTTTCCCGTTTTCCAGATGAACTGAAATTCCTCAGAGAAAGGCTTCTATATTTCCCAGCATGGACCACTTGGATTGACTGGACTGTCACCTCTTCAGAAGAGTTCTATCAATCCTCACCATAAATAACAAAGAACGAACTAAAAATGAAGACAACTTCATTCTCTCCCTATTCAGCCACAGCATGATGTTTTACAATTATTCCATTTTTAAACTCATCTAACTTGGATGGGCATTTCTCCTCCTAACCTTCTGGCCATCTTCCCTAGTGCTCTGACTGCTACAGGGCTGTGAGGCTGACCTGTGAAGGTGAACAGGGATGGAGAGTATTTAAGAGCACCAGTGTGAATCACTGAGGGCAAACAGCAAATTTGTCACAGATGGGCTGACGGCAGAACATTATCATTCCTCAAAGGCTGTTGAAAACCTTTCAGATTGCTGCTAGTCATCAAAGCAGCACTGTTATTTAACATGGACAATATGCCCAGCCCTCAGAAATATCGGTTTCAAATCAAGAAATATCCGTTTCAAGTCATTGCCCAAGTATCGGATTTTTACTATACTCAGACATATACACTAAGTGAACCTCTGTCATAAAATATTCCTATGGCCATGGTTTTAATAATCAATTCTTGAGATAATCTCCCAAAATGATTATTCAGACGGATGTTCAAAACATATTGAACAATTAAGGCAGGACTTTTAAAACCACCCGGTGCTGGCATAATCTCATGCTCATAATGAAAAGATGACCTGGAAGTCATGTTTCAAAATGCCACCTTACTCTGTTTAAAACCTCTTACCACTGGGTTAACCTCAGTCAGGCAAATGAGAAACACTTTAGAGTCAAAAAGAAAAAAAACACCAATGTGCACCTATAAATACTGCATGTTAATCTCGGAATTTACCTGCTGACAGATCTACAAGTTCATCAGAAGGGGAAAGAGGTACAATGACAGCTAGAAAGAGCTACTGAGTGATGCTTAAAACCAGCAATTGTATTAGGTTTGTGGGTGGGGGTTTAGTTACAGAAAAGAAAGAGGAAAAGAAGAAACCATCACAAAGAGCTATTATACCTGACAGGCCCTACACAAGACAGATGAAATGTGAGCTTCAGTATTCAAAATAGAAAGGATACAATCATATGTCTGGTTAACTTACAGGAAATAGTTCCAGAGACAATTTCATACTAACTACAGTGATTTGAGCAATTTTTAAAAATAATACCAGCCAATTTCTCTCCATTATACTCTGCTGGCAGAAAATAAAACATTTTTCTTTGAAATGATTGCCTCTGGTTTTGTTAAATGACGCAGCCTGTCAACATGTGGTCACCAGTTTTACACGATCTTTCTGCCTCCCTGGAAAAGAACGAATTTGTAGTCTGATCCCTGATATAAATATGCAATTTAACATCAGTTAAAGTTGTTGCTACTACTACAAAAAAGACAGATAAGCACCTGTAACATTGTCACATGAAAAAGCATCTAACTCAAAATGATACATTTTGAATTCAAATATGCCTGGGTTTTTCTTAAATGCTGGTCCTGGCAACTCCTGCTACTGAAGAATTAAGAGAAGAAAGAAATATATAAAGCGAGTCTAATTCTGTCACCAGATGTGCCTGCCCAACTTCATTGATTTCAAAGTACAACATGGACCCTCAGCATTAAGTGATTTCATAAGAGTAAATATTTGAAAAACAAAATGAGAAAAAATTGTGGAATCCCTCTTTTGGTGCACAGTTGTTTCAGCAAGCTCACAGCAGCTGAACAAATTAAATCTCCAACCTTTTGCTGTCAAGTGGGAATCATGTACTAATAATCCTATAACTGTCTGATTGGGATATGTGCTCATCTCAGCAATGTGACTAATGTCTGGGAAAAGTGAATGGAGAACAAAATCCCATAAAGATACACCACATTACATTTGACTTTAATAAACTTATGTTGAATTAACCTTTATGAGACACCTTGTTTTCACTCAGAGCGTTTGCCTATTTACTACTCTCTTTACACCAGAGTTTTCAGGTTTGCTGTCTTTTCTAAACTCCTTTGTATACTGGGTATAACGTACCTCACATACCTTTTCATCTCTACTTAGAGATGAAGAGATACACAGAGTCAATCTTTATAATTAAATCATGACTGTTGACAACAGCAGTTGCTGTGATTTCAGCTTACATAGCTATTATTTGTATTCTTAGGAATGCCTACTTCAAAAACACACGATGGGAAAAATCATGCTCTTGAGAGCACGGGAGGAAAAGCAGCTGAAGTGTTCCCTATAATGCAGAAGGAGCTGATATATCTGTGTGATGCTTAATGCCTTCCAGGCACTTGAGGACTTCACTGAGCAACAGGGTTTACTATAGCTTTCATAAGGTGCAAATGCTAATTCCCACACCGCTAACCCACTGACAGAAACTACTGATATAACAAAATGGGATCTTGACTGTTGTGCTCATATGACCTGTGGCAGAGGCTACTGAAGATATACCCATGTGTACCAATCCTCCAGTCTGTGACTGTCCCCTGTAGTGAAATCAGAGAACAGGAGTCTCATAATTGCCTCCAGCATCACTGAAAAATGACAGCCACAAACAGACCAAAGCAGGTGCTAGGATTCTGGCTGAGTAGGAGGAACAACACTTTCTATCAAGTAGTTTTTAACTCAAATGCCAAAAACAGTAAAGAGCTTCAGAGTCTTCCATTAATGGCCAGTCTAAAAGAAAGTATTAGCTGGATACATAAGAAGAATAAACATTAGGAGGAGATTAGGACAATAAAAAGTGATGACTGGGGGACAATAACAGAACAAACTAAATCCAGGTAGAAGTTTGATATTCAGGTTACTTCAAGATTTGTTTAGACCTACAGCCTTAAAAATCTAAGAATTCTTGTGCCAATTTTAAAAGTCTTATTTAAAATATTTTATGAGTCCAGTTTACATTAAAATCTCAAATAAAATAGCATGGATGCTTTGTGTGGCCATCTGCTACTCTCATCAAGTGTCTGCAGTGACGAAAATGAGGATTCTAGTAGTTTTACTGTGGAGATAATTGAAGCCTTTCTAAGAATAATTTCCATTCAGTTCTTTAGAGCCAAATTTTGCCCTTGGATCTGCACTCTATCTTGTAATATTGGAACATGGTTCTTGTTTGAGCAGTTAATATCAGCCTCTGAGTACAATACATGAGCTACTAGTATTCTTTCATCATTTTGCAAAGATTACATGATCTGTATTACATATTTTGGCAGATGCTTTTGGGGCACGCTGAGCACGCTTATATATTTAAACTACATAAATAAAGCCAATATCAGAGGCTGACTGTCAGTGACCTGAGTTTCTAATTTCAGTCCTAGCACTAACTTGACCCACAGACTCAAAGTATTAGCCTGCTAGAAAAACTGTTCCAAGATTTAATTTATGTAATAAATTTTCAAATCCTCACAGATCCCAAACCTGCAAAGTTTATTCGTAAAAGTAATCCACTAATTTTAATGAGATTTATAGTGATCTCTTAAATAACCCAAAATTTATAATTCAGGTCCATGTAGGCAAGTCCAGCCTGCAGTTTACATGGCACTGAGCTCTGGAATACCTAAACTGCACTCCTGAAAACTGATCTATAAAAGTGTGTGCTTGATGCCAAATTGAAGATGTAATCCCTGTACCACACACTTTTAAAACCTAAGTACTTGAATCAGCCTCATTGCTATGGGATGTTGCCTCCCACTGCTTTTACTGCAGCTGCTGGAGCAATGCTCACATGAGCTGGGAACGTTCCAAAAAGCTGCTTTCCTTTCTTTGCTATGACTGCTTATCAGTTTTCTAACTGGCCCTGCATCACAGCATATCACACCACATCATGACACAGAAAACAGTTGTCTCTCACTAAGTCTGAGGAAATCTGAGCTGATCTGTTCTTAGGGAGCATTTCCTTGAGGATATTCTCCTTCCCCCAACATAGATAGAATAGCCAAATAAAAATTAAGGAGAAAAAAAATAGAAAGAAATAAAGGAAAATCTGAGAAATGAAAGTACATTCAGCTTTCCTACTGGAGACTGAAAGACAGATAAGGGGTTAGCCCTGGTAGCCACATTGCCATAGGCCAACTGGGAATCGTTGGTGCAGTGAGCTCCCAACAGGCTCAGACTCCAGGGTGCACAGATACAGTTATATTAGGGATAATGTGTAGAAGCTATCTCTACCTATATTATCTAGTGAATTTTCCATTCAACATTTGGGGGAAGGGAGGGAAGGATGGATACACTTTTTTTTTTTTCTCCTGAAAATGAACAAAAGCAAAGAGAAGTGTACAAAGCAAACAGAACAGATGTAGGAATCCATTTCAAAGCACAGACTGCATCCCCTTGACTTCTCTGAAATATGTTTAGCCCTTCACTTGAAACAGCTGGACAGCAGTGAATATAGATATCATTTCATATACTGCTGAAAATATGTTATATTTGGGAGCTGTGTACAGGAATAAACAACAAGATCCTAACTACACAAACACATGAAACTGGAAGAGAGCAGCATTACAGCTGAAAGAAATCGCTTTCGTCTTGACACTGATACTGTATTCCCACCCCGCACCATCACCTGCCTTGGGGATAGGTAAGGTTAAAATTACTAAGCGATTTTTACTGGCTTAGTTTACAGGTTCCTTTATCCAGTTTACCACATGGATATATAAGTGCCCAAATAAGCAGGTGTGGCACAGAATGAGTGAGAATACATCTCTCACTCAGCACTACCAGCTTAACATATTCATGAAGGAAAGGCGAGGATAGGAGCAAGACTACACACTCAGCTGAAGCTGTAGGAACAATAAGGGTTGCCAGAATCAAACTGCCCACTTGGAAACTGGCCAGAATCACTATTCCTTTAGAAATGCTTAATTGGAAGTATGAAAAGTGCTAAACATTAATAAACACAGACAGTCAGAATCTTAAACTCTCCCTCGGCTCCATCAGTAACCGAAGGCCGTGCTGGGGAAGTGGTTTGTTTTGGACTTTGGTAGAACTCAACCATATACTGAAATGACAAACACAGAAGAAAATAGACTTCAATATAACTGACAGCATATGTTTCTGTATCTCTACTCAGTAGCTGATAGAAATAAATAATAAACAGCGTGCCAGTGATAACCACGGCAAATACAACGTCAGCCAACTTCCTGAATTGCATTCTAATGGGATCTTAGAACACATCTATGCCAGGTTCCTCAGGGCCTCCGTTCGTTTGATTTCTTTCCCTTCATAATGGTTCGTTACAAACACAGCAAAACTCTGTTACTTCTACTTTCTAGGTTCAGAAACAGTATGCTGTTCTGAAAGCACTTTTCATATCATGCTAGTCTAAATTTTCTTGTTTGAATCCTGTCTTAAAATATACAGCAAAGTCTACGAGTTTAACTAAAGTTTGACTAATGACACCAAATCCTGGTTAAAAACAGCTAGATATTACCTGAAATAATATTTTCATATGACACTGTTCAGAGGCGTACCCAACTGAGATCTACCTGGCCTTGGGAACTGTTTATATATCCTTAAGCCATCAGAAGTCCTGATAGTAAAGGCAGCTTTTTATCATATTTTGTGACTCCATGACCTCCTGGGAGAACTGGGGAGCCTTAAATTAATAAAAGTATTATTTTAATCCACGCATTCAAGTACATTTTTCATTTTGTGTTAGATTATAATAAAGTTCATTTTAATATTTAACAATACTTTACAGTCAGTGCTATTTAACTATTTTAAAATTGTAAGTCCAGTTATAATCTCTTAAACTTTTCACAATTTAGTAACTCCACGAACTTTAAAAATGCTATTCTTCATTCTGTCAGAGTTATGTTAGAGTCTACCTCTATGCAACCTAAGTACAAGTTAACCACAAATGATGAAAGCTCAACCTCAACTCCCCTGGGCAAAGCTTGTCTCTCTTCCAAAGGCAAGCACGGCATGTTCTGCTCTAGCTCATGCCAGGTGACTCTAGCCATTAGTTGCCAAAAATCCAGCTGGGGATTGTCACAACATCTGGTTCACTGCAATACTCAATTTCTTCTGAATGTGCACACCTTTGAGTGAAGCAAAGAGAAAAACAGATACAGATTTTCTTCTTAAGGCATGGAACTCCACAATGAAAGATATTTCAAAAGCATAGTTTGCAAGAAAATATACAAATGAAAGTCCTAAATAGACAGTTTGATCTGATTGTCCTGGACCCCTTTTTCTTCCCCACTTGCCAACTATTTACTGAAACCAGAAATTCTCTTTTCCTGCCTTGAACTACAACTGACTCAAAGTGGCTTTTCAGAGACAAAGCAGACTCATCAGATCTTTGCACCACATTCTTTTTTTTTGGGGTGGGGATGGTGATGTCTTTTGGTCACAAACAAAAGAAAATATCTTGTTTTAATCACTCCATCCCAGATACTGAGGGTGCAAGCAGAAAAAGCCACAGCTCTTAGAACTGCCGCTTTAAAGAAAGGTGTAATTCACCTCTACTCTTTGGCTCTAACAACACATGTAGAACCCTTCCCTCTATCAGAGTTACATATCAGGCTGTTGGCAAGCGCCTCGTCTATACCTTTAGCAGCCCTTGTGTAATAGGAGAATCCGTTTCGGTAGTCCAACCCTCAGGAGACAAGTTCACTTGGTGGACAAGTAATATTCTTGACTATTCTCTTTTTGGTGCCTTTTACTCCCTTTCCCTCAAAACAAATGCATTCTGTGCAGGATGTATTCCTCATTACAAACATTCAATTTGTCAGGGTAGCTGGCTGCAGAGCATCTCTTCAAGAGCACTGGCTAACTCTCTTGGCTGATTTCGGCTCTCTGGAATAGATCCCATCCTCTCCATTCACCTTCCCCTTCTCTGTGAGGTCCACTGTGACCTGCAAACTTCAGTCTGGGTGGGGAGGTCCCTTGCTCCCAGAGATGCATTTTGTGCAGACTGCTACACACACCTGATCATATACAGATTTGGCTCTGCTCCCTCCTATTTTGGGTTCCTATAAAGCTCGAGTTACACGTATTTGGGTGTTTTTGCAGTCATGCCCTGCTTTGCTGCTCTCAAATTCCCACCCCGGTTTTGGATAACAAGGCGGGATATACGGCCTCTTGACTCTAAAACCTTCAGGCAGCATTAAAGGAGAGCAATCTCATGAGATGGACTTGACTATCTTTGGCAGCAAAGGATGGGGATTAAGGTAGTTGGGAGGGGAGGTAAGTTGGGAGGTCTCAGAAAAGCAAGGTGCCCCTCTTCAAGGGCATGTCTCCCCTTTTTGCCCTCCAAGTCTTTGCTCCATTTCATTGCTGTCTAGTTCGAGCAGCCTGGTGCACTCTCCAGCCCTTCATGCTCAGGAACAGCAGAGAGGGAACCTCGAAGGTAACAGAGAAAAAAATGACAATGGAAGCAAGTCAGCTGAGACCTTATACATATGGATCAGAGGACAAAGCAACATAGGTGATGTCATGGCAGGTATCTGCTGCAGACCATCTGATCATGAAAAGGAAGTAGCTGAAGCTTGGCTTCACAGAGTTGAAAGAAATGTCACAACCACACCCCTGGTATTAATCGACGAAGCTATGGAGTAAATCCTTCCGAAAGCCACTTCCAAGAACATGAAAGACTAGAGGTGACTGGGAACGGCAAGTGTGCATTAGCAAGGGCAAGTAAATGCTTGGTCAACTCAACTGCCTCTTATGAGGTGACTGTTTAAGATGCATGCAGGAAGAGCAGGGATATTGTTTACCTTGACTTTATAAACACCTCCAGCATAGTCTCCCAATAGGTCCTTGTAGCCAAACTGGTGAAATATAGACTCAGTGCATAATAAGGTACGCAGAAAACTGTCCGAACCATCAGAATCAAAAGACTGTGATCAGTGGTACAAAGTCCAACTGGCAACTAATTTACTACGGGCGGCCCTCAGGGGTGAATATTGCAGCCAATACCAATTAACGTCTTCTTTAATGATGCAGATGACAAGATGAAATACATCCTCATCAAGTTCCTAAACAATACCAAATTGAGGGAGCGCCAGCAAAGGTGTCCCCCATATCCTTCACCCTCTTACGTGTTTCAGAGATTAATTGATTCTCCCACAATCCTGAGATACCGAACTGACCTTTGCAGCTGGGCTGCTGCATAATCAGACAGATGCTTCTGCTTCTTTACTGCTATCCTGCACAGATGTAAAATTTAACTGTGAGTCCCTGTAATTTGTTTTTCTCAGCTAGAAAACAGCACACAGAACAAAAGCAAAATATGCACCCCTGGCTCCACCTTGCTACTGCTTCCAAAGGCTCTGTGATTCGTGTGACTCTCCCTTACCCTCTGAAGGGCTGTCTGCTGTAAGTCCAAAGTGAAGGGAGAGGTGAAAACCTTGTGATGATCCCATTTAGATTAATCCTTCTCACCTTCTAACCTTGGCTTAGGGGCATACCCTCCTCTCATTACTAGCACTTTAAATTAAGAAGAGATAAGGCAAGTGATAAGACACGCTACAATGTGCTACTGTCATAGAAAATGAATACAGTAACTATAAAATCAAAGCAATAGTTAGTGGTTCTGTGAATAGTATATTTTCCATCCTTTCACAATACATGATTAGTAGTGATAATTTCAGAGCTTCAATTCGTCACTAATTCAAAAGCTACATTTTACAACAGTAAAAAGCAGAGGCCATATGAGTAAGCTTTGCAGATGGTCCAAAAAAGTTATTTAATTCTTCATCAGCTAGTAATAAACAGCTGCATTCTTGTGTCTTTTCTGCTTTTGTTTAATGTGTCACAATGTATAAGCTTATTTCTTGAAAAACTGAGAACATACAGAATATTCAAAATACATTGTACTGAAAATGTTACTTAATTGGAGAAAATGCAAAACGGCAAAAGAAGACTTACAAAACGTGAAAGACTAGAGACTGCAAGACAAAAATCGAAAGAATTTGCAGTCTTTTTTACAGCTCAGTTTCTCATTACTTGAATGAAAAAATAAGATGAGGCTTAAAAGGAAAAAGAAAGTTTCCATATCAAGTCCAACCTGAATTCCAACATGGCTCTTTGATCACATTTTACAGATGTTCTTTGAATTATCTTATAGATGTCCCCAAATCAGCACTTCACAAAAACACCCAAACAAACAAACAAAGCCCTCCCCATCCATAAAACACTCATATGAGAACTTAAGAGTGAATATGCTTTATCATTAGATCTTTACTAGGGTCCTTTTCTCCCCCTGCCCCCACACTCCATGTAATTGTAGCTGACTGGGAAAAAAAAATAAAAACCCCCTACATTACATTTGTTCCCTGAATGAAGTAAAGTATTAGATCTTTATTCCGCACTCTTCCATTTCCTTTCCAGTTTTGCTGCCATGGGGTATTAGCAAAGGCTGTGTTTTTAACCCCCCTCTTAGCACTTATTCCAGCAGGGTATACACCAGCAAATTTTTGATTGCTTAAAGTGCGTCTAGCCAAATATCCGACACCACTCCATTCCTCTTACTTCATTTCAAAGTAATAACTTTTTTCTTTAAACACAAAAGGATGATTTAGTAAAATGGTCACAAAATCAATAGCAATGGCCATAGAGCAATATCAAACACTAATTAAGAATATTATAAACTATTCACAGTTAAAAATTTATCTGAAAAATGGAAAGTTTAAAATTAGTTTTAACATGTTCTAGTGTTTCTAATTCACTTCTACAGATCTTTAAAAACATCTCTTTGAAACTATTGCTTGATGAAATATGAAAAGGTAGGAGAAAATGTGTGCAATATACTTAGCAGCATGACTTTTAAAAAATCATTCACCAAGTCAAAATCTCATTTCCGTGCAGTTGTCACCGTTACTAAAATGTGTAAGTATTTCTATTCACCTGCAAATCCTCATTTTTGGCTAGTTAACCAGCAGTTGAATTCACAGTTGGCAGTTCGGCAAACAATTACCTAATCTGCACGAGAACTGCTGAAGTTTAACTGTTTGGATCTAGATAGTACATTTCACTGTTGCTATACAGAATTACATGGTCAGATTCTTTACTATTCACATTTTTAGCACACCCAGGCTTGTCTTTCTCCCCCTTTACTGAGAAGGCAGTTCTTCTATACTGGAGTTTGAGAGAAATGGATTCTAACTAAACAGAAAATCTAATTTTACTGAATTATACCATATTCTATTTCCATTGTCAAGACACTGTCTAAATACAGGATCTTATTCTACCTTTGATTCTTTGTTACTACTTTTAAAAGCAGGGATCCTCAGAAAACACTTAACACAAAATAATACAACTGCAAAAGAGCTGAAACTTCAATTTCCCAAATACATCTCTTTTGGGGGGGGCGGGGGGGGAGAAAAACATTGATTATTCTCGTCTTGATATGCATAGATGCAAAGTGCATGCTTCTCCCTGGAGCACGCGCTAGCATCTGAAGCAGAACATGTGGAGGTAACAGCTTTTCAGGCATCAGAAATGACAGAAGCAGGAGCACAGGTAGACTCCTTGGATACAGTTCTTTGACCCATATTCAATTAATCCACGCTATTCCTGTGCTCTACCCAACATTAGAGGCTGCACAGAAACTGTATTAGAGTTCATGATACAGTCTTATGTAGTTTCTTCCCTTTAGAAAAGCATTAGAAAAAGTCCGTTTTCACATTTACAAAAAATTGGAACACGACGCTGCTTTCCAAATAATCCACCAGGGCTTTGTCTCGTCAGTGAGCAGAGGTGTGAATGTGCGAGTGCAGGCAGACCAAAGCTAGCTGGGGTAGGAACGGTGGTGAGGCTGCGTATCCCCGGTCCCAGCACGTCACAGAGGCAGCCAGCAGGCTATTTACATATTTGGGCACTCAGCCTGCACTGAAATCCATGTTGCTACAGCTTGATTGCTTTCAGTTGAAGCTAGAGTGGGTATGCCTATGTAGCTAAAGTTACAGTAGCCCATGACACATGACTAGGAAATATTTTGTCTTTAGGCAACAGTTTACTGGCTCGATAAGCATACATACCTGTGTATTCACACACACACACAAACACGTATACGCTTTCCTACATGGGCACGTATGCAAAAAGTTTCTTTGCTTTTAATTTAGAAATTAAAAAAAAGCCACGGTAGACTATTTCGTTTTGAACAGGAGTCTTAGGGATCACTTTGGATACTTGCTTGGTTTATGCCATTTAGCAAACAACTGCACACACAGTATACATGACTGTATTATACAGCAACTCAAAAGGAGAAAGTAAAACTTGGGATGGTGGCACCACCTGCCCACAGCCATGTCTATCACCCCCAGGCGCTCAGATTATAGATTCTTTAGGTGTCAAACCATATTTCTATCAACCAGTGCTTGATGGATTTATGCCAAGAATTCAAAGACTACAGTCAAGAGAAGTTTTTCTGCTTATTTCATTAGTCTTCAAGTAAAGTCTACAACAGGGTTCAGGGAACATCATCTCTCTGAGCTGCACACAGAAAAAACACGAACATACAATATGCACACCTAAATGTCACACACACACAGAGCTTTGTGGCACTTATGTCTGCCTACCCATCCTCGCTCCCCCAAATCACAGCCAGAGCTTTGTGTGCAAATTCAGCTCCAATTACTACTGATGTCCTTCTCTTCTGAATGCTACAGCTTGTGCAACTCTTAACACACATGACTAATCATAACACTTTTTAAATACTTACTTAGAAAAAGAAGAAAAAGTCTCCTGAAGGGTTTTGAGAGTTGCAAGAAGTAAAAGCTCTGAGTCAGGTAACATTGTGCAGATTAGATATTCATGTTTCTTAAATAATAACCAGAACTGGGTCCTTTCTAACACATTGGTAAGCACCAAGAAGTAGTTCCTTTCCATTCACTACAATGTGAAAAATAATATTGCGTTATAAGTAGTAGTTATGCAACAAAAAGAAATTATGGAACAAAAAAGAAATTAAATTTGCAGGTTTCTACCCTCCATTCTGGTTCCCTTCAGTTGGATGCATCAAGCCTGTGGGCTTGATTCCATAGGAAGTTGAAATACATAAATAAATATATAAATAATTACAGGCTAATGAGCAGTTCACTGAGGTCAACGAAACTATTTATGTTTAACATTATGTACATGTCTAAAGTGCTTTTCTGGACCGCAGCCCATGTTAACTTCCAAAATACAGTGAAGAGTTTAATCAAATAGAAGACACCATCTTAAGGGATATTGTGAATCACATCAGCGTTCTTCTGGCCTTGATATATATCTCTTAATTAGTAAATGTATTTGGAGACTTACTGGGATCCTGTTCAGGCACAGTACATTTCAGACACATAATATGTTGCCAGTGAACAATAATCTGTATAGAATATAGAGTACACAATAGACAACCTGGAGCACCAGCTCCGTGCTTCAGTGCCTTTATGTATGACAACAAGCATAATTCTAGTTGTGAGCATGTTTACAGATCTCTTCAAGAGCCTCAAACTTTTATTTTGGTTAGGATTTTTGAAGGAGACTAAGGAAAGAATGATCAGGTGAAAATTCCCATAAATGGAAAAGAAATCCAAGAACTTAAAATGCTACGAAAAATCTCAGAATTAATCTCTCAAACTGATTGCAATAAGATTTGACAATATACATAAAACCTAAATCATAAGCATTTCAAGAGATAAAATTTAAAATAACCTCTCAATTGCATAAAACTGCTAGCAACACTCAAAAGATTTCCTCTACCACTTCTCATGTAAAGAATATCTTGGGAGACATTCCATCTTTCAGAACTGCTGATCTTGCTTCTCTTATTTGAAAATTTGAATATTAAGGATTTGGTTCTTTTAAGTCACAACATATGATTAAATAGGGCTATTTTGTTATTTATGCTAAATTGCATTTCACAGAATGTAGTCTTTATCTACTAAGGTATAATAAAAGAAATACTCTTAAATGTTAATACCTTTCAAAGTGCTTTTCTTTTTTCATAATTATTTTACTTTTTCTGAAGACTCTGCATGCTGACTTCCCTTTAATTTGTTATGCCATAAACTGTGAAGAAGCAACGATTACTGTTTATATTTAGAATAACATAAAATCGAAAGTTTAAGATTTATGAGTTTTAACGTAACTTAAGTAATTTTGGAACTGTGGGATCATTTTGTTCACATTTTCTCTGGAATTTTCATTTGTGCCTTTTCCGTTAACGTAGAGAAGCAGAAAATGATGCTCTGTGTTTTACGACTTTTTTAAAGAAGTATTCTCACCAAAAAAGGTAGAAAATAAAATTTAAAAATTACTATTTGAGAATACCCTTTTAAACTCATAGCCTTATGATATCAATTAGTTTTGATTCTTCTTACATTTCTTACCATTCTGTTATTGTTCTCACACAAAAAATGGTGACCAAGATTATCATCATCCATAAGAAATTAAGCATTTTCTAAAGACAGCAGGAAACAGAGAGGAGGAGCCTGTCTAGCTCTTCAGCATAGCAGATATAATAAATGACATGCTGCCAAAAAAATTTCCAGAACTGAGTTGTCAGTGGAGCAAGAACAAAAAATTTCCAACCAACTGAAAATAAAAATAGGACAGGAAAGACCAGAGGAAAAAGCGTTAGTTCCGAGAGAAGCATCTGACAAAGCCAAAGAGCAAAAAGCTCCTGGGCTGTGAACAAAAGAACAAATGACATAAGAAGCAGATAAAATCAAAACCAAACACAAAAAGTGACATTCATGCTTTCAAGAAGGAAAAAAAAAAAGCAATTATTGTGTTGAACACATTAAAATACGGTTCAGTGTTCGATGTTCACTTCTTCTACAGTGTTACTCCTCCAGATATACAACTGCACTAGCTATCAAAAAGTGATGTTTGAAAGACTTCAGGTTGCACATAATTTTTAAATCTGCTCTAGCTAAGTAAAGCTTCTGTGGTGAGATAAGATCCTTCCTGAAGGTCTAGACAATCAGAGGGAAAGCCTGAAGAAGAGGAAGAAGAAAAGAAAAGAAAAGAAAAGAAAAGAAAAAAAAAAGCAGGATGGGAGAGATGTTTGTGACTTTGCCATGATGGGTTTAAGTTGACTGTAGGGCTTCAGCCCCATGAAAAATGCTCGTGTCTCAGTTGTGCATATGAAATCTTCCCCCATTGTTTCAGTACCCAGTGAGGCATTATTTTAAAATAAGTCCGCCTGACTTGTTTGCACAGAACGAAAATTCTTATAGATATGGTAACTTGGAAAAGTTCTGTGAATCCCTTGTGCTTAATCAGTTTGGCAAAGTGACAGAGGGGAAAAAATAAAACCTAAAACTATTACGCACATTTTGAGAATTAGGATGTTATAGTACAGTAAAACAACAAAACACTGTGAAACGTTTTCTTCAATTATGCATTTAGCACCATCAGAGACAACGCTGTGTGTGCCCTTCATGTCAGAAGAAAGGAAGGCTGAAAAACACCCAACTTCTACAAATCCATGAAATGAACAAACTGCTCAGAGGAGGAAACCATGCTAAATATATACAAACTCAATGGCCTCTGAGCATCATTATTGGTAAAACCTTATACTGTAATTATTTCTCTGAAGTCAGTGTGACACCACAGAGCGCTAAATATTCATTTTTGGAATAAATATGAATTTAGAACTATTCATCTTTTTTTCAAACAGCTGACATGCTGCATAAACAGAAAGTATATATGGTTTTTTTAAAGTAAACAATACAATAAGTAAAGTGATTTATTATGCAATTTATCTCTTTCCATCTCTGTGCTGTTCATAATTCAGATCCACACAGGGCAGTTCATATACCATTAATATTTCCCAGATGTGTTTGACTTTAAGGCTATGATCATTTTAAATGTTTTAAAATGTATGCCATTTATCATTACTGTTATGGTGGTGCCATTCGCATTATTATAGTTAAGGTTGTGTCAGCAGTTCTATAAGCCCTTATTTTCAGGGGTTCAGAACTTGGCAGTAAGAAGTGGCTACAGGCTGAAACCTGGCATAAAGCATCCTAGCTTGGGAGCAATTAAATTTCTTTCTGAAAAAGCTAACAAAGGATTTAGTCTTGAAATTCTGCAAAAGAGAAAGAAATGTGTTCATGGTTTTAAGAGATGAAGTTCTGCTGGCAGATCTTAGAATCTGCTTTGCGCAGGAATGAATAAAGGCAAAGAATGTCCTGTGAGAGGTGGAGAGTGCTGGTGAGCTGGGAAGAGCAGACACACTGCTATTCTTCTGAGCAACTCAGCTGTGCATATTTCAGACAATCAAACAAACACAGCAGGGCATCTCTGCAACACCTGTAGCACCTGAAAATTCAACAAGTATATATATTTTGCACGACTTCAAATATCAGAAAGGAGCATTTCCAAAAGTGCATTAACCTCAAAGTGTTTGTCCCACATGGCAGTATCAGGATAAGCTTCAGTTTCAATGGTCATGTTTTATTTGCAACTTCATGGATCTCTGTGTTCTACTATTTTATCTTAACTGGGCAGGGATTGGAGTTATCCAGAATTACTGTGCCACACGCATAATGTTCACACAAGAAATCCTGAAAACTATTTCAAGATCTTTGTGCTGCTCTGAAACTCTTTCGAGTAGATACACTGAGCAAGAAACATATGTTAGATTCTCGCAGAAATTGAGCTTGTAGTAGAAAAGGAGGATATGGAAAACCCTACCTTGTACTGCTGGTCTGCCATCTTTCCAGCTTGAAGTTATAGTTTGCCTCTCTTCCTGCCACAGCACAGAATTTGTTTCTACTATCTGACAAAGATAATTAGTATATTTAAGAGACCAGGAATATCAGTAAACATTCTACATGGCCGTAGACCCATCAGGAAACTTGTTTTCAGCTAATCACTAAAACTATTAAAATTTGCCAGGTTCACAAAGAGAAGTTTTGGACTCCTGAGAACTGTCATTTATTTACTGTCTTGGCCACCACCGACTCCAGTGCTGCAGAATTTGAGATTCTGTGAGCGATTCCTACTGCCAGTTCTCAGAAGTTTCAGATTCACCAGATATTATTTTGGGTTTTTTTAAACTTATCAGCTGAGCCACACAGCAAGAACAAAGTACTTGTCAAGCCCCACTTTCAGAACTTCTGTTCCCCAAAAAGCACCTATATTTCCCTTCCTTCCAAAGACAGCTTCTGTAAAATCACAGTTCAAGGCTCAGCCCCAGAAGACTCACTTGCTTCTTTTCCCAATAGAACCGACTATTTTGTCTCCTTTCATCCCACACAAGTATTCAGCAGGTTTCCCCACTCCCCAAACTCCAAATTTTTATTCCTCACTACCACATTTTGTTTTCCTTTGCTTTTCTATTCACTCTGACATGACCCCTTCCATGTACATCAATAGGAGTCATGCTCCAGTGTATTCCCTAAAAATCAATTGCAATGAGGCTGTGCCACCTGAAAAGTAAGTTGCTAACGCCCTACGACTTCTTGCAGGACCTCTGCTATTGCTGTCCCTCCACGTCCACCCAAAATACCCCTGTTGTTGCTGTGCTCTTCTGCTTTTACTTCTGCTGTACTAGCTACAAGGAAAATGGTTTCTGCTTTCTCTTAATAAGACTGCATGACTCTACACTACTATGTCACTATTTATTCCTCTCCTGTTACCAGAGCAGCACCCTGGGAGATTTTCACTCACTCCCTCTAAGCAAGGAAAAAAAAAAAAAAATTCTTTGTCAGAACCAGGTATCAATTTCTGAACAAACATGACAGTTGTTCTTAACAGAGCCATCTTTTCAGGGACACAGACTGAACATCTCTGATCAGGAAGGCTCAACATTTCTGGTCAGGACATGGAAACTTCTTGTTACCCTTCTCATCAAGCAGTCTCTCCCCAGTCAGTTAAGTTATTTTTAAGAGCTTTTGCCTCATGTCCTGCACTTTTCAAAGATACAAAACTTGAACAAAAAAAAAAAATGACCATCTAGACTTTTTAAGTAACATTCTGAAACTCAGACTTTATGGCTGACTGCACCACTCGCTTATAAAGAACTAGGTGAAGAATATATAACATAGCTTTCTGGCAAAAAATGTTTGAAAAATAACTAATTATCAAATATTTTACTTGTAGATTCTCCTTACGTTCCACCAGAGGGCTACAGAACTCCCAAAATACTGGAAAAAAAAGTTTCCAACCTTTCCTAAGTAAACTGTGTTTTGCTGTCATTTCCAATCTGCTATAAGCATGGTTTTCAACTTATTTTTAGAGGTAAGTCAAAAAAATTCAGCAGACCTGAATTCAGCACAGCTGAATTTTGCAGCTGGCAAACACACAGAATAAAATTTGAGACAGGGCAGATTTAAAGAATGGTTTCAATATGCCTGAAGCATTGTCCACAGGTCATATACCCATTTCTGTCTTCAGAAAAATGAAGGAAATTCCTTCTGCTATCTATTTTTCACCTACTTTGCACATCCACAACATTCAGTTGCATCATACACATAATCCAAGTTAAAAAGTTTCCATTTATTTGCAAGTACTCTTGTATGAAAAGTTTTTACTTTACTTTAACTCCACAAAAAGCAACGCTCTACTGGTTCTGGATACATGCAATTCACCCTTCCCTGCTGCCGAGTGCTCCTACTTGTGACACCATGAGCTGGAATAAGAAACCACGACGCGTGCAGAAATGAAGTTTGATTTTAAAGGATAACAGGAATAGGAAACAAATGTGCACGTTAGATAAATAATGAGATATTGAAATTCTTGGGGAAAAAAAAAAAATGAGGTTGTGAGTAAATTCTTCAACAAAGTTTAATACACACTACTGATGTTCCTTTTGTAGAACCAGACCTAACTTTCATCAGCTCAAATCAAATTAAACTGACAGCCAAATAAAACTTATTCAGATCTTCAATTTAAGTTATGCCAAAACCTAACCCTAGGTAAGGAGAGTGACGGTTAGTAAAAGAAGAATTGATCCTAAATCTCCACCTAGCAATACGTTCAGAGCAATGAATAGCAATCAGTTTAACCTCTTTTGCCTGTATAAAATGCACTGGGCATTTTATTTTTGTTTTACATGGTACTAACTTTTTTCCCCCCCTCACATTACAAATATGACAATCTGCACCATTCACACTGTCAGCTATGAAATAGAAAGATATATCTCTTCGTTCGATACACAAATTTATGAATCTAGCATACGGCTAGTCATTCTTTCACACTGTTTTTCCCTTTCAAATTGGTAAAGAGCCTGAACACCAACTTAAAGCAAACATGTCTCCTAGATAAATGTGGTCTAAACAAAACACTTTTCCCCTTGTAATATCAATGTTTACAACTAGTAAAAGCCCAGAGAAGCGAGGACTGGGTTTCTTTCACATGCAGAGAAGAAGCGATTGCACAATTTGATTGACATAAGAAAACAATTTAAAGATACTGTATTTTTTCCAAGTTCTATTGCTACATTTGCCAAACTATAAATGGTCTGATAAAGTCTGCAGATTATAAAATATACTGCCTCTTGTATTTATGTTCCACTTTCTTTTACTGCTACAGTTCAAAGGCAAGCAGAACTGCATAGCTCCATGTATTAGCCCTAAAGCTACTGTAAGCTACAACCGGTTGCTCTGGAAGCAATGGAACAAATTCTCTCTAGTCACCATAGAAATCCTATGGAATGTAGTTGCCCACTGGTTTGCACTGGCATTTTGGAATAACTATAATACAGCCATAACCTTAAACATTATAAATGGTACATCAAAACCATACATATTCTAATGCACTTAAAATAGAGAATTTTTACTTTCCCTGTAAGCAATAAGCTTTCTACTAGCATTATATTTATGACATATAAATGTAATTATATTTATGTATATCATTATATATGTGTCAAATTACATAGAACATTCTGTCCTATGACAGAAGAAATTAGCAGACCGTTCTCCACTTATACCCCACCTCAGCTTCCATTGTAGTTTTTCAAATAGCAAATTATATAAACCACAAAGCTCACAAAGAAAAACACAATTATCTTTGTACAAGAAATGAGAGAATATCTATTCTGGCAGCCTGTATATGTCCTCTCTTCACAGGTTGAACACAATTCCACTACTAAATTTGTCATGATTTCCAAACCCCAAAGGTTTGTAAGTCTGTGGACAGATTTATAAGATCTCTCTAATATATTGTTTCTATTTAGTTCTTATTCTTCATTAGCCAACCTTCTTTCTAGACAAACTAGAAGAAAAATTCTTATGCCAACTCTATTTTGTAATGTCAGAAAGAATTGGGCAGTATTTATTCACATTCGTGAAATTCTATGCCACGCATGCAAGGTCAGATTAGAGGCCTTTTTAAAGCTGCTTTTGCTATCACCCAATTTTGGAGCCTATGTAGAGAGAAAAATCTCCTGGTCACTGGTGCTACCAGCAAAGAGTTGCACAAACTCTTAGTGGAGCAGATGATAAATTCCAAATGCTGCCAGGTTAAATCAATGGGATTATACAATCAAGAAAATATTTGTCCCATCAGACATGAACTTAAAGAAAAAAAATCCCAGTGCTGTCACGGGGCATAGTTAATAACTTCAAATGAATAGGATAATTGGGCATTACTGAACAATTTAATTTATATTACTAAAAAAAAAAAACCAACCCAAACATTCAGACTATTTCTTTGATATGTGTCTGGTCTTGTTCCATAGAAACCAAATGTTAAAAGAAAAATTCAATTGTAAGTGGAATTAGGCATGAATGCAGTTAAGAAGATTCACTTAAGACACTGTTTATTTGTACATTTGACAACTTTGCAATACTGTAAGCCAGTGTATACACTGTCTTTATATACATCACCAGATGTTTTACACAACTTTTTTTTTTCAAATACAACAGTGCTGCTAGTGAGGTTTTGGTTTTCTGTTAGCTTTTTGGTTTTGTTTTCTAAAGTCAAAAAACAAAGACAGTACAGAAAGGTGGGATTCACTATGTTGAATCACACTGAATCATTGATGAATAAGAAAACTGCAGGAGCAGTTTACACAGGGTACTGGCTTTACAAGTCATAAACTGGAGAACACACAGACTTCTTAAGTGCTAGATCAAAACCTTTAACATCAAATCTTACCATTGATCTGAACTATTTGAATGTGCAAAGTCAGAGAACCTCTTTCTAAAAGAATTCTATCATTTCTTTCCTCCTCATAAGTACTTCCAGTTTCCCCATGCTCTTTTGACAGTATAATCAGTCAATTCAATCAGAGAAATTCTATAGTACAATGGTAATTTTCTCACACTTTTTTCTTTCCCTCCCTTTACACTGTCAATTCAAACCACCTGCTGTAAGCACTGATGTGGAACAGCTTAGTATTAGCTCTGAAATTAGTACTAGTCCCCAGTTAAATACCTGGCACATTCAGTGTGGGACAGACACTGTTAATGGCACATAAACCCATCAGATGCAATTGGTGCATTAGTCGAGCAAGTTTCTTTCCAAGCCATTCAGAAAGCACCTTGCTGGTATTACCGCACTAGACTTAAAAATCAGACTGAGAAGAATGATTTGAGCAAGGAGGGGGAGAACAAACATAACCACAGAATCTATGTCTTAGAAAGGGAATTTCTGTGAATATTCTATTAAATACATTAGGTAGCTTCCTATGGCAACATTTTATTTATTCAAATACACAAGCCATTGCTTTAAAAACACATTTTGAGGTATGAAGCATACAAAACAAATTGTGCACTGTTTTCAACTTGCAGAGCCAAACACAATTCATGACACTATATAAAATTTCATTTCTTCTTAAATCCTAGCACTGGGCTTCAACTATATGTACTAACTTCCATCACTTAAGCCTATAAAAAAGGCCATTAAAACCAATATCTTACAAATCTATCAGTTCTCCTGGCCTATTTAGCTCAGCAGGTAAGTCCTTGTGCATGAGTCACTCAGCAATGATGAAAGGCATTTACTATAGACTCCTCACAGGGTCATCAATGGACAACCTGTACATGATTTATTCTTTAAATAATAAATGAACTAAACACCTTGAAGTAATTGGCTGTGTGAAGCCTCACACTAGGACAGATAGCTTGTCTGTACAAAGTAAAATAAGATTAAATAATAAATGAACAGTGCAGAGGTTTTCTAACCAAACTAATTCTACAAGATTTTTTTAAGTCAAAGTTGTTCCTGAGTTCAGATGCTTTCAAGATTTCATGCTGGTGTCACAGGGCCAGTCTCCTTCTTTGTCAACAGTACCTATCTCAGATGTTTGTGTTCTTTTTGGTGATGATGTTAGGAACTCGGTGCTCTCCTTCCCTGTGCAAGATAATGCAAACAGCCTACGCAATACTGTAACCACGTTAGGAGTTCATCAAATGCTCATTCTCCCTTTCAGCTTTGGAAGGAATGAACACATCAACTTTGGGTAGCAAACCTCTAGAAAACTGGCATCAGTTCATTCACAAATATAAGGTAGAAACTTCACTGGTTTGATCATACTGTTAACACAGCCATAGGATTTACCCACAGTAGTTACAATGTAGGGATTCACATTTTCCATTTTTTCTTTAACTCTGGCAACAGTTTCTAAAACATCTTCCAGCTGCAAAGGTTCTAGCTGACAAGTGTTGTGCAGACATTCTGCCTCTTAAATATGATACTGCAGGCCATCTCACTCCCAGTTCAATCACATAAATACCTGTTAAAACTACAGCTCTATTATTCGCATAAGTACCAGTGTAAAATAGTTAAATTAGTTTGTAAAGCCTCTTTTAATACAATCAAGCAGCCAAAAACTAGTTGGAGAAACCAACGAGACCAGTGGGCCACAGACAGTCTGCAACAGATTTGTTTTCTAAAACAAAGCAAATTAATTTCACTTTGTTGCTAGATGCAAAGCTTGTTCCAAAACCTGCAGATACTGGGCATTCCAGGAACAAGAAATAACTTGAAAGGAAGGAAGTGGGAATATATTTAAAGGGTTTATATGCCAGTTCTCAGTTGGTGTAAAGCACCTTACCTCTGGCAATCTAAATAGACTTTCCTAGGTACACAGAAAACAAAGGTTTTAAGGCTGAAGGAGCTGGGTCTCTTTAGCTTGGAGAAGAGAAGGCTGAGGGGTGACCTCATTAATATTTATAAATATGTCAACGGGGAATGCCAGGAGGACGGAGCCAGGCTCTTTTCAGCGGCATCCACTGACAGGACAAAGGGCAATGGGTACAAGCTAGAACATAGGCGGTTCCACAAAAATATTAGAAAAAACTTTTTCACAGTGAGGGTGACAGAGCCCTGGCACAGGCTGCTCAGGAAGGTTGTGGAGTCTCCTTCTTTGGAGATATTCAGAACCTGCCTGGACACGTTCCTGTGCGATCTACTGTAGGTGATCCTGCTCTGGCAGGGGGGTTGGACTAGATGACCTTTTGAGGAGGGAGACAAGCTTCACGCTCTCTTCTCCAGCATGAGTCATCCCACGAAGGGCAAGTCATCACAAACTGCCCAACGTGAGACACCTCACAAGGGGCAGCCCACCCCTCGTGAGTCTGAGGCGCAGTCCTTCAGGGGAAACTGCTCCAGCATGAGCCACCCCCAGTGTCCCAAAAGTCCCACCGGCCAACCTGCTCCAGCACGGGCATTCCCTCTTCCACGGGCTACAGGTTCCGGCAGCGACTTGCTCTGATGCGGCCTTCCCACGGGCTACAGCCCCCTTTCAGGCATCCACCCACACGGCGTGGAGTCCTCGGTGAACATTTATGCGGTGATCCTCACGGTGGACATCTGCACCTCGCCCATAGGCTGCAGGGGGACAACCCGCTTCACCATGGTCTTCACCATGGACTCGGGGGACTCTGCTCCAGCACCTGGAGCTCATCCTTCCCCCCCTCCTCCTTCACTGACCTTGGTGTCTGCACAGATTCTCACTCCTCCATCTCTGTGCCAGCTGTTATGGCGCAGTTCTTTTTCCCCGTTCTTAAATATGTTTTCACAGAGGCGTTCCTCTGCTATCACCTTACTGATAGGCTCAGCCTTGGCCAGCGGTGGGTCCCTCTTTAGAGCCATCTGGCATTGGCTCTGTCAAACTTGGGGAGCTTCTAGCAGCTTCTTACAGAAGCCACCCTGCAGCTCCCCCCCCAGCCACCAAAATCTGGCCAGGCCAAACCAAAACAGCCTGAATCTTAAGACTTACTTACAGCTCCTCTACATTAAATGTATGAAAGAGGCTTCTTTTAAGAACACTCAATTAGAAGACTAATCCTGCAGTTCCGGTAAGCTCACATCCTCCCGTCACTTCTCATGTTTTCTGTTGATTGACATGTATCTCGTGGAACAGTATACATTGCAAAAAGCAGCAGTTTCAAGGGTTTCATTCACAACCCACATTTGGGAGCTGCTGCTCTAGAGCAGAACAGTAGTCTCTAAGTAATTCTACCACAATAATATGAGTAACAAAAAGACAGTGAGTGAAAAAAAAAAAAAAAAATCAAATGTTTAAATCAGGAATACAAAATTTAAGACATAAAATTAAATGTTTTAAAGAACTATAATGAAATGTTAAGGCTATCCCTTTAAAACACACAAGCAGTGTTTATGCAGCTGATAACCTAAAGTCCCTGTGACCTTGGCAGCCTTACAGGAGTAATCTTCACGTAAGATGAATTATTCTTGAACAATTGCTCTAATGTATTAGGCACAAGCATACTGTCCTTCAATATTAGGCATGCTTGTCTTTCCACATCCTTATTTCTAAACAAATGTATTTATTAAGAACAAAGGGGGGGGGACGAAGAAAGAGAAAGAGAAAAAAAGAGAAAGAAATAACAGATTACATTCTATGCAAATATGCATCACAATACAAGAGCAAACAAATTTATTATAGTCCATAGAACTGGAATTGTCAGAGTAGACTTTCCTAAAAATTTCAGGGCACAGGATAACTCTCAGCTAGCCCTGCTTATAGAAGATTTAATGCATCCAAGTTTCTGAGAATACATAAAAAAAAACCCAAAACAAACAAAAAAAAACCAAACCCAAAACCCACCCAACCAAACAGGAATATCAGTAGATAAAGAAAGAACAAGTCAAATTTGTTAGTGATCCAGATGTATCCCACAAACTACTAAGTGACACCCAGTGACTATAAAGGCAATTCTTTCACACTCATTAAGACCATCACTTTGTTATCCGTCTTCCTGTATTGGGTTCATTCACACACTGGTCTCTTACCTATCAAGAGTGAAAATTTGGGCCAGACATCAGTAGAGTCAGAGTCAAGCAGTCTCCATAATCTGAGGAGGGGGTCAAGAAAGTTTCTAAGAAAGATTATGATTGTGTCTGACAGGAAAGACCTATGCTTAGAGGTACATAGCCTTTGATGTGGTTTTTTTTTGTTCCCAAACTCAAGTCCTTCCCAGTCCTATTTCTAGATACATTTAGAGATCAAAAGGATCTTTACCTCTACAGAGTCGATCTAGACCAAGATTCATCATTACTGGGATGAGTGGAACTACCTATATATCTGTCTAAACAAAATAGTCAGAGGACTTTTCATGTAAAACTCTTTGCAAGCATTAACTAAGAAACATCTTCCACAAGACTGAGGCATAAAAAGCTAAAAATTTGGAGGGCACTTAGGATCAGAACTGCATTCCTTCAGCTTCACGTATATCTTGAGAGCTTGTAAACAACTGTGACTCTTCAGTTCCCACAGGCTCCACGGGCCTCTACAATTCTGCTTCTGTCCATGCTCTCTCCCAAGCAAGATAAGAACACAATCATTATGCAGCCACCTGACACCTATCTCCAGTAACATGCCCTGCTCTGATGTGTCCTCAGATCAGGCCTAAATCACGTCCCTGTGGCTAGGTTTTGCACAAAATACTACTGCAGTTACAACTTCATTCAAAACCAGAAGCTAGAACAGAATGTGCGCTTGTATACACACAGCAGCTTATTGGTTAGAACAGTTGTGAAAACCAGAGATAGCAGGTTCAATTTCCTCCCCTGCCCGAGGGATCAAAACCTAAGAGCCTGCACTAACCACCAGCATCACCCCTTTCAGAGTGGGTGTGCACTCTTAATTTCTCTCCATGCTCTGTACAAAAGAATCAGCATTAATTGGGCCAGAGAGAAGGAACCTGTAGACACGCACAGCCTCCCTTATCTAGTGATCAGGGCATACGCTCGGAAAGTGAGCAGGGAGACTGATTCTACCCTAGTCAATAACTAAATGAGTAGCTGGTATACAACAAAAGATACACAGAAAAAGCAATCTACAGTATGAACCTGCAACCTACAAAATCTACTAGAAGATCATTTTTACTTTTTTCTGCATTTGTATTCTCTTGTACTTTTAAAAAATATATCTAGAAATATGAATTGCTAGGCAGGGAAACCCAGCTCTCCCAGTGCCACAGGCTAGACACCAGTTTCAGGGCTCTTGCATGAACCTTTCAGTCCATACAGTAGCACTTTACTGTCACTTATGTCAGGTGAAACCTCACAGGCTTAATGCTCGTTACTGAACCTCTGCACACTTAACAGCTATTCAACAATATATACTGGCATTAATGTTTCTTCTTCTTTAGTGTAAAGGAGGAGTAGGTAGAGCCCAAAGTAGAAGATGATCTTCATGGGAGCCAAACACAGGAGGGTCTGCTGTTTGGCCTGCTCTCTCATTCATCACAAGCATAGCAAATTGATCATTCCAATTGATTTGCTGGCTCGTAAATACCTGGGTCAATGAGAACTGGATATATACACCTGAGGTCAGAATTTGCCCCTGGCATTTTAAAAGACTGCCAAGTGCTTACTATATAATATTGCAAGTTGGTCCACAACATCATAGTAGCCAGTGATGTTCAGAAAACATTATCTCTGTTGGAGACAGTGACAATACACAGGAGGAATCATCACCATTTTATACTTCTTTCCAATAACACTTTTCTTTAAGTTGGTACGTTTGTCATGTTAAAATACATCACACCTATCAAACCAGTGCCAGAGGTCTGCACAAATGAATAGTCATATGCTCATGTCATTAATAAACAACATAGGAATGCTAGGAGCTCAGGTATGTGTGCAAGACACACTATATTTGCTGAAGTACTATGCATGTCATGTTATCCCTCAGCGATTCATAGATCACATGGAAAAGAGACAGGTTTTGCAAATCGTGCTACTGAAAAAGGATAAGTGATGAATTCTATATTTATACTACTAAAGGGAAATTTGCAATCATGATACAGCAATGCTAGAAGAAAGGGGTATATGTGTGATATATTGGCCAGCCTTGACTGTGACTATTCCTGCAGTGTAAGAATTTCTTTATCCAAGGACAACTGCTTTCACCTTCCCATCTGTCCTGTGAATTTTTTAATGTCTGAGACAGGTGGCCTGTTGGAAACCTAAAACCCTGCGGGTACAAAATATGATTAAAATCTGATGTTAGTCTCTACGACAAAGAGCAGTTCTATGTTTAGTTGAGAATTTGTAACTAACCTGCAAAAATATGTCAAAGGTAATTTGAACTCTACATAACCAAAATCTTTTTAATTCAAGTTCAGCATATGCTATTTCAAAACCTTGCTTGCAATCATTTCCCCATAGATCATATATGTATCTCGATAAGTATACATACTGTTTTCTCTTAGAAAAATCTTTAAAGGAATATTTTAATTAATGTTTCATTCCTAAATATAGCATTAACAACAATAACATGAAAAATTAATATGTTGAACTCATTATTTAATGACTTACAAAGCACACAACTAATGCATCATAATAAATTCTTAACAATTATTAAAACAAATATCTAAAAACTTCTGAAGGCATATCAAGAATTCAAAGGCTGCTGGGTATGTAATCTTGTCCCTTTTTGGAGAAGGGGATGGTGATTTAAATGGGTCTTTTTATACTTTCAATTATTCCCCAGCAAAAAAAAAGAGCAAGAAGCCTAATTGAAATCTATTTAGAGGAAATTCAGAATCTATGCAGAGTTTAAAAGTTTGGCATAGAATACTAAGTGCTGATTTCTGCAGATAATTAAAATTTAAAATGTTAAATGATTTATCTTGTTGTAAATAATTAAGGGGATTTTTAAAAGGCAAGCAAGAAAACGCGGTATGTGACTATATTGTGTATTATAAATCTGCATTTAACAGAAATAGCATATATTATACACAGACTAGGATTTTCTGTCTGTTTTTCATAATGACGTGGTATAAGGAGAAATTAACAAAAAAAAAAAAATCCAAAGAATTCCAACAGATCTAAAGATCTTCAGTGAAACTCAACTAAAGCTGATTTACATTCTGGTCTAATAGGTTATAAAACACATGAAAAAGGCCCTGCGAGGCAAACTTGATAGATGACTTTCCAGTGATATCAAAACCAAAGATGTTGAAACTTAACTATGAAATATCATTCCAGTGTACCCTTAAACCTACACACTGGCAAAATAGACCATAACGTTCAGAGTGTGATTCTCAAGCTAACGACATCTACCAGCTGTATGGCTGTGTAACTCTTCTCACTTCCATGAGCTATTTCAGATGCACACTAGAGTGAAGAAGATGAAATGCAACGAGGTCGTATGGGCATTACCACCAACGTGGGAAAATAATTGGGGTCTGATTCAAAGCTAAGGCCTGTAGTTCTATCTGGCTTTCCACCTTATTGTATAACTATTTTTGAGAACTAAGTTCTCTAAAAGGGAACTGTGGAAATTCATTAATTGTTTGCAAAGAGTTTTAGACACTAATTACTTTGTGGGTACTTTATTGTGTTTAAATAGTAATACAGGTAGTTTCCCTGGCCCCGGCAATGGAAGGGCTGGCTAAGAGGATTGTCCCGTCTTTTCTCTCTCTCTCCCACCATCTGCTAAGCATGGCCTGCAAAACATGCCTGATATTTTCTGATATACGATGATCATATAGGGCTATATTCTCCCCAGATCCACACAGAAAATGTTTTATTAGATTTGTTTAATATTTGTACTATACCCCACTTTTCCTTACCACATAACTTACCCATAATTTCTTACATGTTTTTTGAACTGAAGTTCAGTTCAAATGTCAGAACTCACTCCTTGAGCAAAATCATGCAACTCCTTTTTTAATGGTAATACAAGTATCCTAAATTATGCACCCAAACCTAAATGTCTTGTTTCTGCTCCTAAATTCATACACGGTAGCTACTCGTTTGCACTGCATGGTTGAATTCATCTACTTTGGCCCCACACACAAGCAAAGATTCCAGTGACAGGCTGAAGTTCTTGAATGGAAAAACTAGCTAATTTTTTTCCTTGAAGCTGAAAAGGTTAGAAAAAAATGTGTGGATCAACTGAATCTAACAGAAAATAGTTCTGGGAAAATGAGGAAGGAGTACCCAGATGTAAAATGCAACTCAGCTTCAGAGAACATTAACCAGAATGCCTTTATTAGTAACAAATTTATAATACTATGACCGTTGGTATCACTATTCTCCAAGAACCAAAATCAGATGTAAAATCAGTTCTTTGCATGGATGTGCAAGGAATAACAACGCTATTTCCTCACCCTGAAAAAGATGCCAAGTATTCACATAGAAACCCAGAATCATGGGCAAGAGCAATAAAGAAGTCAGGTGACAGGAGGTAACAGGTGATACAGAGAGGATACAGCTGATGGCTAGCAAATAATCATTCACTTCAAAGAAGTTACAGAACATCTAAATATTTATCTAAGAAGATCATGTAATTTTAAACTGCTTCAAGAACTTGAAAAATGAGGGAAATTAATGTATCATTGAGGGGGTAGGGGGGGAATAAACCCAGAAAAGGCATAAACTGCCATATATTCAAAAGGCTCAGTCTGACATTGCTTGAAAAGTATAAGTCCTTCTAGAAAGGCAATGGCACGTGTGGTAAATTCTGGGAAACACAGAACACCTGCAATTCCCTTCATCTTCAATATACAGCATAACTTGAAGCAAGAGCTGCAGGTGTTCAATTCCACTTGGTACTAGTCTCTGAGCATCAAGTAAACACTAAGAAAATGAAAGAAAAAAAAATATAAAGGGATCAAAATATTTGGGACTTTATATTGCTATTCACATTTAACTTTGTTACAGGAAATGTGAGACTGAGAATGTATTATTTATTCAGAGGCTAAAAGCAAACAAGCTTATTTTTGTCACAGAAACCGTATTACATAACTTAATTTTTTTTAAAAAAAAACAAACCACCACACAACTGCAGTTTTGAAGGAATCAAAGAATACTTCCTAAAGTTTCAAAGGCCACTATACCTTCCTGCCAAACTCTGCTCAAGAGAGCCCTATTATGTGCCCTTTTCTTTTTCACAAGTTTAATTCACTCTGGATATAAAGAGGACAGAATGAAATCCTTAGTTTTCTGTAGCACCACACAAGCTATGCCTGCCAAAGCACTCTCTCTATGTTAGCTAAAAAAATATAGTATACTACAATGCACACTTCACGCAATATTTACATAAGTATACTTTACTGACAATTTATGAAGTAAAACTCCTTTGTGTCTGCATTACTTTTGTCTTAAAAAACTTTAAGTGTTATTTCTCACCCACCAAAAGAAAAAAGAATACATAAAAATGTTCTGGATAATACAGATTTAAAGTAGATCATGCCTTGGAACTTGTAATTGTCAGGTAGAGTGCCAACTGACTGGGCTTAGACACATGCAGTTGTGAAATTTAGAGATGTGAGAAAACCACCACTTGTCTTCTACTTTCTGTAAGATTATTTAGAAAACCAGGAACGCTTCTCTGTGATCGTTGAAATACCAAAAATGATGACATGAAGGCAAAGTCCTCAGGACCACACAGTGTCAGCAAATGAAAACGAGTTTTAGCATTACATGAAGCATTTTATGATGTTTCAAAAATCCTCTGAATTGTTTAATCATCTGATTCACACTCTTACTCCTAGACATGAGCTGCTATCAGTGCCAGCAGTTATCTAACTACAGTTTGAAGCAGTGCTGTAGAGTCACATTCTTTACTGCTATGACTATACTCCAGTGACATGCAAAAGAGCAAAGAGAGGAAAAAAAACACGCAACACCACAACGAACAAGCAACAACAAAAAAACAACCGAAAATCCACATGAGAACTTGGTTCTTTTCTTCGCATACAGCCATCGCGCTGCTTGGCTCTTCTCCATATACCCCAGAGCATGTCAGCGTTAAACACCCAGAGATCGCTAGCTTGCTGAGTGGGTTTACAGCAGGTCACTTATGGAATTTCAGACTGCGTTTTGCTTTAGTCAATAGCTTTTCCGGTTTCCTTCATCAACTTCAAAATGCAGCTGCTCTGAAAAGATTTTAAGGTGTCTTGCTCCCTTTAGCACTTTTGTCCTGTGCTCTGCTCTGCTTCCCTGGATCTCCTTCTCATTTCTGTACTCTTGCAAACCAGGAAATGAAAACAACTACACTATCAGGAAAGAGAGGGGGTTTAACTCCTGCTGGGTGCTTGGTGTCTGCAAGGCTGTTCAAAGGTTTCCTGGATTTCTGAATTACATTCTAACTTATTTTTGTAAGCCAAGTAAAAACAAGACTGGAATCTGAAGTGGAAGTTGCACCCTGAAGGACGGAGGAATTCAGTGAGCGCCTGCAGTGCAAACGGCAATGTTTGTGGGAGAAGCAGAGAGATTAACACCTTGAAAAGAAACACACTCGGATTAGGACAAGGCAGCCAAAATGCAATGGCAGAGGAAAAGACTCTTCCCCTGAAAGAAATGTCCCAGCAACCATCCATCCATAGGGTGGTCCAAGAGTTCAGAGGATGGTCAGAGACGCTTTAGACAATGTCCGCTACTGTTCTTGCTCTGGCAGCACCGTGCGGAGCAAAATATTGCCAAAAACACAACACTAAACTTTCCGAGCTTCCTTTCTCCTTTTTCGTGCTGCCCAGATCACGTACTACCAAAAGCATGTACTGTTCTTTGTTGCCGCCTACATGTGTGTAAGTCATTTGCTAACATCTGAACGAAGTATTACCATCTAAAAACTCTTAACTGCTTTCCTTTAATTTAAATGGACACTTGTGCTTCAATAGGCCTCATTTATTTGATTGCTGTCCAATGATACTACGAGTGAAAACCATGAAGCACGCGCTCCAAGAAAAAACCTTATAATATGACCTGGATTGCCCACATGGTCACTTATTGCAAAAATAAACTGAGAATAACTTCATCATACAGAATTACTACATTAAATTTATTTTGTATATGCAATACATGCAAAGCTTTCTGCAATAATTTAAGATTTCAAATATGCCTTAAATATCTTTAACTTGAAATAGATGCGTTTATATCAACTATATGTGTTATTTCAACAGCATAAACTTTGCATTCAGTTGGCTGACAAAAGACTGCTAATACCTCCTGTGTTACAATATTTCATTTGTAATCCACAAAGGAAAAAGTAAGAAGTTAACCTGTTAGAAGCTCAGGTGAAAGGAAAATACTACATTGCTAAAACCTTTTACATTAAGCCACGTTTTTATGCACCGGTGGTGCTTTTATATATATATATATATTATAGTACTGGTAGCAGTCAGTTAAATTCTTGGAAGGTTGTATTTTCAGTTATTTTGAAGAACCGCACACATTTTCCATTTAACAATATCTCATTTCCTCCTCCACTCTCTCACCTTCTCTAGCAAAGGGATAACAACTGCTATGTATTTTAAAAATAATTACTAATTTGTAGAAAAATAAATCCTAACCAATCAGTACCACCCAGCATGGAATTTGATTTCACATTAGCATATAAAACAAAATGACCCTGGAAGTTCCACATAAATATCAGCCAACCAAGTTTAACAGAAGCAGAAACATCACTGAAAATGCCTCCCTTCTCCTTCCTTTCCTGAAGCAACAGAAAAACATCTTTTTCCTATTGAAAAAACTAAAGACACATACATAAATATTATATGCATTTTAAATATACAGAATTTAACCCTTTTTTAGCCTTCCTATAAGCACTGCCAAGAAAGCTGCAATGCTGCAAAAGCCTTCTGCATCTGCTTAGTCTCTACCACTACATAAACCTCTTCCGCACTCACCTCAGCACTGCAGCAATTTTTAACCTCTTTGCTTTGGTAGTAGCTGCAGCTGCACAGAATCTGTTGCTGCTCTAAAGTACATCTAAGGCTATTAATTGGTTGTTGCAATGAAACCATTGGTAAAAACAAACCGATACATAACTGGCAAGACTTCACTGTTGGGTTGCCATATATACATAGCCTGACAAGGCACAGCACGTCAACACTAGCAGGTCCTGCTGCTGTAGGTAGCACAGTACAAATTCTACTAAGACAAGCAGCATCCCCTGGGAGAAGAGAGAAGAACCATCTGTCATCTCCCATCTCTCCCACTGAACCTGCCCAGTGACCTACTCGGTTCTTCTGAGCTCACAGTTTGGTTGCTATGTGATGCATCAAACTGTTCAGGAGTTTTTAGGGTTTGCTCTATTTGTTATACAATATACGCTTATTACCAAAGACCATTAGTGTTCTTACATCTGTCTTTTGCAGTCACCTTGATGTCACAAGACAACTTTCACAGGTACTCCTTTAGCGTTTCCACCTACCACCCCATCTCCCATTCCTCTCAAAAGTATGGAGTACGTAATTTAAATCGCCATTTGAGTTTCTCTCCCATCTATCAACATCCATTTGACTTCCACAACTGCACTCACTATAACTCTTCTGACCAGAACCTCTAGTCCCTCCACAGCCAGCAGTCTAGCTCCAAACCTTGCTTTCTCTTCAACACTGACCATATTATTCTTCCAAAGCTTTCTCTTCCTTTTCACCCTCTCACTTCTTCCATTACTGTATCATCCTAACTCTACCCCTCTAACAGCTGCTTCAACATGTCTTTATAGAAGCTGTCACATTCATCCTATATAACTAAATCTCACCCATTCTTTCTATATGAGATCTGAGAGATCCAAACAGCTAAAAGCCTCATCCAGGTCACCATCATTTTGTGACTGTATAAAAACATTCCCCTTTTCTCTAAGAAATGTCATCATACCCTCTTTATGATTCTACCCATTTGAAGGTGGCTACAAAAGTTGTTTTTTTTTTTCTGTGACGATTACAGTCCTTCACTTTTGAGGACTTGAAAATATTTTAACATTAAACACTATAAATTAAATTGTAAAACATTAAAACAATACACTTCTGCAAAAGGCCACTAGTCAATAAAAGTAAATTGATCTCTTTATATGAAAATGGTTTATCTGTAGCTTTCAACAGCAATTAAAAAATTTTGCTCCTTCCATGCACGAGATGAAAACTAGATTATTTTTTTTTTTAATGTTTTCAAACAGTATAACAAAAGGCTGTGATAAGATACAAATATTTACTCTAGAACAGCACACGGTCTATAGCAAAATATATCAGATATAATTTCAGGTCCAAGCATCAAATAATCTTAATTATATGAACAACATATTCATCACATAAGTGACTTAGAAAGCTGCACTCCAGAGTAGCCAACAGCTTGATAATTAAAATATTTCAGTAAAGGGAAGATACTAAGTCTGTCTCTGAACTTTCCAAAACCAAATAAGCAACCAAGTATTGGATACTGGACAGTACTTCTCTTTGCTCCCTTCTCCTGAATCTAAGAATCTTTCCCTATTAACTGCTTTGTCTTTTGGCAAAAAAATATTTATTTTTAAAAGGTTGCTGTGTTGGTTTTTTTCAAACTAAATAGAAAACCAAAATCTTAAGTAGCTCTGCTAAAAACTACAGTTACCACTTCATCCTGCATAGCAGCACAGAATATACTACAGTTCCCAAATGACTGAGTTACAGTGTATAATATGTTAGTCACTAAGAAAGGGAAAAGACAGACAAGCAAATCTCCAGAAGAGATTTAAGCAAAGAGCATGAGCCTCCTAAACTGAGGAAGGCAGCTTATTCCTTAGCTGTTGGGCATAATGGTAAAATCCTCCGTCACACAAGGTTGTACTTCTGCCATTGGAACTTACACTAAGAGGGCACTGAAGAGCACAGAGGCCCGGAAGCAATATGTCTCAAAATTAAATCAGGAGATATATTCACGATTGTGACCGTGAGGGGGCTGACAGGTCAACTCAACAATCAGTCCTTTGTTTCTGAGTAGCCAATGCAGCGATGCTAGGATTAGGGAGATATGCTGTCTCTTTTTGCAAGATACACTTCTCTGGCAAAAGAGTTTTGCTCAAGCTTGGTAATGAGACCACTTGGCAGGCCAGTGAGCAAAGCATTATAGTTGTCTAGCTTGGAGGAGATAAAACCCTGAGCCAGCTTCTCATAAACAGACAAGGATAAATACAAAGTATGGTTTCATTTTTTAAATGACAGTAGGAAGTCTTAATAATCTGCCCCTTGTGATGTTTAAAGGACACTTCACATTCCAACAGGAATATGGATGTTGAAGTAGTAATCCTGTACTGCAAATAATATATATACATAAAAGCTACATCAAAAACCGAGGTGGCGTTAAGCTTGTAGCTAGAGCCACAAAATGAAAAACCTTCATTTTACTTGAATGTGACTAAAGAAAATCAACATAACTTGTATTTTAACGATTTCCAGGGAACTGATCCAGACAATAAAAGAACAGTTTGGATTTGCTGCTTTAACTGACAAATGAATTAGCATATCCTCAGCATAGAAATTAGATCTTGTATACCATCCAGGCATGGATGAGGAGCAAGTTGAGAGTGTATGGGTTAGAATTAAGGGGCAGGCTGGCAGGAGAGATACTGTTGTGGGTGTCTATTACAGGCCACCAGATCAGGGTGAGGAAGTTGATGAGGCCTTCTACAGGCAGCTGAGAGCGGTCTCACAATCACAGGCCCTGGTTGTTGTGGGGGATTTTAACTTCCCTGATATTTGCTGGAAGGACAACTCAGCCAGCCAGACACAGTCCAGGAGGTTCCTCCAGTGCATCGATGATAATTTTCTGATGCAAATGGTGGAGGAGCCGACTAGGAGAGGAGCACTGCTGGACCTCATCCTCGCTAACAAGGAGGATCTGGTTGAAGCAGTAAAGGTTGAGGGCTGCCTTGGCTGCAGTGACCATGAAATGGTGGAGTTCAGCATCTCATGTAGCAGAAACAAAATAGCAAGCAGAATTGCAACCCTGGACTTTGCCAAGGCAAACTTTGGATTTTTCAAGCAATTACTAGAGAAAATCCCATGGGCAAGGCTGTTTGAAGGTAGAGGGGCCCAAGATAGTTGGTTAGCGTTCAGGGACTGCTTCTACCGTGCTCAAGATCAGAGCATCCCGACACGTAGGAAGTCAAGGAAGGGAGCCAGGAGACCTGTGTGGCTAAACAGGGATCTGCTGGGTAAGCTCAAGGGCAAGAGGAGAATTTACAGATCTTGGAAGGCAGGGCTGGCCACTTGGGAAGAATATAAGGCTGTTGTCCAAGGATGTAGGGAGGCAACTAGGAAAGCAAAGGCCTCCCTAGAATTGAACCTGGCGAGAGGGGTCAAGGACAACAGGAAGAGCTTTTTCAAATACGTGGCAGATAAAACTAACACCAGAGGCAATGTAGGCCCACTGATGAATGAGGTGGGTGCCTTGGTGACAGAAGATACAGAGAAGGCAGAGTTACTGAATGCCTTCTTTGTCTCTGTCTACTCTGCCGGAGGCTGTCCTGAGGAGCCCCGTTCCCCTGAGGCCCCAGAGGAAGTCAGGGCAGTGGAGGAGTTTGCTTTAGTCGATGAGGACTGGGTTAGGGACCAATTAAGCAATCTGGATATCCATAAATCCATGGGTCCAGATGGGATGCATCCACGGGTGCTGAGGGAGCTGGCTGATGTCATTGCTAGACCACTCTCCATCATCTTTGCCAAGTCTTGGGAGACGGGAGAGGTGCCTGAGGACTGGAGGGAAGCAAATGTCACTCCAGTCTTCAAAAAAGGGCAAGAAGGAGGACCCGGGTAACTATAGACCGGTCAGCCTCACCTCCATCCCTGGGAAAGTGATGGAACAACTTATCCTTGGTGCCATCTCAAGGCATATCAGGGATAAGAGGGTCATTAGAGACAGTCAACATGGCTTCACCAAGGGGAAGTCGTGCTTGACTAACCTCATAGCCTTTTATGAGGATATAACAAGGTGGATAGATGATGGCAGAGCGGTGGATGTGGTCTACCTTGACTTCAATAACGCATTTGACACAGTCTCCCACAGCATCCTTGCTGCTAAACTGAGGAAGTGTGGTCTAGACTCTTGGGTAGTGGGGTGGACTGTGAACTGGCTAAGGGGAAGAAGCCAAAGAGTTGTGGTCAATGGGGCGGAGTCTGGTTGGAGGCCTGTATCCAGTGGAGTCCCTCAAGGGTCGGTACTGGGACCAGTATTATTCAATATATTCATCGATGACTTGGATGAGGGACTAGAGAGTACTATCAGCAAGTTTGCTGATGACACCAAGCTGGGAGGAGTGGCTGACACACCAGAAGGCTGTGCTGCCACCCAGCGAGACCTGGACAGGCTGGAGCGTTGGGCGGGGAAAAATTTAATGAAATATAACAAGGGTAAGTGTAGGGTCTTGCATCTGGGTAGGAACAACCTCGGGTTCCAGTATAAGTTGGGGAATGACTTATTAGAGAGTAGTGTAGGGGAAAGGGACCTGGGAGTCTTGGTGGACAGCAGGATGACCATGAGCCAGCACTGTGCCCCTGTGGCCAGGAAGGCCAATGGCATCCTGGGGTGTATTAGAAGGGGGGTGGTTAGTAGGTCGAGAGAGGTTCTCCTTCCCCTCTACTCTGCCCTGGTGAGACCCCATCTGGAATATTGTGTCCAGTTCTGGGCCCCTCAGTTCAAGAAAGACAGGGAACTGCTGGAGAGAGTCCAGCACAGGGCAACTAGGATGATTAAGGGAGTGGAGCATCTCCCTTAAGAGAAAAGACTGAAGGAGCTGGGGCTCTTTAGTTTGGAGAAGAGGAGGCTGAGGGGTGACCTCATTAATGTTTACAAATATATCAAGCGTGAGTGTCACGAGGATGGAGCCAGGCTCTTCTCGGTGACAACCAATGATAGGACAAGGGGTAATGGGCTGAAACTGGAACATGAGAGGTTCCGCTTAAACTCGAGAAGAAACTTCTTCTCAGTGAGGGTGACGGAGCCCTGGAACAGGCTGCCCAGAGAGGCTGTGGAGTCTCCTTCTCTGGAGACATTCAAGACCTGCCTGGACACGTTCCTGTGTAGCATAGTCTAGGCGTTCCTGCTCTGGCAGGGGGATTGGACTTGATGATCTTTCGAAGTCCCTTCCAATCCCTAACATTCTATGATTCTATCAACCCAACGATTAATCTGTCCCAAGGCAGCATACAAGTGTTAACTGTAAGAAACCAAAAGAACTCTCTGACTCAACATCAGATCCCAGTATCATACAACAGGTTGGGTTAAACATACCTTTATAAGGTCATCTAGTCCAAGCCCTCTGCAGTGAGCAAGGACACCTTCAATTAGATCAGGTTGCTCAGGGTCCTGTCTAACCTGACCTTCAATCTTTCTAAGGATGGGGCATCCACCACCTCTCTGAACAACCTGTTCCAGCATTTCACCACCCTCACTGTAACAAATTCTTCCTTTCATCTAGTCTAAACCCACCCTCTTCCAATTTAAATTCATTATCACTTGTCCTTTTGCAATAGGCCCTGCTAAAAATCTATCCCTATCTTTCTTAAAAGCCCCCTCCTTTAATTATTGGAAGGCTGCAATACAATCTTCCTGGAACCTTCTCTTTTCCAGGCCAAACAATCCCAACTCTCTCAGACTGTCCTCACTGGAGAGGTGTTCCAGCCCTCTGATCATTTATGTGGTCTACTCCAGATCCACTCCAACAGGTCCATGTCTTTAATGCACTGAGGACTTCAGAGATGGACACAGGTGGGGTCTCACCACAGCAGATGGGAAGAATCACCTCCCTAGAGCTTGCTGGTCAAGCTGCTTTTGACACAACCCAGGACACAGCTGCCTTTCTGGGCTGTGAACGTCACATTACGCTATCATATTGGAAGATGTGAAATCACCGCCCACAAATACACCACCACCTGACAAACCCATCAGCTTCAGGTGGTGCATGTCAGAAAGTCCAGTATAATTCTTGCATTCTGAATAAGACACATTAAACAAAATTCTTTAGAAAAAAATATTTCTGCTGTATGGAATGTCTTCTTTACTGTTTTAAAAGTGAGAGTTTAGACAAAACATTTGTCTATGGATCTGTATATTTTATTCAGATTTACAAGCTGTCTGGTGTTTACGAGATGAAAATTCCTTTAGCAACCTCAGAAGGACAATACAGTTGACAGTTCTGGAAGCCAAGCTGAAAAAAAATTTAAATGAGAATTGGAAAAAGAAATTAATTCCAAGACTCCACCCTCCTCTCCAGGATTTTAGTTTGCCTATATAATTATACATGCTGAAGGCATAAATGTAGCTCTTTATTTAAGTATTCAGTGTAACACTGGACATAAAATGCTGACTAAAACACTGGCTAAAATCACATATACAGTCTAAAGTTTGTATCTGGATACCAGTAGGTCAGGGCTTAAATACTCACTGATGAGAACAACGATTATCAGGACACCAGAGTTCAGGAAAGGCTGCTTTAGCCACACAATTTCCTATTGATAATGCAACACAATCCTTAGATGGAGACTACACTTGGGTTATGTTTTAACAGATACAACCCAAAATTTGTCAAAACATACCATTATTTGGTTCTTTGCAAGAGAGAATCATAGAATTTGCAAACATTTCCATTACTTCTCCCTCAGAGCAGTTAATTGCTTTCACACACTGAAAGAAATTCCATCCATATGAAATGGATTCCATGTCTGATCTACATTTTCTTCTAACATACAAATCAAGACACTGGAATTCACGTTTGCAAATATTTGTAGGTTTCTTGCAGTTTGTGTCTCTTGGAGGCTTGCTAAAGTCTTGCCACATTCTGTCTTCTAAGGAGTGGTTTCAAGAAGTTTTGTTTGTTATGAGTTAATGCAAATAAACTTAAACCACACATTTCAGAAAAAGCCAGGAAGGAGTATTGAGGAAACCAAGAGGATTTAGTCTAGCTGATTCATACTTTTTATTTTATATTTTAGTTTCCTGCTTGTAAAACAGCAGAAGAGGAATACAGTTGAAGATTTATTTCAGGACAAATATAACCATCTGTTCCAATTTCTAGAACATACAGTTTTTCAGGTTCTGCAAAGCAGTTTGTATACCATATCCATAACTTCTGCTTCATCTAACAGATTTGGGTTTTAGACTGGTAACAAATCTTGAAACACCAATGACACACAGGGGCTTGGTTTTGTAAAAATAACTTCAATTTGGTTTAATCACATACATGTCCACAATCACTTGTTTTCACCTCCCACCTTTGTGCCACTGTCAACCTGTTACAGAATATGTCTGTTCTCATGTTAATATCTCAGTAAAAGCTACATGGAGCTTCCTCACCCCTTTGCTTCATCTTGAACTTCTGAAGTGTCATATTTAGTTCACGCTGAAATATTTTCATCACAGTTCATGTTCAACAGAGTGAAAAGAAAGAAGAATTTGGCAATTGTCAAGTGTCCTGTTCATATAGCTTATGAAGCTTGCCAAAAATTCCTGTGCATTTTACAGTATTTATAAGCCATTCTAGGATACTGTTCTTGTTTTTATAAGACACTTCATCAGAAGTAACCAGATGACAAGATTACAAACGTGAGAATTGTCTACTGAAGTTAGATCAATTTTGAATATTACAAAAAGTTGTTAGAAAGCACACATAAAAGTAATTTTTAAAATACACTTTAGCAACATTCTGTCATTTGACAGCAGTAATGGTAGATCCAGCTACTATCCAATAAAAAAAATGTTCTCTTCAAAATATACTACTAAAAATTTTAAAAATAACTACATGGGTACAAAACCTGGAAAGATAGTTGTCCTCAGACGGCAGTGGTTAATGAGTTGTAGTGTATCTTAGAGGTTGATAACTGGAGTACCACAGGTGTCTACCACAGGACCTGCCAGTTTAAAATCTTTATCAGTGACCTTGGGGGAATTGTCAGAGTGGTCTTTTGTCAACTGTGGAGAGGACAGCAAACTGAAGTGGAACAGCTGATGCACTGGCAGGCAGAGCTGCCTCCCAAAGGCACCTGGATGGGTCAGTGGGGTGGGCCAACAGAAAACTTGTGAAACTGTACACAGGCAAAGCCTGGGGCCATGCAGTCTTGTCAGGCAGTGAGCTGAACATGAGCTCGTGGTGTGTCCCTGCATAAGAGCACCCTGCTCTTACCCTCTCTCACAGGAGCACAGACAGCAGATCGAAAGAAGGGTTTATCCACCCATGCTCAGCCCTGGAAGACATCTAGATGCTGTGTCCAGTTTTGGATTCACCAATTCAAGAAAGAAATTGGTCAGCTCAAGGAGTTCAGCAAAAGACTATCCAAGATGGTCAGGAGTCACAGCACTTGCCCTGTGAGCAGAGGCTACAAGACTGGGGCTAGCTCAGCATAGCAAAGAGGAGGATTTAGGGTGGGTACTCAAGAGCAGCCTGCCAATACCTATGGGGAGGGTCCAGAGAAGATGGAGCCAGACATTTCACAGTGCTACGTGGCAGGTGGTGAGGGACATTAGCTGTAAATGCAGAATGGAAGAGTTTCAGAGTGAGTATGAAAGAAAACTTTTTCACCGCAAAGACAGTCAAGTAGTGCCAAAGGTTGTACAGCGTGGTTGTAGCATCTCCATCCTTAGAGGTTTTCAAAACCTGACTGGAAAAAATCCCTGATCAGCCTGGCAGCTGACCCTGCTTAAGCAGGAGGTTGGAATGAAGACCTCCTGAGGTCCCTTCCGGCCTGAGCTGTCCCATGATACTGTGATCCAATGTCTGTTACAAACAAATAACCACACTGAACTTTCCCATTACATTTAAGTAGAGAGTAACAGGTTAATTTAGAAATAAGCTACACAGACATTTGGATTCCAAATCTCAAAGATTCCTCTGTAACACAGATAATGGGATTCTCAAGGTGATTCTTGTTTGAACTACTGCACACACCTTAGAAAAGCATCAAAAAGCATTTTTTTTGAACTGCTATAGAAAAGATATCCCAATACCTGAAGCTGTTTCAAAGACTGATATATAAAACATGAGTCCTATTGTTAATACAAACTCATGTAACCAACTTGGATTAAATTACTACCCTTTGTGCTAGTTTGTTATTAAGATACTATAGTTAAATCTTTTTACTCAAAACAGAGATATACTCTCTCCACATTTTATAACAACCACTGTGGTTTTAAAGTAGACACAACTATTTCTGTTCCACACCACTATTATAAATGTATTAATTTACTCTTCATAACAGTTCCAATCAAATAAACTCTATAATGTCTACTGACATACAGACATACACAGGTCTATATAATGCCATTTCCTTGTCTATTTTCCTTTCTCAAGTCTCATGCTGAGCAATAAAATTCCATGAAACTGTACCGCAGTAAGGATTTTAGTTTTTTTTAAAAAGGAAAAACTATTTAAATAGTTCCTGATTTTTATAGTGAATGTTGATTTTATAGGTTTGAGGGTTTTTAAATACACATTACATATTTATTTTCTTAGGTCACATCCATCATTTGTTACTCTTTTGAAGCTAGGCTCAGTAAAAAACAAAACAAAACCAAAACTCCTCCACAGCCACTGTGAGCTTGATTAACTCTGTATTAAACAAAATCTGAGCTAATTAAACTCAAAGTCAATTCAGCCCACGACAGAAGGTTATTACCTCATAAACAGGATGTACTTTAAAGTTATTAATAATACACTAACATTGCCTTTTCAAAACCTTTGATTAACAAACAAGTGAAAATTAGCATCTGAAATTCTGTTTGTGCAGACTGTAGATCAGATTATGTAAATTTCTAAATCTCCGTTTTTCCAAATAAAAGGAAGCAGCTAGCAACAGCTGTACAAGTGAAAAAACAGTACAGACATGGGGCCCAATCCCGAGCGACGTCAAACTCCACTGAGACCTATGAAGTAGGTAACAAGGCAACACGTTATTCCATACTCTGTCCTATCGTGCACTATCAACCATGGAACCACAATAATAAAAACATATGCAGGATCAAATGCTTCGTAAGGAATATCAGAGTAACACTTCAAGTGCTAATTTTAAAGTAACCCAAATTCCTTCGTAGCTAATTGGAAACATTCTCTTCATATCAGAAAGTGACATTCTGCAGATGAGTTAAGCTGGAGAAAAGCAAGCCTTGCGCTTTTTCCAACAAGCTTAAGTTGTACACACACAAAAAAAAAAAAAGTAAAACCAACAAGTTCTCTTCTATAAATGGCTGAATTTTAAGAATAAATAATAAATAATTCCTGAACAAAATGATTCAGTAAGTTTCTCTAGACATCAATAATACAAGTCCACAGCCTCAAGACATTTTATGTACAACTAAGAAAGAGAAGAAACCAGACAGAAAACAGGCAGATCAAAATCACACAGAAGAAATCTTTCTTCTCTCTGACTCTGATATATCATTGTTATTTAGCATGTTATTTAGTAGCAGGAAGACAGGAATGCTGCCAGTAAGTTTTGATGTTTCTAAACATTATAGAGCTAAGTATACAATTTATATAATTACACAATATATATTTATAAAATGTACATGCTGAAGTATTATTAATAAATATATGGAACTGTCAGTGAGACTCTTTCAGAAAAACAATATTTGACAGAAGATTGTAAGGCATACAAGGCCAAGGAAAGTATAAAATTATACTAGTAAATCACAAGCTTGAAGTGCAAAATATGTACTTCAGTATTCTTTCTAGTGTGCGTATTCAGCATTTATCTTCTACCTTTCTAAGAAAGTAAAATTTGATTAAACACAAACATTTTCAAGATTCCAGGCTTCAAACATGAAAAATCAATGGGTGACATTGTAGTATACTTCATTTGCTTTTAATAAAAAAAGTATACTTGGTAATAATAGAAAGACCAATACTTTGAGAGCTATCACTAAAGTCATGATAACTAAGGCTGAAAAATGATTGTTCTTACCCTCTCTGGGCAACAAATTGGTGGAATCAACACCTTTGGAAATGGGTAGAACACTATCTGGCTTTCTCAAAGGATTTAGTGAAGAGTAAAAAAAAAAAAAAAAAAAAACTGAGCTTTGGGTTCTGGGGAACAAGAAGGGAAGACAATTATTCACTGAAGTAAAAATATCAGACACAAGCAGAAACCATAGTTGCTACAGGAGAGCAGCTGCACTGAAACAGGAAAGCCAAAAATCATTGACAATTCCAGCAACTACCAGCAGCTTCTGGCCCAGTAAAGACCTGCCCCAAATTTTTCACACAAGCTAAGGCATCATGAAATCTTTCCACTTCTGAATGGAGGTTATTAGTAGTGCTCAAAACAATCAAGAGCCCCAAGAAAAAAAAAAAAAAAGCTTTGATCATTCCTTCCCTATCTTCACTGCCCCACAAAGACACAAGCTCCAATGTTTTTCTAAAACATGCAATTAAGTGTGACACACTGATTTAATAGGGAAAGAAACAATGGAGGGGGGGGTGAACAAAGAAAGAGAGAGCATAGCTTTGAGGAAGGACTGGCACCACTATTTTGATGGTGTTTCCTCTCGACTCCCTGCATTTTATTTCCAAAGACATGGAGCTGTTGGAGCAAGTCCAGAAGAAGACTACCAAGATGGTCACAGGACTGGGGCACCCCTCCTACAAGGACAGGCGGAGAGAGTTAGGCTTGTTCAGCCTGGAAAAGAGAAGGCTCTGGGGAGACCTTATAGCGGCCTTCCAGTACCTGAAGAGGCCCCACAAGAAGGCTGGGGAGGGACGTTTTACAAGGGCCTGTAGTGATAGGACAAGGGGTAATGGGTGGAAGCTGGAAAAGTGTAGGTTTAGGCTAGATGTAAGGAAGAAGTTCTTCACCCCGAGGGTGGTGAGGCACTGGAACATGTTGTCCAGAGAGGTTGTGCGTGCTCCATCCCTGGAAGTGTTCAAGGCCAGGCTAGATGGAGCATTGCGCAACCTGATCTGGTGGGAGATGTCCCTGCCGCGGCAGGGTGCTGGAAATAGATGATCTTTGAGGTCCCTCCCAACAAAAATCATTCTATGATCCTACTTCCCCTGCATAATTCTGGCTTTCTCACTCTATTTTTCTTAGTTTGAGCATCTTGAGTACCAAAATGCCCTTTCAAGGGAAAACCCTTCAAAATTTGGTGTCTTCTGCCAGCTTCTAGCACTAAAAAAAGCCATAATCTTTGTTTCTAAACCAATACAGGAACAATATGCATTCACATTTAACAGTCAACGCCACAGAATCTCGCTGAGCTTACAAAAAGCAGGAGTGGTACAAGTTTTCTATGTTGATTTTCGTCAGTTCTGTGACAGGATGAGTTAGAGTCCTGCATCCCAACCTAATATCTCCTCACATTTTTTTTCCCCCTCTTGTTATCCCCTTTTAGTGTTTATATGTAGAAGCAATTAATATTTCCAGCCAAGGTTACCCCTGGGGGTTATCTCTGAGACCTTGGATCTGCTCAAGTAGAATGGTGTGAAAAACTTCTCTTGCTTTGGGGAAATTGATCCTAATTTTGCTAATTTTATATTCTGACTATTCTAACATAGCATATCTGCAGTGCAGTCAACTACAAATACCTGACAAAAAATACGGTCTATCACACAGAGCAAACATCCTTCAAAACCACTCAATTTTTAGGTATGAAACCTATGTACCACATAGAAAGCAAGCGTTAAAATAAGCGTGAGGCAAGGCATGAATGTCTTCATACAAATTTTAATTATTTTTAATTTTTTGTTTCACTAGCTCCTCTGAAAGCATACTGCAAATACATACCGCTAAAAAAGAAAAGTAAGATCTGAGAAATTACTGTTTTATGACATGTTTTAAGTTACAAGATAAACTAGTACTCAGGAAAGTCAGAAATAGCACTCATTAACTGTGTTTAGTCCCTGTGAATGCTCAATTTCTGGAAAAGATGTTTGAAGTTACTGAATTCTACTGCATTTTTATGCACAGATTCTACAAAAATGGCAAAATGTTTTTAAGTTACCTTTAACTTTTTCAGTATTCTGGAAATAACTAAAATATTTTTTAAATGCCTATGTCACTTCATTTTGCAAAGTCGCTACATCAAGTATGCATAGCAACTGTCTTTTAACATTTCTCTTTAATGTACGTCAATTATTTCTATTGAGATAATTGAGCCTATAGTAACAAAAAACATCTACTTATACATTTGTTGTAAAACTCCGCTATTAGGGTTTCCGTCATTGAGTATATCCTTTAAAAAAAAAAAAAGAAGTCCTACTTTTACTGGAGTTCTACTACATAAACAGGTTATACAGTGCAAAACTAGAGGCTTTTTAAATTTATGAAAAGCCTACAGCTTTTTTTTCTTTCTGAAAAATGTGTAGTACTAAACATTTTTCTTGTCTTTCTATCCTGTGATAGTAGAGAACCTGAACTGCTGCCTTAATTTGCAGGTTTTGTCACAGAGAATTAGTAGTAAAATATGAATTCTTGCATTAATGTTCAATGTCCAGACAGAGATCAGTGATGAGTGGTGTCCGTCAGAGGTTATATTAGGACCAGTACCTTTTAATATCTTCATCAATGACACGGGCAATGAGCGCATCCTCACCAAGCTGAACAGTGCAGCTGACACACCCAAGGTACTGGATGCCATCTGTAGAGACCCGGACAAACTCAAGAAGCCGGCCAACGTGAATGTCACGAGGTTCAACAAAGCCAAGTGAGAGGTCCCGCACTAGGGTCAGGGCAATCCCCGGTATCTGTAAAGACTCAGGGATGAAAGGATGGAGAGCAGTCCTGCACAAAAGGACATGGAGGTACTGGTCAATGAAAAGCTGGACAAGAGACAGCGACATGTGCTTGCAGCCCAAAAAGCCAACCATACCCTACACTGCATCAAAAGCAGCTTGACCAGCATGTCAAGGGAGGTGATGCTCCCTCTCTGCTCTTGTAAGACCTCACTGTGTACTGTGTCCAGCTCTGGAGTCCTCAGCAAAAGAAAGGCATAGACCTATTGGACTAAGACCAGAAGAGGGCCACATAAATGATCAGAAGGCTGGAACACCTCTGCAATAAGAACAGGCTGAGACAGTTGGAGTCGTTCAGCCTGGAGAAGTACAGGCTCTGGGGAGACCTTAGAGGAGCCTTCCAATACTTGAAGGGGGCTTTTAAGAAAGATGGGGTCAGACTTTTTAAGAGGGCTGGTTGCAATAGAACAAGGGATAGTGGCTTTAAACTGAGAGAGGGTGGATTTAGACTAGATATAAGGAAGAACTCTGTTATAATGAGGGTGGTGAAATGCTGGTACAGGTTGCCCAGAGAGGTGGTGGATACCCCATCCTTGGAAAGATTGAAGGTGAGGTTGAACGGGGCTCTGAGCAACCTGATCTTGTATCCCTGCTCCATACATGGGGGTTGGATAGATGAACTTTAAAGGTCCCTTTCAACCCAAAGCATTCTACGATTCCACGATCAAAAAAAAAAAAAAAAATCTATAAAAGAAGCACTAAGCTGCATAGCAATAACTACATGCTGTGATTACACATCTTATATCTAAGTATTTCTGGACGGAGAGGAGCAATAACATCTAACTGGATGTTCAGAAATTAGATGTGTGAATCCCACTGAAGAAATTAGCAAAACTATCAGATAAAAATTTCCAAGTTACTAATGGAAATGCCATTTTGATGTAGAGAAAGCAAGACATACTCAGTTATGTTCTGTCTGCAGCACATAAGGGAAGAATGTTCCCCTCTTCTGTGCTCAGATCAAATTTAGGAAAATCTACAAGTGTGCAAGAACAAACAATACAGTTTATCCCTGTAAAAGCCCAATGATAATGCAATTTAGAATCATAGAATCATAGAATGTTAGGGATTGGAAGGGACCTCGAAAGATCATCAAGTCCAATCCCCCTGCCAGAGCAGGAATGCCTAGACTATGCCACACAGGAACGTGTCCAGGCAGGTCTTGAATGTCTCCAGAGAAGGAGACTCCACAGCCTCTCTGGGCAGCCTGTTCCAGGGCTCCGTCACCCTCACTGAGAAGAAGTTTCTTCTCGAGTTTAAGCGGAACCTCTCATGTTCCAGTTTCAGCCCATTACCCCTTGTCCTATCATTGGTTGTCACCGAGAAGAGCCTGGCTCCATCCTCGTGACACTCACGCTTGATATATTTGTAAACATTAATGAGGTCACCCCTCAGCCTCCTCTTCTCCAAACTAAAGAGCCCCAGCTCCTTCAGTCTTTTCTCTTAAGGGAGATGCTCCACTCCCTTAATCATCCTAGTTGCCCTGTGCTGGACTCTCTCCAGCAGTTCCCTGTCTTTCTTGAACTGAGGGGCCCAGAACTGGACACAGTATTCCAGATGGGGTCTCACCAGGGCAGAGTAGAGGGGAAGGAGAACCTCTCTCGACCTACTAACCACCCCCCTTCTAATACACCCCAGGATGCCATTGGCTTTCCTGGCCACAAGGGCACAGTGCTGGCTCAGGACCAGAAGACTTGTTAGATTACCTGTTTTGGCCTCTTATATAACCAATCATTTAATTTCAGCTGATAGCTTCTGGACTTCTCTATTGAAACCACTGACTTTGCTGGTTACTGTATACCCTACAGTTAGAAAGTTAGCCAATATAAATTTCAAGACATCTACAGCTGGCAAGGCCACCATTTTCTCAGAGTAATTCCCCTAAGAGTACCACATTTCTTTGTTGAAGTCATCAAGTTTCAGCTCCCAGCCAGGAGCTCCTATTACCACTGTATGTTCTTTAAAAGCCACTGCAGCACCCCAGTTTTTTGCCCCATGAAGGCAGTTATGCAATATGAACCAAGTCGATTTTCAATCTTCATTGAATAAGGCATGTCAGATAAATAAGTTTTCCCTGAAATAAAAAAAAATTCCTCAACTCTTATCTGAAAAAGAGAAAAGCCCCATCTTAGACAATACCATGAAGGGACAGGACCAATCAACACACTCACTCACTGTGCATGAATATTTTAAATTTCCATGGTCAACATCTTTTTTTTTTTTTTAGTCTACTTTAAATATTGCTCCTGAATAACCTCCAAGACTATTTTGGCATGAACAGTTCTGAGGAACACCTCAGATATGAGCAAAATCACAGACAACTTGCCTGTCAGTACCAAAGAAAGTCGTGGAGAAAGTTTTGGAGTCTCCTCCTCTGGAGATTTTCAAAACCCACCTGAATGCATTCCTGTGTGGCTGCCCTGGGTGATCCTGCTCTGGCAGGGGGGCTGGAACTAGATCATTTCAAGAGGTCCCTCCCAGACCCACACATCCTATGATTCTAAGAAGAGCCTATCCCCATACTCCATATAATCTCACACCCCACAGTAGAAAGTAAGATTTGCATCTGCTACAGCAGATGTAGATATATGTGTTTGCATATAAGCTTAATGAGTTCTTAAACTCAATGCAAAATTGTCTTAAAGCCATTAAGCCCACGAAAACACAGCACTGTACCAAAGCTGCAGTTTCAGCCCTTTAGGACCGCTGACCTAGTCCTCCATACCAGATTTCTAGCAATCAATAGTACTGCAGGGAAATAAAAACTGAGCAGGTCTCAAATCCTGGCCAGGAAAGTTTCCTGACTAGGCTTTGTCCACATAGCATCCGTCAGTCAGCCAGCCAGACAATAAACTCCTTTTCTCACAGGCAACGAGTAAAGCTGCTATCAAATATATGCATTTTTTCCCTCTCTCATCTACTTTTAAATGACTACCAGTGAAAAGGGAATAAAGTGCTCTGTTAGGTTCCATACATTCACCATTCAGTCAGGTTTAACACAAAGTAAGTTTCAACAGAAATTTGTGCAGGTAGACGTAGCTTTTTTGTTCTCTAGCATCGCGATTAGCCACAAACAAGCTGAAAAGACCCAAAATACCACCCGAACAGCAAACTCAAGATCTCCAAACTGCTGCTGATTAAAGCATTTATTTTATTAACCTTGGAATTTATTTTCTGAATGTTCAGTTTATACTGAAAAAGGAAATACCTGGAAGTTGTGTGTTCATACCAGGAATCCTGTTTAATAACTGTTACTGCAAGAACACGGTTTGATGTTAAACCAGTATGATTTGTGCCAAAAAAAACTGCATTAAAGTCTACCATTAAAATTGTATCTTGAAGACTTAATTTTGTATTTTGATCACAGTTGTATTTATGTAAAGCAGTACTGTAGAATAAATTGTCCACAGTTTTTTGGGAAGAGTAAATATTTCATTTATATACAGGGGAAAATTCCAATTTACAGGGAAGTATTTCAATCAATAGTAAGATAGTGCTGAGAATGCAGCAGCATAACTTTATTTATTTTTAATTCCTTTAGTTAATATACTGTGCAATCTAGAGATTACAGAGAATGGGTCAGGATACAGGCAGCATTGGATAACATGTTTGCTCCTAAAAAAAGTACAAGTTCTACCTTTCATTCATAAAGCCAAGCGGTCTCACACAAAGAAAACTTGGACAATTTGTTGTTGCACAAATCACGACTAGACCAAATTTCTTTCTCATAATAAGACCAAAGCCAATGAACTTAAAAATCTTCATGTGATCCTGGCGAGCAGAACCACAAATAAAAAATTACTTAAACTAAGATCTATGGTAAGATTTTAATACATATAGCAAATTACAAAAAACAATAGCCTGAAAGTAAGGAAAGCGCTGTATATGCACTTTGTATTCATATGAAGTTCACTCTGCAAGTTACCAGATTTCATTCTTGAGACAAAATGCTGGACGTATTTTTCTAAGTAAATACATAATTATTAGGAAGAGCTATACAGGAGGTGCACACTTTACATCAACTTACGAAGCTTTTAGGGAAATACTATCCTAGTGTAATCAAAATGGTATTTTGATAACATAAGAAAAATCAATAACAGAGAAGGCATGTTCTTTTTGTTCAAAGGGTCTGTGTTTTGAAAATATTGCCATGTAGTATTTACGGTAACAGCTGTACAGTTAAACTTTAGGCACAAACTGAACTGCAGAGGATCTGCTGCATAAATAAAATTCCCATGGCAACTAAATGTGCTACTAGATAACAGAGAAAAAAGGATTTATGTGTTTGCTGAGCTGTCTTGCCCTAGAGGAATTCTCCAGGCAAATGCAGGCCACCTGCCACATGTTATATTAAACGCAGCCTTCTGGACTTATTTTCAAATCTACTGCAAAAAGGTCCACCAAGTTTTATTTGAAAGTTCCCCTTGTCATGCTCTCAGCTCCTCTCCAAAATACATAGTTCACTCTTCAGTATGCCTCCAGTATTATTCAATATATTCATCGATGACTTGGATGAGGGACTAGAGAGTACTATCAGCAAGTTTGCTGATGACACCAAGCTGGGAGGAGTGGCTGACACACCAGAAGGCTGTGCTGCCATCCAGCGAGACCTGGACAGGCTGGAGCGTTGGGCGGGGAAAAATTTAATGCAATATAACAAGGGTAAATGTAGGGTCTTGCATCTGGGTAGGAACAACCCCAGCTTCCAGTATAAGTTGGGGAATGACTTATTAGAGAGTAGTGTAGGGGAAAGGGACCTGGGAGTCTTGGTGGACAGCAGGATGACCATGAGCCAGCACTGTGCCCTTGTGGCCAGGAAGGCCAATGGCATCCTGGGGTGTATTAGAAGGGGGGTGGTTAGTAGGTCGAGAGAGGTTCTCCTTCCCCTCTACTCTGCCCTGGTGAGACCCCATCTGGAATATTGTGTCCAGTTAGTTCTGGGCCCCTCAGTTCAAGAAAGACAGGGAAGTGCTGGAGAGAGTCCAGCACAGGGCAACTAGGATGATTAAGGGAGTGGAGCATCTCCCTTATGAGGAAAGACTGAGGGAGCTGGGGCTCTTTAGTTTGGAGAAGAGGAGGCTGAGGGGTGACCTCATTAATGTTTACAAATATATCAAGGGGGAGTGTCACGAGGATGGAGCCAGGCTCTTCTCGGTGACAACCAATGACAGAACAAGGGGTAATGGGCTGAAACTGGAACATAAGAGGTTCCGCTTAAACTCGAGAAGAAACTTCTTCTCAATGAGGGTGACGGAACACTGGAACGGGCTGCCCAGAGAGGTTGTGGAGTCTCCTTCTCTGGAGGCATTCAAGACCTGCCTGGACACGTTCCTGTGTAGCATAATCTAGGCGTTCCTGCTCTGGCAGGGGGATTGGACTTGATGATCTCTCGAGGTCCCTTCCAATCCCTAACATTCTATGATTCTATGATTCTATACTGTGACAGAGATGTTTTATAATGAATATGTGTATTTTGCTTGTAACTTGTTAATTTTTAACCCCCATGCAAAGTGGCCAAGCAACTGAATCCTCAAATTCATGTAAAGTTTTGTGGATGTCCAATTGTACTGAGGTGCACTGCTGAAGTGCATGTACTTTTTAAACTCTACAAAGACAGTATTAATTTTGTAATATTATAAGGAAAAGCATTTGGGTCAGAGCATTTATTTAGTATCTTTCTATACAACAAATAGAAGTCAAAATTCAAAAATACTTGTCTTCATATTAAAGGAGCACTCAAAACATTTTCACTAGACTACAGTGCTAACAGAGAAGCATTGCCTGGGAATGCTTTAAGTTTGAACATTATTACTGAAGACCACTAAAATAGCTAGGAAAAAAAAATATAATCACCTAGCAAGCAATAGGCAAACTTACTGTAAATAATGCCATCAAGTTATTAAAGAACCAGAGCATGTGTGATATTGCAGAATGTTTCTCGCATTTTTCTTGTCATTTTTGCCTCTGAAGATAAAGAAAAAAAATTAAGAAACTGCATTTTACAGTCAATCCTATTTTGGGGCATGAGCCTCAGAAAGGAAAATTCTGTACTCTGCTTTCCTCCCTGGGAAAGCCCTGTGACATTTTGAAGAGGTAGCAGAGCTTGCCTTGTAATGACATGAGCTGTACCGTGTGAGCACACACCATATGCACTTTTCAGGTAGTCTGTAACGAAATTGCCACCTGTGCTATGAAACACCTTTGCGTTATCTTTCTAAAGCCTCTGTGCATGAAATATATGGACAAGCCCTTAACGCGGGCTTCCTGTCGTCTCATTCTCTTACTTTCTTCCTGCTGCCTGGGGGCTCATCTGCTTCAGAGCTGTTCATTTGCATCCCTACCTTACCCTGATTATCTTGCTTCAGCTCATGAACCATGAGCTTGACCCAAAGTCTACAGAAGTTAAATCATGCTTTGGGCTAACGTGAAGTTGTTTTGGATGGCCTACATTCCCATTGCTTTCTACTCGCTCTGTCCCTCTTTAAGCAGGTAGTCAGTTAAACCTAATGTTTTAACAAAGACATAAAGATACTACTTTTTGTGAACTTAGATTGTAGTGGTCACCACAAGCTAATCTTGACAAAGTATTTGCATGTAAAATGAAGAATTTCTTGTGCAAGGACAGAGAAAGAGGATACAAAAGTTTTATAAAGGAATATTTGTAGAATGCTTCCACATCCCTACAACATACCAACATCTGTATCATATAAAACCATTTAAACAAACAGTTCACAGACAGAAATTACTCATGGTCAATATAGCATTAAAGATTTTGTACTTTTATTACTAACAATAGATACTATTCCCTAATGATTTTTTTTTTTTTTAGAAGAAGGGGGTAAAAATAGAAGACTAACATTGTTTTACTCTGACTCGAGTTTTGTAAGATGTGATCGCACAAAATACTCCACCAATAGATATGACAAATGTACTTTACATTTCAATGTGTCAAATCATTTCAATACTCAGGAACTATGTTGAAGCTGGCAGGCAAGCAGACTATATTAAATTTTTCTCTGGAATCGACTTCAATTCTGTACTGAATTATTGGAATTTTAGTGACCCTAAAAAAGGCTGTCAGAAATAATATTCAATGCAGAGTTTTCAAATCTAATGCTCTATTACACATACTTCACATAAAATAATACAGTTCCAATATAAGCAAACCAGTCAACAACAACATTCTATTTGTACTTTAAGTTTAGATACATTTTTGTATTGATTTGTCACACACTTTTTTAAACATACCTTCTCTTTACAAAAGTAGTCAGGGGCTGCATTTTGTGTTTCAATGGTTTTGTTGCAGATTTGATACAGTTGAAAACTGTTCTTAAATAAATAAAAATTTTACTATCACAGAACAGTAAACATGTTAATAGCTGTTTCAAAGATCTCATTTTTCAAGACCCGTATACTCCTGTGTACCACAAAATTCTCTTAAGAACTTTCTAGTGCCAGAAAACCAGTTGCACTTGCAAATCACTTCATTCCTTTTTCCTTTCATTTAACTCAATGCTCTTTCCACATAATGAAACTCAAAAGCAGTGTTTTTTCCTTCCCACCTTCCTGTTTTTTCACTTCTTCCCAAGTAATCAACTTTTTACTACCTTGGTTTTAAGACACCTTCGGCTCTAGTGTTTTACTATTCATACCAATAATGTAAAGAATTTAAGAGTTAAGCTTCCCGTTTACCTGCTCACTAATAATTCCAACCACTTCTTTCTGTTAAATCTCTACTGTTACAAAATGCTGAAAGTGATGGTGCTAAGTGTAGCAATATCTATGCTCTTGTACCCACTGACATGATAGAAGTACAGAAGTCACAAGATCTTGGTGTGCTTCACTTAAATAAGGAATTCCATCATCCATTGCAGCTCAGGAGGAGGCACAGTTAAATCTGCAGTAGCTTGGTAAGCAACACGGAAAGCCCATCAGCAGCTTTACTGTATGACAGACCCAGAGGCAAGTTGAGAGCTGTCAGCACAACTGCCTGTGAAGCTCACAAGGGAAGCAAGAGCCAATTATACCCCATGACCTGCTACTGGAAAACACAGTGAGATAGATAACAAATCAAGGGCTTGAAAAAACTCCAACTTTTCAGAGAGACGATGCAGTGTACTTCCTATCAAACACGCATCTTACTCGAAGCTTTTAAGACCAGCGTGGCATTCGGTGACCACGGGTCACATAGGTCTGACCCTTATGACACCCCTTAACAAATCTCACAAAGGGGACCACACCTTCAGCACTCCCTAGCTGGGTAAAAGCATACATGCCTCTCACCTGGAAGTTAAACTGTAGTTGTAGCTGCAGAGGATTAACACTTGTATCTCTATTTTCGTTTTTACTGTGAATAGTTACTTAGCTCTCATATCGGTGTGAAGCCAAATTAGACTCTAGTTCAAACTAGACTTGAAGACTTTCTTTGCCCCTAGCCACTTCTGACAGTTTGGTCCCATTGGCTACAAGAATCAATTGGGCAAAATATTTATTTTGCTCACAGCAGCAAGTAGAACAAAATAGAGAGAGCTTGTCTTGATCCTCATTAACTGATCCACCTCCTTCCTCTGGCCAGCCCTGAGCTTCCCTGACTTCACTGTTACACAGGTACCTTTAATACATCAGTTTAAAACCTAGCTTAAGTGCAAGCTCAGTGAACTCACCGAGTGACAACATGCATGTGGAAACGACAACAGTGCCCTGCAAGTTGAGCTCAGAAATGTTTCTAGTCTGTGTGTCTGGAAAAAGTCATTTAGGGATTGAATCCAAACTAAGAGAAGCCACAAAAAATTTCAGCCTCTGGCTTCAATGAGGATAGCATCAAGCTTGTATACGCCCAGGTTGAAATCATAGTGTTCAGAGGTCTAGTACACAGTTTATGTGTAAACTTGACCAAAAACGTACTTGCAGTTTATTTGAGGGCTTAAGTAGGATTTTAAAGATATGCAGGTCTTTGGAAAACCATCAGAATGCAGGAGGAATTTAACTCTTCCACAGAGGTAAGAACATTTGATTTGCAGATAAAGTGTAGTTTGTTATTTATAAGACACTGAGCAAGTGCAAACTGTCTGAAGCATATCGACTGTGGGTTATTTAAATAAACGCTAACAAAGGGAAAATAGCTTAAACATTTTACGTAATTAAAGATGTAGATCAATTGGTTTTCTCTCTCTCTCACACACAAAATCCCAACCCCATTTCAACTCCCCAAAAGATCTGAGGTAACTGACACGCTGGTTTAAATTTTCAGAATTTCAAAACGTGAGCGAACAAAATGTGGGGGAAGTTACTGAATGCAGACATAGCATTTGAAAATTATGTTTAGGGCCGGTTTTGCAGTTTTGTGACTATGCTGGAGTCTGGTGTAACAGGAGCCCCATCTGGGAGTGGTGGCCCAAAAGACTTTGTTCTCCAGGAAGGATTTGCTGAGCAAGAAGCAAAATGGTGGCCCTTTAAAATGCCTGGACCTCTAAAGGTCATGGTATCAAATATCAAACAAAATGCAGTTAAATCCCTGATTTTAAATACTTTTTGCCTGTTTAACCACAATCATGCAGCTGCTCTTCTTTAGTCAGTGCACTATTAAGCCAATTAGAAAATGGGCTAAGATAGGTTAAGAGGCTTAACTATTTTAACTATTTTTGTGGCCAAAGTCCACTGAAAGAAAAAGTTACCCAAATTGTGAAACAAAGCAGGGGGGAAAAAAAGGGGAAAAAAAAAAAAAAAAAAGCATATCATTGCAAAACGGAAAATGCTAGATATGTTTTCCCTTTTAATATTTGTATTTGCCTGAAGTAAAGGTGACTAAACTTCTGTGAAGACAAATAGCCAGCACTATATTTTCTGGAAACCAATTAAGCCTATCTCTGTTAATGTTCACATCCTTAGGCATTTCTGCAGATCCACTCAGTACACACAGATTTTCTTCTTTACCTAAATAGCTTAGTGAAGTAAGAAATGCTGATTGACTCAGTAATACTGTATAGCCAGTAAAAGGCTGCCAGCCTGGCCTTCTATAGGGTTTGCTGCCAAGTAACTTGAGAACGTATCAGTCATTTAAGAAACAGAATGAATGCTACAAATCTCTGTCAATAAGAAGCAAGGTCTGGATGGATAAGGTGAAAAGGGTGTGGAATAATTCAAGTGGTTCCTGGTACAAACTGCAAAAAGTCTCTGACGGATGCTTTAGGAAGATTCTTAACCCTGATCAAGGATTTCTACACAAAAAAAAAACCCTCAAAAAAAAATTTGACCCTTTAATAAAATACTTTTTAAAGGTTTTAATGAATAAAAATTAGATTAGGTAATCAATAGTTATTAATATGTTATACTTTTATCAAATTATATCCAAAAGCCACATCTCTCATCCGCTTTGTAATTTCCAGAGTGGGTTCTGACTGGCATTCCTCTAAACAAAGGATGCCTTATATATGACTACATTATTGGCATTTTGTCAATGGTAGCAACTTACAACTTGTCTAATAACTGAAAGCTAATGAAAATTACCTCTCGCCAAGTCTGGTAATATACCTAGTTACTATCCAGCATTTCCCAAACTGTAAAAGCAACAGCCATGCTTTGCTGTGTCATATATAGCTTTGGAAAAGAACCAAAAGATTGCCTTTGTAATTGTTGTTCAAGTCAAAATTAAATAAAATATATCACTCCTTGATAACTTGGACTTGAAATTAGCACAAATATAATGTAGCTGGAAGACCATACAGTCACTTCTTATTTTTACAGTTTACCTAAGGCAATCTTTTAGCTTTACAAAGTCTTTCAGCTCTTCAAGAGAGATTTATTTTTTTTCAGACTAACCAAGTTATAGCCAGATCTATGATTTGACAACTCATTCAGACTTTATATACTATGTGGAGAAATTCTTTTATGAGCTCACCCTGTTTTCCTTGATAGAAATCTAAAACCTAGTATTGTTTAGTGTTCTGAATTCAGTGATGAAAGTTGCCTCATGACATTATGAGTGCTGTCCAGTCTGAGTCATATAATACAGGCCTCGGTAAGTGAAATTTAGCTGCAAAATGTCTTAACTATGGCTTCAAAAAAAACAATCTCAAATTAGAATACCTGCTCAGTTTTCTGTACTAAGAACAGAATGGTCGCAGGAGTAACTTATCCTGCTAGATCTGCTTGAAGTGTTTACAGACATGGTTTCTGTTGTTTGATTGTTTGTTTCTTCTGGTGGGAAAAGAACTTTGACTATGAAATATACAAATATCTCCACTGTTTTGCAGTCGAATACATACACTGTGATTATAAATCCACTTACAATTAGAAGGAACAGGTTTTGCACAATATATTCCATTAATATTATTCTATATTCTTCACACACACAATGACTTCCAAATTTAACAAGTAGAATATTCAAGATTACATTTCCAAGCTTCCAGTTTACCGAAAAATTTGTGAGCCTACTCAGACAAAAAGCAGTCAAGCTAACACCCAAACCAATGCATGCTGCCCAGAAACGGAAAAGAGATAGCTAATGTGAAGAGTTATTTACAAAAAAAAAACCCAAACACAAAGAAACAATGTAATGCATTACTCCTGTATATCACAGAAAACATTTTTTTTTTGCTGCTAGAGATCTCTGTTAAAAAGACAAAGACAAGAAAAAGTGGATGAAAGATTTTTCCAATATGGTGCATTCTTTTCTCCATCGATTTGCTAAACATCCATCGCACCGTAAGCTACAAGAGAAAAATCAAACACATTTGTTTGACAGAGCAAATGTGGTCTATAAAAGGTGAAGCAAATATTTTTGAACACCAGCTGGAAAATATTCTATTGTGGTAAAATTGGAAGTGTGTACACAATAGCATGGCTGGGCAGATGATAACCAAGTCTCTTGAGAGCACTCAGACCACTTGCTGCACCCAAAGTTAAGACATATTTAGATACCACCTGGAAGCGCTTTGCTTTGACAGCATTCTAGAACCAAAACAAAGTCACTTCTCGAACAACAGACACAAAATTAAATACATCCTTCAGAGGAATTGCCTGCAGGATGGCACAGGATTTACTGTAAGAGGACCGAAAAATAGGCTGTTTAGCAAAGAATCTAAATATTTTGACATTTGACAGCTGATAGCCTTTCAGGCAACTGGCTGGCTTGAGAACATGGAGGTGTCTGCTTGGCAGGATCTGAATCCTGGCCACTGCTCTGACCATCTCTGCAGGCTCCAAAAAGTCTCCTCCTCCTGACGAAAGTTCAGTCTTGAAACTTTGATTTTAAGCACTTTATAACACAACATAATCTAAATCTAACTCATGGCACAAAAAGAGGTATCTCTATACAGATGCTTCTTTATTATTAACTCTAGATATTCAATTTTGGAACTATCTAAGTTTTGGTTTAAAAGTCACTGTCCTAACTGGAGTTACAACAGCTGACAAAACCTTCCCTGGTAAACAAACACTGTTTACTAAGGAAAGGGTATTTCTAGGAAATGTTTCTTATCCTTGAAGCATTTCATAACCTTAAAGCAATTCAAACTGTATCTTGCATTCAACACTGAGTACTGTTCAAATACAATTTTTCTCCCTCAGTTTTTCAGTATCTCATTATTTTGGCACCAGTTCCTTCTTTAGCATTTCCACTCCTTGCTGCTCCTTTCCACTCAGGACCTGCTATATGCCCTCATCTTCATGACTAATTTTCACCGTTTTGTGAAACTTGAAGATATCCTTTTTTTTTAATCACAAAAAAAAAGAAAATGTATTCTCTCATAACCTGCTTTTATGACATCGTTGTTGTTTTTTTGTGCTAAACTTGTACTGCCACAACACAAACATGCCACTGCTAGCATTCTGGCAAGTCCTGCACCGTTACGCACCGCCTGCTGCTTTACCCAGCCATCCAGGGCTGCCCAACTCACCCTGCCATGAGACTATTACATAAAAGCCATAAATACTCTTCATTTACAAAAAAAAGAAATCCTAAACCTATCTCATTCACAATTTCTCCCTGCTTTTATGGTACTGCTGTGGAAAAGCTTCCCTTTCCTGTTTGCATTTTGTCCCTGGCTGCCTTTGAAGATTTTTGTGAAGGCAAAGAGCCTCTGCATAAAATACCCACCAAACAAATAACACCCTGTATGCTCTTTCCTCCCCAATACAGTTAAAAGTTTGTGGTGAAAATTCTTGGATTTGTGAGCATTCAGAATTTTAATCATAATTTCTTTGACATGCAGAAACAAACAGTGTGTGTGAAGTGGCATCCTTTAGAAAGCAGAATCCCAAATCAAGAAGATACAAGTCAAGGGAAGGCTCAGTTCCCTGCTAAATTCATTACAATGGGAGCCATCAGAATTTAGCAGTACTGATGGGTTTATTTTCATGCCTGCTTTCACTCTATACTTTGGTAATTCTCTCTAAAAGAAGTAATGTTGCAGGTGATTTGAAGTCCTTCCCCACACTCGTAAAGACCAAAAAAACCCACAAAAAACATAACAAAACTCCACCCCACAGAATGCCCTAGTACCTACATTCAACTAAATGTCATTAATGCTACATCAGCCTCACTTCTGACACTCTCTCCTGTCCCAAAGCCAGGAACTTTATTATGTCAATGTTCTTGCTAAAGTACAGGCTGCAGTCATTACAACTTCTGGCATCATGCACACACAACTCTGAGATAATGGTACTGAAGCATGAATGCCTGTGTCCTGACCACAGGTCCAAAGGGCATGGATCAGAAGAGAAACACAGCACAAGGACTGATATCAGATACTTAGACACGTTAACTTGTGCAATTTTCGGAAGCCCTGAACAGCCACAATGTTTTATGGACAGACATACTTAACATGTCTGTTGGTACCAAGAAAGAACCCTGAGGATAAGTTTCAAGAGATGAGATTTTTAGACTGCTTCAAGAAGAATGCTGTCTGTGGTGGTCGCCTCTAGCACAAGGCAGCTCAGAGACAGAAGACTTTGCTCACTGCACTGTAATTTCTCTGGTAAGGTTAATCACGCTCTTTCCAGTTATTATGGAAACCCTATCAGGCATGTTTGACGGTTCTAAACACCACCAGTCTATTACCCACGACAGCAACAATTTTCCCAGATGTCAGTAAATCACTGTATCTCAGCTGTGTGCCAGCTCTTTTTGGCACTTACTCATTGAACTGAATTCCTCATGCAAGAGGTGTTTATGTGAGGAGACAAGGAAGCGTTCTCAGCTTGTGCTAACAGCAAGAAGGAAAGCAGAGCTGCAGTGAGTGCAGACAGGTATAGGGACAAAGAACCGAGAGGATCCTTAGAGATGAAAAATTTGAACTTGATTCAATTGAAAAGTTAGTTAGGGAGAAAGTGACTCAAAGGGAAAGGATACATGGCCAGTACAAGAGTCAAGGAATGTAAGACATTCAACATCATCATTAACAATCTGGATGACGAGGCAGAGCGTACCCTCAGTAAGTTTGCTGACGACGCAGACTTCCAACATTCCCCACAACTGGGAGGAGCGGCTGATACACCAGAGGGTCACGCTGCCATCCGGAGGGACCTCAACAGGCTGGAGAAATGGGCTGACAGGAACCTCATTAAGTTCAACAAGAAGTGCAAAGTTCTGCATCAATGTTACAACTGGGAGCTACCCAGTTGTAAAGCAGCTTGGAAGTAAAGGACCTAAGGGTCCTAGCAGACACCAAATTGAACATGAGTCAGCAGTAAGTCCTTGCAGCAAAGGCAGGGAACGGTATCCTGGGCTGCATTACATAATCCATAGGGCCACAGGAGAAACTGACCAACTTTATCCACACATAGGCTGGAAATAAAAAAAGATGATACAAGTAAGGAAAAATATAACAAAAGTTTTAACACTAGGGACACAGAGGTTTCCTTTTGGCAGAAACAGCAAGCAGAACTAGACACAGAGGGAGTATTTGAAGGCATGCATGTGCATATGACAAAAGACTTAGAAAAATCTAAGGTCACTTCACGGCCATAAATCTATGATGTGACAATTATGGCCTTGTAAATATTGAAAGATTATATATCAGTAAGAAGGATTTCTGGGAGAGAGACCTTACACTCCTTTTTTGCCACGCAAATTTAATTCAAATGAATGAGATACTTTGAACACTGCAGCCACCATGTAAAGCGAACTTAAGCACTGTGAAACTTGGCAGGCTTTTTTTTACTCTTCCTGGGTGTACTGAGATAGGAAGTTCACTTTGACTGGTACCTGAGAACTTCCTGAGTGGAGCCAAAGCTCTCTTGCCAGTTACTGCGAAAGAACTTCACACATTTGCCTGTCATAGCCAACACAGGACTCCTAGCAATAGAACTGCATCTCATTGATAATAGTGAATCACAGCCGTAACCCTTCTGTCTGCCATCTAGATATTAATCTGAGGAAAGGAATAAATCTTCAGAATGAAAGATAGCTGAGAGACACAATGGAAGAAAAAGTCCTGATTTACTTTGTTTGGTGCAGAATCACATAATATGCAGTTATACTAAATCATAAACAAGACTGGGCATTGTATGGAAAGACAGGTTAAAATTAATGGGTATCTATTGCATACCACCTTGATCATAAATCTATGGAATAAGAATTCCTCAAAACTGGCCATCAAAAAGGAATTGTGGGGTGTTTTGTTTGTTTCTCTGATATGATCTGTTTATCCTCACGGTCTTCCCAAACAATGCTAAGTCATCTTAGACAAGACCTTTCTCAAGGTAGTATCATACATAACTCTATTTCAGCATCAATAAATCCATGGGTCCAGATGGGATGCATCCATGGGTGCTGAGGGAGTTGGCTGATGTCATTGCTAGACCACTCTCCATCATCTTTGCCAAGTCTTGGGAGACAGGAGAGGTGCCTGAGGACTGGAGGGAAGCAAATGTCACTCCAGTCTTCAAAAAAGGCAAGAAGGAGGACCCGGGTAACTATAGACCGGTCAGCCTCACCTCCATCCCTGGGAAAGTGATGGAACGACTTATCCTTGGTGCCATCTCAAGGCATATCAAGGATAAGAGGGTCATTAGAGACAGTCAACATGGCTTCACCAAGGGGAAGTCATGCTTGACTAACCTCATAGCCTTTTACGAGGATATAACAAGGTGGATAGATGATGGCAGAGCGGTGGATGTGGTCTACCTTGACTTCAATAACGCATTTGACACAGTCTCCCACAGCATCCTTGCTGCTAAACTGAGGAAGTGTGGTCTAGACTCTCGGGTAGTGGGGTGGACTGTGAACTGGCTAAGGGGAAGAAGCCAAAGAGTTGTGGTCAATGGGGCGGAGTCTGGTTGGAGGCCTGTATCCAGTGGAGTCCCTCAAGGGTCGGTACTGGGACCAGTATTATTCAATATAGTCATCAATGACTTGGATGAGGGACTAGAGAGTACTATCAGCAAGTTTGCTGATGACACCAAGCTGGGAGGAGTGGCTGACACACCAGAAGGCTGTGCTGCCACCCAGCGAGACCTGGACAGGCTGGAGCATTGGGCGGGGAAAAATTTAATGAAATATAAAAGGGTAAGTGTAGGGTCTTGCATCTGGGTAGGAACAACCTCGGGTTCCAGTATAAGTTGGGGAATGACTTATTAGAGAGTAGTGTAGGGGAAAGGGACCTGGGAGTCTTGGTGGACAGCAGGATGACCATGAGCCAGCACTGTGACCTTGTGGCCAGGAAGGCCAATGGCATCCTGCGGTGTATTAGAAGAGGGCTGGTTAGTAGGTCAAGAGAGGTTCTGCTTCCCCTCTACTCTGCCCTGGTGAGACCCCATCTGGAATACTGTGTCCAGTTCTGGGCCCCTCAGTTCAAGAAAGACAGGGGACTGCTGGAGAGAGTCCAGCACAGGGCAACTAGGATGATTAAGGGAGTGGAGCATCTCCCTTATGAGGAAAGACTGAGGGAGCTGGGGCTCTTTAGTTTGGAGAAGAGGAGACTGAGGGGTGACCTCATTAATGTTTACAAATATATCAAGGGTGAGTGTCACGAGGATGGAGCCAGGCTCTTCTCGGTGACAACCAATGACAGAACAAGGGGTAATGGGCTGAAACTGGAACATAAGAGGTTCCGCTTAAACTCGAGAAGAAACTTCTTCTCAGTGAGGGTGACGGAGCCCTGGAACAGGCTGCCCAGAGAGGTTGTGGAGTCTCCTTCTCTGGAGACATTCAAGACCCGCCTGGACACGTTCCTGTGTAGCATAATCTAGGCATTCCTGCTCTGGCAGGGGGATTGGACTTCATGATCTTTCAAGGTCCCTTCCAATCCCTAGCATTCTATGATTCTGTGATTCTATCATTATTTTAGCACCATATGTCTCTCTGTAAATCCAAGAAACTCTATTGTTCTGTATTTGGTTAGACTTTTCATTTGTGTGGAACTCTGATCAAAAAGATTAGCTAGAAAGCAATAAGTGTATCTCCTTGTTCCCCAAAGTGACTCTTCTATCATAATCCTAAGAGACACACCATATGAGTATTAACAAATGCTTACGATCAAAATCAACAAAAGAAAAAGGGTCTCATCCACCTACAAAACCTAAAAATTATCTGAAGACAAGCATTTTTTACAAGCTTATTTGGAAGCCACAAGCAGAGTCTTGCTGTGCTCGTCTCCAATCCCTTCACAGTAGGAATAGGTTGGAGCTGTATTGATCTTTACTTTATACATGGACATTGCTGAAACCAGGATTTAATCTTGAAATTCCTTCCCATGTTAATAAAGTAACAGTTCCAGAAAAAGTCTAGCAGTCTCAATGACTCAAAGCTACTGACACACTACATGCTTCTGTATTGAAATCCTTCCCTTCTGCTACCCTAGGTAGAATGGCCAACATACTCAGAGATGTTTGATGCAGTCGGAGTGCAAAGATTTAGTTTCCCTTCATGAAGTATTTCAGTGCATGACATGATTTTTTCTTTCTAATGGTTTTTAATTTACTGTTCAAATATTTTAAATATCTGACTGCAATAGTTCAGAACTGATCCAACTGAATATCTGATTTCAGAGCTTGCTTTCTTTGCTTGAAATGGATTTGAATCTTGATTCTTCCACTTTTCCCATGAGAAAGCCCATGAAGTGTGTAGCCTGACAGGAGCCATTGTTGGTGAGAAGTTTTTGAAAAACAAGAGGAGGCTGTTAGAATGATAATCAGTCTTTGGGTTTTCTTGTTTTCAAGGCACTCATAAGAGGAGCAAGGCAGTTGCATTCCTGTTTACCTAAACTGACAAGGTGGTAACAATCAGCAGAGCAAAGGTAGTTCTGTTACCGAGAGAGGCGTTTATTAAAAAAAAAAAAATTCCATTTCCTGATAGAACAAACATGTTCAACTTCAGTAGTGACAGAGGCTGGAAAGTTACATGATGAGGAATTTCTGGCTTTATAAACTTTGAGTGAAGATTTGGCACAAATAAAATCATAAAATGGCTAAGAAGCTCTTTATAATTTGCTGATTTCTTTCCAGGACTCCTTTCCAACCACTCCTTAATCTGCCACAACAACTGGGAGTGATGACCTGGGCATTAGGATTCTGCAGTGGTAACTGGAAAAGAAAACTCAAGTCATTACGTTATGATAACGAACAGCAGGAGTCTGTGACAAGAGCTGCGTATTTCCTCCATTACTGGTGTGCAACAGAGACAATCTTTCTAGTGTTCCCTTTCAAGCAGTCTAGAGAGATATGTAAATCTACTGGGATAGAGATATTATTGTTTATGTAGGCATTGATACGTTAGGCATGATTTTACAGTTATATGTACACTTATGCAAAAGTGTGTGGTCAAGTTTGTCTGAGTTTGGGGGTTTTTTTCCCTTTTTTTTTTTTTTCCTCCTGACTTGACTGTTCTCTAGTTCCAGTTTAGTCTGCTAGTATGCCTGAGAAAAGGAAGTAGGAATCTCTTAGGAACAATATATGCATACAGCCGCAAAAGTCCAAATCATACTTGTGGCCCATTCTCAGTTCTGGTCTTTCACACTGCACTCTACTGAGAGGAGAAGGGGAATAGACACAGCTGAATTTCAAGGAAGTGGGAGGAGAAATATGTGGTCATATCATAAGCCTCTTAATATATGCCCCTACGCAACAGCCATCCCTCAAAACTTGTCTCACACCTAAAACTAACTTTGTAAGCACCACTTTCATTCTCTAGCTTTGGCAAGAGCGAGAACTTGAAAAGCAGAAGAGGTAGAGAAATGGCTCATTTCTGCAATCAAAGACAGGGCTGGTGGAGCAATAGGTAGGGTGTTCCTTTACACGGGGTCTACTTCTTTTCATTTATGGATAGAGTGATGCTGCTTTCTTCGAATTGTTTTTGTTCCCCAGGTCAAGGAACAAAAGATCCAAATCGGCAACACCAGCTCTAATTCAGTTCTGTCTCATTCCTCTCCTCTCAAAGTGATGTGGCATGCTCTTACCCAAAATGGCCTGCAAAAGAAACTATACTCTGTGTACAGAGGCAGCTGAGCTTCCAGCTGAAACATCAGAAGAGCAGGAAGAAATTATTTCACCTCTCTTACCTTTTCCCACATTCATTTTTTTTCGCTACCAAAAACTTCAGAGAACTAGCAACATAATCGTGCCATCATCAGGCCAAAGGGAAGAAGAGGCAAAGAATTAACCTCATAAACACAATTTTAGGATGCAATCAGGAACTGGATATAACACTGTCCCAAGGTGCTGGTCTAAAGAGCAGCTTAAGATGTTAGAATATCCCTCAGAAATGTTGCCAAGAATTCCATTTGATAAGAAACTGTGAATGCAAACATAAAAAAGGGAGGGAATGAAAGGATGTGGGGCATTCCACTGCCACTGCACCTGATCCTGGTAGCAAAGTACAAATAGGATGATGTCACAGATCTCTTGAGGAAAAAAATACTTCCTATAGGTAAAATTCATGCATCTCTGGAAGCAGTGGGTCTGATGCATATGTTGTTTGGAGGCAGTGCAAATTCTCTTCTCAAAACTCACAGGTAAGAAGAGTTTCCTCGAATAAACCAAGATAAATCTTTGCTTCTCTTGCACATTTCAGATTCAGCCCTAAATGACTGAGGGAAGAAAGCCGATTAGAAGGAAAAAAAAAAGCTTCAATTAGCATACAAATATCTTAGTAATCAAGCAATAATTGCAAAGGAAATGCAGAAAAAGTGCATGACAGTTTAATGGGGCATTCTTAAAATATTTTATTTTGTAAAGTTTATCAAAGTGCATATATGACAGTTTAATGAGGTTTTGCTAACATATAATATTTTCAACATTTGCTTGAGTATAGCAGGGATGCTTTATATTAATGAATTGTGCCCAGGGTTTTTCTTTTTTTTGTTCAAAGAAAGAGTTACAGTTTCTGCACAAACTTGCTAAAGCATACACTACAATTTATTGTTTTCCTTTCAATTTCTTCTGTTTATTTCTATTTCAAATACACGTGATGTTGTTTTCATTTGCAAATTTAAAGGAAAGAGATAACAACTCAAAGAGGAAAGGCCATCCTTTGGAATATGAGCTTAACCATAGGGGCTGAAGTGTCTAAAATAACTTCTTTCCATTATGAATAGCTCAATACATGCTATTATGCAGCAAGTACCTTATGAAATTACTCTGTGGACACCAATTACTTACGCAGTACATAATGCATTTTTCTGCTAGGTAAAATTAAGTCTCCGCAATGAAATCACCATGCCCAACAATTTGCACAAGAAAAAAGGAAAGAGGATACATAAATTAGTGGAACAAACAAAAGCCTTATCCCTGTATGTTCTGATTTCAGCCAAACCTTAAATCTTAGCAGAAGTGAGTTTGGTGGTCTCAGAACTGAAATCGCTGTGCCCAACAATTTGTGCAAGAGAAAAAGAAAAAAGAGTATGCATAAATAGGTGGAACAAACGAAAGCCCTTTCCTGTTACACTTTAATTTCAACCAGCTCTTAAAACCTTGTGGAAATGAGTTTGGTGATTTCAGCTGAATTTCACAGTTAGCATCAGAAAACTAGCTTCAATTATTAGTTACAATTTCATTTGATTAAAAGCCCCTAATCTGGAGAGGCCCAGGACTCTGCTAGCTTGTAAATTAAGTTAACATTTCCCTTCACCTCGAGACAGAAGGATCGCTCAGAGCTAGGATTCAATACACCACATGTTTTGTAAAGATAAACAAGTACATTATGTTACTGTAATTCTTTAACCTTCATGAGCCACGAAGTACTACTCTCAAAAAATGTTGTTCTCTCACTGCTATTAGGTATCCACCATACTTCAGCAAAGTCTGGAAAGCAGAAACAATTGTTGTTTTTATCAGAGGCCTTTCTGTCAATGTATCAGAACCTGGGCCTACAGTACTACTGTGCTGTCCTCCCTCTCTCCCCCAGTCACTCACACACAGACAGAGGAGGAGGAGGATTGTCACAGAAGCTAAAGCACTGCCACCTTGACATAAACCTAGTGACTCTTTTCTCCCACTCTCCCACTCACTTGAGCTAGAGGATATATTTAAATGCAGTTGGAAAGACAGACAGAAATAAGTTTCACTGAAGTATAAAACATGAGTCTTCCATCAATATCCATCTAACCCAAATTTAGATAAAAAGCAATGTAGTAGAAATTTGCTTTTTGTAGGACAGTCGCAGTTTTAAATTGAATTCCTTGTACCTATAGTTTATAGAAAACTCCAGTTCAAAAGCTCATCTTTTATTCTTTCAGTTAGCCACAAGAAAAGCCTGTCATATAGAAAGAGAGCAGTGAATAGACAAAAGATGCACCTTTGGTCATTATGCCCTAGAATAACTTAAGAAATGTCACTCAGGATTGGTGCTGGGTGCTCTGCACTGCAGTAGGGGGAGTTACATCTCTTATTATTCTTCCTACTGTAACAAAAATACAGAAAGAGTGAAAGGAACCATGAGAAATCAACTGAGAAGAAAAGCATTTGGAAAAATCCAGCACCTACTTGCAGTAGAAGCCTCTCAGTCATTAATACTTCCAGTGCTCACTGGAAACTTTGGCCCTTACCATTGTTTGGTGCAAAACAACTACAGTACACACAATGTTTTCAAGTTACTTGCCTGGCAACTTGCAAGTCTTGGAGAAATCATACATCCATAGGATTATATCACTTGTAGATCAAAGTCAAAGAATTTGAAGGGCATTAAAGTGCAGAAACTTGGGCTAATGATAAAGCTAAACTGTAGCTACTTTTACAGCAGACGCATTTACAACACAGTTTTCTATTCATTTCAAGACTCTGGATGACATTACCATTCTGACTTTTTTTTGTGTGTGTGTTATTCATCTGGACAAGATCTCTTTTCACCAGGAGTAACGGAAAGTATGGGATTTATTGCTATAATGAAGTTCTTTCAAATCTCTATTTTCTCTCTCTAAAGGACAGGAGGATAGGCGTTCATCTCATCAGGCAGCTTATTAGGATTAGCACTGAATAAGACACCACAGAATGTCAAGCCTATCAGTTACTAAACATGCATCATACAAACTTTGTCTTTGCGAGAACCTCTGCTCTGCATTTGTCATCCACCTGAATAATTAACAAGTACATGCTGCCTGCCAGCAGCTTAGGGAATTAATTTTCCCAGATTAAATGCAGATCACGTCTGCAAAAAACTCAGACCACACACATACTGCACTACTACCTTTCAAACATTAAAAGACAAGGAAACAAGTTTTATTATAGTTGCAACTGAGTCTGACCTAAAACATATTTACTATAGGTATGACTTCATAATCATTATCAAGTGGTCAAAAAGGGTTTTAACATCCAACTAATGCAACAAACCAGCGTGGAACCCTCTTCAGTTAGCATAAGGAAAAGCTATTTAAATAAATCTTCCTTTGAACACTCTGGAGTTGCTTCACTATTTAAAACTATTCTATTCCCAAAATACTGAGACAGTTATAGAGAAAAGTTAATGCCTGTAAACACCAACTTAAAATATTGACTCTAGGTTCCTTAAAAATAGAGAGATAACTGCAGCATGTATATTGATGCCAAGAACTAATAAATAAATGCAGTATCTCTTTGCCTTATATTTTCTATGACCTAAGATACCATTTGCCACAAAGTCAGAGGCCTGCTAAAGACTGGGTTGTATTTACAATGAAAAATAGGATTGATTATTGAAAAAGATGATGACATGAAAAACATCTTTTTGCACTCTGCTTAAGTTAACTGCACAGGGATTTTATACAAGTTATCTTGGAACATCATAGGGGACTACATTCTCTGTAAAAGAATCTGAGTGGGCAAAGGATTGAGATTTACAGCTTCCAGTCCACCCTTTCTGAACTGCCGTTCCTCAAGGTACTGATGGCTTAAAGCAGTGACAGTACATACTCTGGAGCCATGGTACCATTTGCCATGAGCCTCTACTAGTTCATTTCCTAATAAGGACAACAATCCCAAAGAAGTTAAAGATGAGCACAAGGAAATCTGCAATCCCAAGCTCAAATGACAGGGGAAAAAAAAAAAAAAAAAACACAAATGTGAGCTTGATGCCATAAATTTCTCAGGATGCAAGTGAGTGTAACAGAAGAGCTTACATGAAAGGGAAGACTCCACAAAGGAGAGAGCTAGAGCAAAGGTATCCCATACCTACCTCTCTGTAGCTACAGGAGTTATGCCTCTGTAACTCTAACACAAAAGTCTACATCCTGGCAGATTCTGCAAGGTTTCTATGTACAATATTCATAGCAAAAGTAATGGGAGTCACAGAAACACACAGCACGCAGGACTGAGACCTTCCTTTTAAAGAGAAGCACCACTTCTGTAAGGCAGACAGTTTGTTCCTCCTTTGAACTCTTCTGCCCTGAGATGCATTCTTACTACTGAATAACGAGTATTCAAGACCTCTGAGACTCATTAATCTGATCTTCAATTTGCCCTTCCTATTAGTTAAGCTTCTGGAGTTCATACAAGACTCACCACCCCTGCATCATCTGTTTAGATGGGGATACTACTATGGCTTCCTTTTGGTTACATGTATTGTAGTATTTTTGCTACCTTCTCAAAAATTGGCACCAGAGGGAATTTAACAGGAGGGAAATTAACTGCACAATTGCATTCATAATATATACCGCAGTAATAGTTGACCATACAACGTATGTTATTCCGCAAAATACTAAAAGCAGTGATTACAGATGGCTCTTCTATTTGTATTTAGTCTGAGCTACCTACTATTTCCAGCTTATAGAAATTAATGCAATTGAAGAGTTCCTTGTGAAAGTTCTGAATTCAGGAAAATCTGTGTGTTTGTACCTTAAAAAAAGAAATTAAAGTGGAAGGTAATTAAAAAAATCTGAATGCTGCCAGGTGTTTTCTCCAGTGAGAGGGTTTTATGATGTATTATAATAAAGCGGTGTCTAATTATTACATAAAATATTGTTATATTTTGAACCTATTGCTCAAAAAATCTTTCCAATCTCAAAGTTACTAACAAATAGAGTGATTACCATTCCTGTGACCTACATTAAAAACAGCCAACTTAAAGTGAATGAATTACCAGTTCATCATCAGAGTAAACAAAAATCTATTAAAAATGTATTGAAGTGCAGTACTTACTACATTGCTAAACATTAATGCAAACCATCTACACAAAAATCATTATCTTTTTTGTTCTTTGCTCATTAATAATCACACCCTCAGAAATAAACATGTTGCATAAAGGTAACATACTGTATTTATTTATATTTCTTTCAATTTCTGAAAAAAAACTTTTTTGGTTCCAGCATTACAGCAAATACTTTATCCTGGGAAATGACTAAATGTAAAGACAGGGTGGGTTTGTGAGGTTTTGGTTTTGTTGTTTGTTTTTTTTAAATTCATGTTCTCCATGTTTAATATTTTCCTACTGTTATTGAAATTTAAATTGAAAAGGCTTGGTATTGTCCACAACAGAGACCTAGTTCTAACCACAGTATGCCTATCACTAGCAAACTAAAATTGAGGCCCTGCCCTTGGCCCTGGGGCTTAATCTCTGGGTAATGCTGGAAATGTTGTTCCATGCATGGATTAGCAAATTAAAAGAAGTTACAAACCTCTACTGTGACTTGTCTAACTCGTGCAGTCCCTAGATCATCATCCATAGTTACAGCACTAGATTTAGGTGTTTTGAAAAGACACAGAAAGAAAAATCAAATTGATAAAAGGATTTCTGTTAACTACAAATTAGAACTACTCATGTCAGAAAATAAAGCCATATCAATAAACAGGCATAACCATTTAATTTAGAACTAAGAGAAAAAATTAAAAACTATTAGAGTTCCTTTTGTTAGATGTAACTGGTTTTATTTCGTAAGAAAAAGTAACAAACCCCCTTATGATTATCTGTCAAGCTACATCTGGTTAAATACACCATTATTTAGAAATTCTGCTAATAGATTGCTATATAAACAAATGAACCCAATTTTTTTTGCCCATTAGTGTTGAAAAGATAATATTTGGTTCAAGCCTCCTGCAATTTTGTTCACATCATAATGTTTTAACAGACCATTCAAATTGGTTAGTATTTTATATTGCACAATATACAAACTTTGTGGATGCTTTTATTAAAAATTTGATATCTATTGATCTCAAAATATTTGCCTATCATATCAAATGTTCTTTGAAGGTAGCAACATATACTCCTTTTAGAATTTTTTGTTAACTATTCTCAGGGAATGAAAGAAATTTAATTCTCCAGCAACTTTGTAAATGTTCACTGCAAAGAAGCATGTGGTACCATCTTAACAAACAGAGAAAAGTCAAACAACTGAATATCAGTAAATTCTCACTGAATATTTGAGGAAGTGAGGGTATTCAGGCAGACTAATGTTACGCATCTGATCTGTTGAGGATGCACACGCATCTGTTTGTTGAGGATGCACACAGAATATGCTAAATTATATGGGCTCTTGGGATACTGACTATATACGCTTTATATTTGTATATTTAGGAAAACAAAATTCAACATACTAAGATACTGGGCAACTTTCCATTGGATATTAGTTAATTCACTGTTCAACCTGAAAAGGGGGCTACCGTATTTTAAGGAGATATAAATATTTGCTTGACATCTATGAGATGCTTCTGCCTCCGTTTAAAGTAATTCCATCCAAGCACCAGTGTGCGCTAGTACCCAGCTCAAGTCTGAGGCACTTGACTGAATCTCAAGCACCAGCATCATCTTGCCATAATCATGGGACAACAAAAATTACAGGAAATGAAGTGGATTTCAGTATAACTAGTGTAATATCCCAGCCACTCTGCTCCTGTGACTTTTCTGGGATGAAATGCCATCTCTGCCTGCTGATGTTATGCCCAGCAGATGCAAGAGTGATGGTGAAATCCACAACCTGATGGGAACATGGTCTTTCTCATCAGTGGTGTGGCCCCTCGGACCATGCATAAAAACTACAAATTAGTTTTTGGTTGGGGAAGTGTAGTAGTAATGGGGACTGGTAACCCCACAGGCTGGTTTTCTAGAAGGCTCTAAGGACACAGGGAATCTCTTTCGAGAGTGCCTGATGAGGCTGGATTTATCTGGCCAGGTGAGCTTCATTAGCTAATGATGACCACATTCCAGACAGACACACAAGTCACTAAACATAAAAGCTGTAAGTAAAGAGCAATTCTCTGTGAGTTAGAAAACAGTATATGCTTTGTTATTCCCCACAACAATTAGGTACTGAGCATTGATTTTATACAGTGTTTACAATTAAAAGTATTCCACTACCTCTGACAACAACATACATATTATTCTCCTCCTCTAGCACCAGGATGACTAAACCAGCTGGAGACTCATGATAAAATTACAGGTAGAAAAGTCTACCAACCAAACTAGCTAGCTAGAGACTCAACTAGGATAATTCATCCAGGACTATGGCCTCTCCCAACTTTTGTGTTCACTAATCTAAAAAGTGGGGGGGGGGGCTGGAGTTTTGTTGGGTTTTGGTGGTGTTTTGTTTTGGTGTTTTTTTTGAGCCAAACATAGCTAAACAGCTCTGGATTTGTATTTACAAGCCAGACCCAGCCTAACAAGTGGCAACGCTCTCTCCATTCTGTTACACAATTATGCTTCCTGCCTGTCTTTTGCAAACCGCTTGAGGTGCAGAGGGCAATTCAGTGCCCGAACCCACTCTGGCCACTGATTTTTCTTCAGAGTTTCAGCAAGGATCCCAGTCTGCAAGAACCGGGATGCTGATTCTGCAATATTGACATTTTTCTACTAGGGAGTTGACTGGGACCACCAACTCATTTCACACGAGTCATCCAGGAGCTATCAGATGGTAATGGGTTTTAGTTTCCACCCACCTGGGCTACATTCAAGCTAGTGACCTAAGGTGAAGGTCTCCACCTTCCATTACCAAACCCTCAAGCCATTTAAGTATCCTCCTGTAGTAAGCTTTTCCCTGCAGCATAAAGTCATGAGACAGTACAAAATCTGTTTATATTTGAAATCTTTCCTCAAGTACATGGCCAAAGCCATTTGATGCAAGTACATAGATAGCAATTTTCAGATAATAATTTGACTGAATTTTTTTCAGTCAATACAGAAAGCATTGTGAAAGGAGAAAATAGATAAAAAATAAAATATAACGTTTTGCTATACAATCTCAAATTAATTGTTTATATGAACCAAAAGTTAATTATTGGTATTATCAGATTCTAAGTCCCAGCATGGTACTAGAAAAGAAACCATTGGCAGGAATTTGAAAAAATGTTAATAGTAATTCAAACAACATTAGCAGTATTATCAAGACATTAAAGTATATCTATTTTTAATAAATTAAAGACTGAGCTACATGTAAATTATATGTTTAGCATCTGATGCTATATTCACATAGAGTGTATTTTCTGTTTGCTAATGCAAGTCTTTTAATACAGTTGAAAATATTAGAGACTGTAAATTATCTTGTGTGTTAAATATGCCAAGTACTACAGAAGTGTTAATGTATTATTAAAGCAGTTTTTAGGAAGAGTGAGAAGATATTTTTAGCAGTATGGGTTTCAGCTAGAGTAAATGCACATACATCTGCAATGAGTTTAACAATTTGTTAAAAATGGTCCTGTATTAAATAATACAAATTTGGGTTTTTGGTCGGGTGGATATTTTTGTTTTGGTTTGGTTTTTTTTAAATAAACATACCAAATAATATGCTAGGTTAAAAATACTTTCTCTGTGACATTCAGCCTTGAATTAATCAGATAAAGATGAAAGTGAAGAATTTTGCCAACAGTGTTTCTTACTAAAGTCAGTCAGTTATGCCTTTCAGCTTGATATATTTTATATGAAGGATATCTTGTTAAAACAACTGTTGAAGGCAAGTCATGTCATATCAACCACACACCATACCCTATGGGAGATCAAATATTCCAAAATCTATATTAATACAATCCTGCCACACAATTCAACTAAGGAGATACAGCAGGGTTTCAGTGACATGCAAGACTTCATATAAGTACCACATTATCTATATGTCTTCCAGCAATGAGGTAAAGCCATAGTAAGGATTATACTGAATCAATTTAGGAAAGTAAATATTGTTAACAAGCACCATAAAATAGCCTAGTAGATGATTCTAATCTCTATTTATCAACTAACAAATAGGCGGCACTTCTCAATGCAGCTTCCAACAATATATCTGTAGGACAGCAATATTCTTTGTCTCAAGAGACCAATGCAGCTTCTCAACAATGAGTTTGCAGCTTTCTAATACAAGATTTACAATGTATCATGCCATGTGCTTCCACCATCCTTTTTCCAAGTGGTTTTTAAAAATGGTATGTGGCTTCTTGCCTACCTGAATCTTTTGAGTGTGTTTTGCCCTGATCATAAAGACTAAATACAGTTGTTAGGGGCATCCAGAATCTCCTTCTGAATGCTTCCTGCAAAGGCTTGTTGTAGGATTTTAAACCTCAGAAACAAACATTTCTACAGTCTTTTAGCTTTTTCTGAAAAAGAAAATGGGATTACAGGAAGTCTGACAGAACAACTGAAGCTTATGGGTTCTTTGCTGCTCCTCTGTGTGATACCCATAACAGACTGAAATCCTCCACGTTGCAGGGACCAGAAAGGTGGAGACATAAACGGTCATGGAGATGCTTACGAATTTTAGTAAGCTAGTCAGTTATGAGTCCTTGCCAAGAAAGTCTTATTTTGTTTATTATTTGGGCTAGACCGAAAACCACTTTTTATTTTTGTTCAAATTAAGAAAAAAGCTAAACAACAAAAAACTTGGCAGAGTCAATTCTCCTGTTTAACCAGGCCACTCAGCAGGCTGACATTCAGCTTTTAGACTGTATTTTTCAAAATATTTTCTCTTTACTGACAGAAGCTGCTATAAAAAAATTGTCTCAGCATCCAGCTGGTGATTGACGGCAGGGCCAGGGAGATTGTGGTATGCTTAAGCAAGGGAAAAGAGCATTAGCTGTGCCACAGTGGTGAAGTGGTATGAGGTTTATAAGCAATAACAAGGAGAGATAAAAGCACGTTCAGGGCATGTTTCTGATACAAAAGAATAAAAGAACACTAATGATGCAGTAATAGACATGACATTAAAATGAAAGTCCAGAAACAGAAAATAGTTTAAACCATAAAAAAGGCTCAAAATTCCATCCTGCTTTCCTAAAACGTTTCAGTGGAAAAGAAACAAAGACAACTCTACATCTTCAAGCATACTGGAATATCACAGATTCCAGTTTTGAAGTCACAAAAAGCTGTTTTCCCTGTCTTTGTGCCTCAGACTCCAATTTCTAAATCAATGAAATATTTTAAAAATCATTATTTGATTCTAGCCCCTAACCAGACAATGAAGTCTTACCAAAATTCTGATATATTTAATTAAAAAATAGCCACAAGTACTCAACAGTAAACACAGGTAAGCTTATCTGATTAATAACAAGTGGCAATCTTGGGTCAGACTTGAATATGTTTGCCATTCAAAGTCCAACATTTTGCTGTCTGTGGAAGGAAAACTTCAGTACACAATGAGGAAACCTTTCTTCATTCAAAAGAACCCCAGAAAACACCCAAAGCAAAAATCCCCCAAACCCAGAGAAGTCACAAAACATTGCTTCTCTTGTGATTATGGAAGGGGCACTGAAGTGTTTTAATTAAGTGCTCCTCTCATGGCTAGGCTTCGCAAACGAAGATCTGGGAAGGGCTCTGCCCACACTTGCTACAAGCGCACTGATGGCTAAAAAGGCTGATGCGGGATAGGCAAGTCTGGTTGCAAAATGCACAGTGGAAAGTCTCCTTAGGTGGTATTGGCGAGGCACAGTTTTCTGCGTTGTCTTTTCTCCTCGAGACTAATTCTACGTGTGTTCTCCTCTACTCTGTCCTGATTGACTCTGCAACTGATAACGCAATTAGCTACTTGCACAGAGCAGTTAAATTTCTCTGTTTGCATTTTGTAGATGGATATGGAGCTCAAAGGTCTTGTTTTCTTTTCCAGAAATACTACAATGGCAGTCAGCACATCTTCAGACTATCTGACCAATCTGTCAGATCTAAACAGTAAACTGGAACACAACAGATCTTCTCTCCAATGCATAACACTAGAAGCTGTGGAAGACTCCTTTCCACTCATCTAGCTGTTGAGTTTTGGTTTCACTGCAAACACGAGCTTTAAAGCTTCCTCTAGTCTGAGAAAACTATATCACTGTCTTTTATGATTTTCCTGGTACAATGACCAGGCATGGGCTTTCCTGGTTCCCCCTCCAACAACACCCTGCTTTATTCCTGCAAGACAATTCAGGCCTTGTTCTCCAGCTGTCAGGCGCAGAAGCAGAGAGCTCTAACCACTGATTTTGGGTTCACCCTTTCCACTATATGTGGAAACCGGAAGCAAAAGATACACAGATTTTTCCATAGGTTTCAAAACTAAGTATCCTTTAACATTTGCTGGTACACAAAACTTTAGACATTATGGCTCTCCAGTTTCCCCGTCACCCATCAGAATTATATGGGCTTCAGGTAGTGCGTTCTGAGGACCATGGGGCTCTCCCCTTCACATATGCTTCTCTCCATCACCGCAGCAGTCTGCACTAGTCTCTATAGCCACATTTCTTCTGCCTCGGCTGACTTTCAGCTAACTAGGGACCCTGCTCCTGCACCTTTGCACAAGTTTCATTTGTCTCAGTATGTATGTTACCTGTTCATCCCTTCCAAGTCCATGTCCAGCAATTATATCTGGCTCTATAGTTTTAACACATGCTGGTTTTTCTACTGCTCTGAGCACCCTTCCTATAGGCATGCTCTGAATCAAATGTGAATGATTTAACTTTCCTGTTATACGTGTTTTTGTCCCCCTGAACATATACATACACACACACCAGTGTGACAATCAAACTCACACCTCTCTGCAGATGTAATTAGCTACTTAGGGCAAGTTACAGACTTAGAACATGGTGGTCCAGCCCCTCATACACAACAAATATCCAGAAGGTAGCAGTCCTAAGTAACTAGGTAGTTACTAAATTACCAACAAGGAACTTCCTTCCATCACAAATATTCTTTGATCCATATGCTAGAGGTATTTTACATAGACTTATTTTACACTTTATTATGACATAATAGCTAAAAAAAAGAGAGAATCTGCAGCAATGCTACTGTTCTAATCAGACAGGAATTTATACACCCAAGAGTTAGAGACTATGCAAGGCATAATGCAAATGAGAGACCAGTCTAATGGCAACTTAATTAGTTAAAGGTAATAGCAGTTACTATCTAATAAAGACTCATGCATCTCAAGGAAAGTAGATCTTATTCAAGTTATAGTAACTCTAATGTTCCTCTGACAACCAGAAAAACAATTTCTGGAAAAAGCCTCCCAATTACTCTGGTAGGAACTGAAAATGAGAAGTGCAACAAGTGCTTTGGAAATAAATAGAATTTTTGCTCAACTACTTTTCATTTTCAAGAAATACTAGTGAGCCAGAAAAGAGTTTGATAGGTTTTAGGGACACAGAAGACTATAAATGACAAAAAAAAGAGTCATTCAATATATTCAGATTTTTTTCTAAACTGTTCTTGAAAGAAGACAGGGACATGAGCAAGGGGGTTAAAACAGAAAAAGGCTCAGAGAAAACACACATATTGTGCACTTATAAAAAATTCACGTATAAAAAAATCACATAGTAAAGCATGTCTTTAGAAAATTCTCTTGTGCATATACAAATCAAGATTTTTTTTACCTGACTAAAATAAGGATAAAAAAATAATAATAAAAAAAAAAAATCAGCATTACGTTCCCATTTTAAGTTTGTTTTCAAACACATCATTGGAAAAACAACATGCCAAAAAAAAAAACCCAAACCTGTTAGCAATGGCATGATAGTTCACTTCTACCACAACATTTTTCTTCATCATTGTGGTAAACTACAGCTTTGACCTAAGTGTTCACATGTTTATCAAATGAATTGTTTCCTACCAAATAATACACATTGTAACACCAGTGTTTATGCTTTAACTAGTATTTTTTTTAGTCCCTTGCACAATACCATAATCAAATTATGCAGTACAGTTCCCCAATAACCTCCCTGCTTCATTATATTTACCTATATTTTCGCTGGCGCTGTTTGCAGTGCCATCTGGAACGCACATTGTGGCCTCCCAAACAAGCCTCGAGCCAGGGGAAACACCGTTGGAAGTGATGGGCACATTAAAACCAGTATGAGGTACTGATCTACCTATCCAAGTGCTCCTGACAAGTCTACAAAGTGTTGGTGTGTCTGCCATAATGAACAACATACCATCTTTCTAGGGCTAGAGGTTAAGGAATAGTCAGCACTAGAGGTGACAGAGGAAGCGGTGGGGATAGCAACAAATGAATAAGAATATGGGTTAGCGGTGGGGGGAATTTCAGTTTCAAAACACAAACACGAAGGGAGGAAAAAACAGTAATTTCCTGTTTATAGCAACTTCTGCATTTGGCCTAAAATATAATAATTTTCTGTTCTTGATGTCATCTTGCTACCTTTATGCAATATGCAACACCCATATCAACTGAAACTATGATTTTCATTCTAATGCAAATGTAAAATTTTGCTTAAACACAACAATAAAGGGTTGATACTTGCATACATTGGATTTGGTCATCCAAGCTGAATTTAGTTATCAATCAAAAAATAGCTACACGTAATAGTCAAAGCAAGCCAGCCTGGAATGCCACAAACACAGTAATCTAGGTACAAACAGAAGGGGTATGAGGACCATCAATAAACATATATTTACTCAGAGATTTACAAACTAGTCTTAGATAAGAACATGGAAAAAGTTAAAACAATATACAAATGTTAATCTAGAAGAAGCTACATAAAAACCCAAATTGCAATATATTTCACAAAATGACCTCTTATCAAACATATATCTATAAGCAGATAAACTTTACATTGTGCCTTTAGAGCAAACACACTTAGAATACACAGGTGGCAACTTCTAGAGTAGAGGAGCCCTTGTAAAGCCTTACTTCCCCTTTGCAGAGCCTGACCATTGAATGGTATTTTCTGCTACTCCCCAGCTTATGGGAAACATTCTGACAGCACACAGATAAAGAATTTTCAAAGGCAAAGAGACCACATGCATCAGGACTGTGGTATTGTTCAGTAGCAAGTAAAAGCAAACAAGAAAACTCCCACTTGTGACCAGGAAGGAACATATTGCTGCCATGTCACCAAGTCCTCATACTCAGATGCTTGCAAGAGCTGTACAGCCAGTGGTAACTACCCTTTAAAAGCACCCAGGTGGTGAGAAGGCTCTACATAAGCCTGGAATCTCAGAGAAGGACTCCACCTCCTTAAACCTTAGCTGAGGAAAAGGGCACTTATCCTAATAAAAGCCAGACCACTGAAGGGTCAGTCAATTCCCACATAAAAATTATCTGAACATCTGTAAAACATGATATTTATTCACCTTTCTTATGAATTCTTAAAAGATTCTAAGAGCAGAGTCTCCCTCAAATTAAGGCAGAAGATGTATTGCTGGTTTTCAACCTAAAATAGATGTTATCTGGTGTAAACTAGGGGGAAGGATGAGTAGTTCATTGCTTGGATTATTTTTTACTCTTGTGTAGTAGGCACTGCTGCAGGAATGCATCAAAGTAAGCAAGAGAAATGAAAAAAAATTGGAGCATACAAAAGCCAGAGAAGTTAATTTTTAACATGTTAGAATGTATTTCATTCCATTTAGATTTATTTTAACCTCCACAAGAAAACCTATGCTGAAGTGGTTGATTTGCTCTTTTTTTGACATCTCACAAAAAATTGGTTTACAACTTGCAAGTACACTTAGGGAGGAGGTGAGGTAAAAATAAGCCAACATCCCAAAAGGAAAAGCCCTATTTAATGAAGTTGCCTTAACCTGATCACTAAACTTAGCAGTTTTTGCCTGTTACATAGTACCATACACCCATAAGATAGGAATCTACCGGCTGTGAACTTCACAGCCATTCAGGAGTACTCTTTTATGGATGATTATCTGATTCCATGCCTTTTCTGGCAATTTCAATGCCACAGTTACCACTGATGCTGATGCACGGTCTGGATACATGCTTGATGCTCCCCAGGGTGATAGGAATCAGAACTGCCTCTCTGGCATGCTGGGTCCAGCATATAACACAACCATCACCAGTAATCAAGCAGCAACGCAGCGATTCTAAAAGCATGCTGCTATCCCCTGGAAGCAAAAAGGCCTCCTGCTACAACAGCCATAAAATGCTTTGTTAGACATAAGATCTAGGTGTCACCCGGAACACCCAGCAACACATGGTGCCTGACTAGGCTTTGATCACCAGGCCTTTCACTTCAATTTTGGTTGAGAGAGTTTTTGAAGGGGTGTAGAAGCTCAGAATACTTTTGGAAAGTTTTTGTTTACATCATTTGATTTCAAGGCAAAGTAGTTCAAACATGTGGGATTTAGCACTGTCACAATTAATCAGGCAAATTACATCATCGGCGGGATTCTATGAAGGCCAAAAGTGAAATACGAGAAATATTTGAAGCAGCTCAGAAGATTAGGTTTCTCACCCTTAGTTCAAGTCTGCAACAAGAATATCTCATATGAAAAAAACCTACCTAATTATATTGCGAAAAATAGGATTGATTTTTAAATGCAGTACAGTTCTTGAGTCTCTTTATCACAATGATTATTCACTACAGAGTCATGGAACAACTAACATTCCTTCAAATTCTACAATGGGAGTCTTTCTTTGAGCTTTGAAAATCAAGAACATTGAATGATTAAATCAGATGAGGTCTACATTAGGAGTGTTTTGCCAATAGAACAGTCTTGGTACATCACTGTGGCAAAGCTCTAAGCATGTAATCATCTTTATCAGCAAAAGGTCTGCTTTGGAATCATGCAGGAAAATCATCATTTATTAGCAAAACAAGCAGTATCAGTGAAAGAACAGTTTTGCAAGTAAAATACTATCTGCTATAAGGGTTTCTGCTGACGCAGCTTTGTCCAATTAAATACCTCCAATTGACCAAGCTGTACCAAAATATACTATAGACTTGGCTTGCATTCTGCTCTTAATCTTAGCTCAGTATTTCACTCAAAATATTTTGATCATTTTCTACCCCTACTTTTTAAAAAACCTGCTCAACTTGCCAAGTTAGCAAAATATCAATATCCTTTTTAGTATAATATCCAGCTCAAAACGTAGAGCACAGCAGCATTCTTCAGGCAAAGAAAATACTGCTCAACAAATCAACAATACACGTGATACCAAAGCACAGTGATGATCAATACATTGATCAGTATTGGTCATCGATTATACAAGTGATGGGCTGCCTAGGTGTGGTGGTACAGCTCTGTGTGTGCACGTAATTTAATCTAGAATTGTTTGTTAGGCTGCTTGTCCCTATGCATGATTTGATTTAAACTTTGTCTGTGTGTGTAACCCTGCTGTAAGTTTCGGTGACCCTTGCCATTTTCGAACCTTTAAGCTGCGATTTTGATTGTAACCAATTCCATTGAATCATTCTGTTAGATCACAAAAATGAGCACTTAATAGAAAATCTATCTCAAAAACACTAATAAATCCTAAATTGATGCTAACCCAAAGCAGTCTAACAAAACCTTTTACTCGTGACACTAGTGTGTAGCCTGGTGCAGGTAGCATCTGCAACCCTGGGGTGCTTCCAGACAACCCCAGGACTGACAGGCTGCCAGCTCACTGCACCTGGCTTACTGGCTGCTTACAGTCAGCAACTCACGGACTGGTTACACCAGCTGTTGTACAGTGCAAAAATTTTTGCACCTTCTTGCTTTGCCTGGACTGCCTATATGTGCACCACTGAGAATCACCACCAGAGAGTACTCTCAGAAATGGCAGATTTTCTACTGGGGGAAAAGGGAACGCACAAGAGCCCCTCTCCCATCGCCACTTGAAGTGGCATGTACAGCATTTTACATGGAAGGGTATGCAGAAGAAGGGGACAGTGTTAGTGTTGCCTCTCCCAATACACTGATCTTAAAGGCAGCTAAGGTAATAACAATAGGCAGTCAAGTCCAGCGCAGTCATGAGGCTTACAGAGCCACTACTCTAGGCAGGTAAACGAGTTACCAGAATTTAGCAAGAGGGCATAAAATTATAGAGGACACATCTAGGCAGGGAGATAATTGATCAGCACATAGAAATTCAACAGCTCAAGAACTCCACAAAGATGTGTACGGGCCCTGGCTGCGAGTCAGCTGTGAAGGAAGCACACTGCAGTGTCACAGCCAGCCACGGACAGCTACATGGAATTAATTCATTCAACTGCTGCTCCGCTCCCCACAGTCCGTTTAGATGACTTTTGTGTGGAGGTAGGGGAATTTCACCTTCTATATAGATGCAGTTGTAAAGACTTTACACACAAATTACTCCCAATACACAACACATACTCTCATTAAATGGTACGTGATACAGCATCTTAAACTACTCTACATCACAGTCTGCAATCTCAAAGATGGCACAGACCCAACACCACTTATGAAACTGTAAGACAAAGTTCAGTGCAACTATAAGAGACAAAGGTATCTACTTCCAAGAGTCTCCTGTTGTTCAATGAGCAGAAAAAAAAAAAACTCTGAAGTGTGACAGACTATGTCTCTGCTTCTTGGTGATCCTATTTTTTGTTTGGCATTTATGTGAAATTTACTCCCTATTTACCACATTGACTCATATATGCTAGCTGTTTTTATTGTTGCTGGGTTTTGTGGTTTTGTTCATCTTGGGGTTTGTTATTTAAACAACACCACAGGATTGTTTTATATCTAAAAACGACATAAATTAAGATTTGTCATCTTCCTATCACACTGAGGTAGAAGTATGCTTCACACTTCCATTGTCTTTTTCCCTAAAATTGTTGTATTTTTCTTTTCAAAAGTGTGTATGTATGCACATCTATGTACTTGTGTCTATATAGAACTCTAAAACTACAAACACCTGTCAAAAATGTTGTACAAAAAATTACAAAATGTAATGAAAGTCTTGTCTTCTGTATATGAGTTTGAGGTGAAGCAGACTTTGCTAAATTTTTTGCATGTTTCAACTGGAGCAGTAGTGGTCTTAAAGGGAAATCAAATCACTATAAATACTTTAAAATGACTACAGGTACTGTAATCATAAAGGAATTTTAACAGAAAGTCAACAAGTTTTGTCACAGATAAATCAGAAGTTTAGTGATACTGCTACATCTGTATTTGAAATATAGGTTGTGTGACTTTTATATCATGACACCCTATGGCTAGAATTAACAGATTGCTAAATAACACAAGCAAAGCACAGTGCTGCATAGGTCTGCTAAGTAGTCAACTTTAGGAAAGAAAAAGTACTCTTCTGAGCAGGATTTTGAGGTTTGCTCACATAAATCCTTCTGAGGGGACTGGAAGAAATGATCAGCAATATGTTATCCCAAAGCTTCATTTCTGGTAAACTCTGAACTCCTTTTTAAATAAAATATGCTTGCTGGCTTCATTATGTAATGTACTACTCATGTGAAAGGCAGATTTAGTTCTAAATAAAAATATCATTTGGAAAAGAAAAATTCATTTAGGAAGAAAACTATTATGAAAGATTTTAGGGTTTCTAAAAATCACCTCTTTGTCCTTCTTTCTGGATAAACACATTCACTAAATTTGCTAACCCTTCACAAATAATCTAGCTTTGTTTCCAGAAACATCACTTAAAAAAAAAAAAAAAAGGAATTGACGACACACACACAAATTTTCAAGCTGTATTTCAACAGCATCACTATGCAAAACAGCCTCACATTACTTTAAAGAAAGGCTGCAGTCATCTCATACTGCTGCAAGTAAAGAGAGTGTGCTCATGACTCACTGCCCCTGCTTGGTTGCAACTCATCAGCACCAGCAGCCCTAATCTGCTCCCGGCCATTATGACCAGCAGCTCTGAAATATGGATTAGGTCTACCCTGAGCACTCCGTGCAGTGAGAGGACTCCTTGAGCCCTTTATTCCCTACAGAGCACCTGTGCAGGAGAATAAATCAGTGATGTGAAAGAAAATATAAAATCCTTCTCAGTAAAATTTGCAGATGACACAAAAGATAATAAAATGGTAAATACCAGGGAGTTGTCAGTTCCACAGATTGCATGGCAGTCTGGGCTCACCTGAGTAAGATGTATTTTAACACAGCTGAGCACAAAGCTGTCTATCTCGTGAGTAAGAGCACATATTCCAAACAAAGACAATATAATAACATAGAAAGAGGCATATGGATGGTGGTGGACAACCAAACTAATATTAGCCTACAGTACTATACCTGGGCTAGAGCAGTAGAAAAGATCCTATGATGTACAAGGAAGTAAACAGCAATAGGAAAGGATTATATAAATCACTACCAATGTCGAGACAGAGAATCTTTCTGTTTCAAAGAGCATGTAACAACATGGTTCTAGTTTATATCTGTAATCCCTAAGCACTACCACAGGAACAACTAATGGAGTATACCAGGAATGCTTCATCAAACAGCTACAAGAAGTTTTCAAATTCTGGAAAACTTTCCTTGCTAAGAAGAAGAAACCTGTGTCAAAGAGGAGGATAAACAATCAGCATATTACTGTCCACAAATATCTAAATGGTGGGTAAGAACTGAGGAGCATCATAAATATTAAAGAAGGACTTTGCAGCTGCTTAATGCTGGATTTGGTATGTTTCTGCTACATAAAAGTTAGAAAACTTCAGATTAAAAATAAGAAACTCTAACTGACAATAAGTAGGGCTCATCTAAAGAAAGTCAGAATTTTCTTTCACCTGCAGTTCTTACAGCCAGCATTTTCCTTCTATAAAGAACGAGAAGTTGCAAGATTGCGTTACTAAATTACATTGTTCTTCTAAATCAAAAGATGGTGAAGAGTTGGAACTTTACCTTTCAAAAGCTTACGTAAAATGCTCCACGATAGCTTTGTTACTGCAATTCAAGGCACTTAAACGAGCTTTAGGGCAGTTATTTGGCTAGCTCCATATATTTTGGGGATAATTATTTCGTCATCCCAAGCTGTGGAAGGGTCATTTAAATTGTTAATAAGACAAATGAACTTGTTATCTTGCTCAATGATTCCTCAAGTAACATTTTTTTTATACTTGGTATTAATTCTTCTGTATTTCTGCAAAGCAGCGAGTTACTGAAAGAGCATGGGAAAAGCGAAACCTTGCTGAATACACTAAGTAGCTCAGTCACTGATAATTTGAATTGATTTCTCCATTTCTGAAACCAGTAACATGACCCAGAAAGAAAGATGAAAAAAAAAAAATCAACACCATCAAAAAGTAAGAAAAACACAAAATAAAAACAGACAAAGAATCCTTCATACCTGAAAGGAAAATGAAACGCACTAGCAATTTCTGTAGAATACTAAAAAACATATCTTAACAGGGAATTAGCAGACTGTGACTAATATCCTATTGAAAGGGCGTGGTTAAGGGACCTGAACACCCAGCCAGTTTAACATGGATTGCACGCAAGACAGCAAGATGTAATTGCCTAATTGGTCAATCGACCAATACTAAATTCACTTCAGGATTTAACTCAGAATAGATATTACAATTAGATACTGCAAGGCTTAAGTGAATCTTCAAAATTTGTATCGAACTATGAACTGAATAGTGTTCTGTAAAGCTAAACATGACCCTGTACCATTCAGTGGAAGAAAATTTTCAGGTAATGTGCATACATTGCACCTATTCTCTATGCAGGCTATGTTCCATTAATCTCAAAGTAAGATTTTAAAGCCAGTGCAACATCTAACCGTGCCATAATAGAAACAGAAGTACAATAAAATTTGTGTTATTGAAAAATTATATGTTTTGAGTGCTGTTCTCAAATGTTCCAATCAACCAAGGATTAGATGTTCAACTTAATGCTAGCCAGTGACCATTAATCATTTTAAAGTGGCACCGCTAATCTCATTTCTTACCCAGAGAAAGTCGACTCTCATATTTTATATGTAAGAAGACCTTGGTTCACTTTTGGATGCTTTGTAAACTTGGTTAAAGACTCTTTCTTCCTGCGAAACATCTAGAACAGTTCAGCACAGAGAATCCACAGATATGCTCAAAGCTACACAAAGATGAGAGCAGATGTAGGCAGCTGTAACAGGGATAAAATTTTGCCATGCAGCCTCACATTAAGGCTGTAAGAATCAGGTGATTTATATTAAAAAGACTGTTACATGGGTTAGCAGTGGCTTGTCTGCCTTTTGCTGATAGAGAATGAATTATGTTATTAGCTTTCAATATTTTCTAAGAAGAGTTCAAATTTATGAAGAGGAGATGCATGGAATCTTCTTCAAATACACTTGTTAAATTCACATTGCAAGGATAAAAATCAAGATACACAGTGAGGGAACACCACTGCTAGGAAAAATCCACTGTGCAAGAAGATGGGGGCCTCTCTCTTATTTTACTAGGGTAGATCAAACTAAATAGCAGCTTCTTAGGTATATTCTCTTCTAGGTTGACCACTAAACGGGGGATACTGAAACGACTGTTGCGAAAAAAGCTTGTGTACCCTACAGCATTAGCTTGAATGACAGCCCTGTTGTCCTAAATGTTACACGTCATTCCTGCAGCCAATACGTGATGTGAGAGGAGGCTACTATATCCTTTCCTCAGCTATATGATAAGCCAGGATATAGAAATAAAAAGTGTGGAAGTCCTACATCTCTCTAAGTCAATTTATGTGCAACACCACAACTAAGAAATAAAAAGAGAATGACCTCTCAGCCCTATCAACTTCTCTTTGCTGCCTAAATGACAACACTTACCTGAACCAGCACATCCAGCCATAGGGTAGCCTGCAGGGGGTTTAACCCACTTTCACAAAGTGGTGAATCTTCACTTGGAACTCCTCCTCTGCAAGCTTTTTACTGCTTTGTCCACATTGAGGTGGTGATGAGCTCTGCAGACCACTTCAACAACATCAACATCTTCCCATGTTCTATATTTGGTAGAAGTCCCTCCCTAGAAACCTTGTGAGAGATATTTGGCCCATTAAAAGGTTTATACACTCATTTGTGTCATCTACCAGGGCCATGAGATTTCTTGGGCACACAATGCAATTCTGGTTTTGTTTTATCCATTTGATAAAAAAAAAAATCTTAATTTAAACCTCAGAGGCTGACAGGAATGGTTTAGGTTTGGGCCTCTTTTTCTCAGTTGTACAAATATTCACATGTTTGAGTCAACATATAGTCTGAGGGGAGCTTATTTTGGTCAGTTAAGTTTGGATGTTTTGAGCACTTACAGGCTCAGGATGATAATGTGCATATGACCATGCTACACGTTCCAGGACAAATTGCTCCATTTCTTAGACTGAAATCAATGAGCCTTCTGTTCTGCACTCATTTCACTAGCTCACAAAGAAGTGAAGGAAAAAGAGCTAATAAGACCATAGCTGTATTCCTGGGATTTAAACAAGTGAGGTGTTTTCCTCCCATATTTATTCCATGCTCTCAATTTCAGAAAAAAATATCTTATTGTAGAACTCTTCCCAATTCTTTATATTCCTGAAGAGAGATAAGATCTTTAAGTCTATTTAATATGGACAGGAAAATATGAGGAAAAGATTAATTTTCCATCCTTGCTTTGGAGTTTGTAGACAACAGCCATCAAACCGAGAATTTCCTCTCACATTCCAGGTGATACTCTGAAGGGACACTTTATGAATGGAATGACTTCCAGGCTGAGCAAAAAAAAGTCCTGAGATATCCTCTGTTAGTACACAACAGAGACTCCCTGTAGACAAGAAAAAACAACTACCATTCCTGACATACCATTACTCCTCATAATTTAGCAACAAATAAAACTGGAGCAAGAGCAGTAAGCAGTGCTCCTCTTTGGCTATCTCTGGAGATCATCTACCTGGGCTTTGTTCACTGTTTGACACTCCATAAAGGTGAACAAGAGTGCAAACCATGGGTTTCTGAGCAAGCAGAAGAAAAGATTTTCAAGCTAGGCAAGAGGGAAAATACTTGGCAGTTTGGTTATAGTGAAGTAACTAGAACTGAGCAAGAAATACTCCTTTTTGTGGTCAATTTTGTTCAACATCACAAAAGCAGACTCTGGACATTCCTGGCTATGGCTGCAGGGATTGGAAAAGAAAAAGGAAAAGATCCAGGAGTTGATGGACAGTAATTGACAGGCTTTGGATTTTACCTTCATAGCTCAAGACATGTCATCTACTCCAAAAAAACACAATGGTAAAGTCTTTTAAGGAAGTTTGAAGTGTTAGTCTCTATTGCTAGTGAACACATTTTGGAATCATTTTCAGGCTTTAAAGCTTTCTAAAAAGCATATTTACATGCTCAGCCACCTAAAACACCCTAGACCCATGACAACCACAGTGGTGAGCAATGGGGAAAATACATACATAAACTAAATAAATAATCGGTTCTTTTGCCAACAGCTTTTGAATCTGTGCATTCCACTCTGTTCCAAATGGAGTACCTAATAGCAGCTATGAGAGTCAATTGCAAGAGAATCATATGTAGCCTAGAGGGATCTGTACTAAAATATTTACTATTTTGCCCATTTTATTTATATTAGCTAATGCAATAATTAGTCCAGCTCCTCAGAACAAAAAGCTTTTTGCATTTTCTTTTTTTTAATTAGTAGTGTAACCTATTTACTAATCTACACCTTTAAGAACTCTTATGACTTATTTCTAGTATGTGCTAACCAATAAGATTTGACTAAAAAGGTTGTGTCCCCAAATGTTTTCTGAAAAGTATTTCCAGAGTAGGTGGTCATGGTACGATTCTTTCAAATTTTTTACAGAAAGGATCAGAATACCTTGATTTTGACTTCTAAGTAGCTTTACCCAAAATATCTTCGGTAAGTACATAGAAAAGGATAAATCCACTAGGTAACAATTGAGTTTTAAATTTAACTAGAGAAAAAACAGTCAAGTTCCAAAATCTAGAGTTTTGTATCCCATCCTATTCTGTATGGCCAGTCCTTAAAATGTCTTTAACTCTCACAATAAGTAGCTTGCTGTTTTGTGTCTTGTCCAGAAATTATCTACAGGAAAAAGGGGGGTCAAACTGCACTTTCTGTTGACCACCAGTGGCCTTTTTACATCCATTCTCCCATCCCCAACACAATACGGGGAGAGGCTGATGCTGCGTAAGAGGCGCACATGAACATCCAGTACCAAACATTCATATGTCTTGTAGCACTAAAGTACAAGCTTTAAAAATGTCATGAAAATAGCTTGATTTTTTTTTGTCTTGACTAGTGAGAAGTTTTCTTGTTGTATCATTGGAAATAAATTACTATGGGGAAAAAAAAAAATCAAAAACATCCATTGGACAGAAGACAGAAAGAATGCCTCAGAGAACTTAAAGAATGTGGAAGAAATAGCAAGAGAAAATTTCACTAATCAAAAAGCACTTTATATCTTCCGTAGAAAGATCTAGCCAGTAGTTTTCCAACATAAACCACGCTTTTTGCAAGTGAGGTGAACTGGGCTATAATGTTTAAAAATTCACATTTCAGGAATGACAAAATATCAAACCGTTTCATCACCAGTCTGATTTTTGGTTTTTTGCCTTTTTCAAAAAGCTATTTAGCCAATAGCTATTTACAACTGTATACCTACTTGTAAGCAAAAAAATCTACTATTCCATTTTATGGTGGTCAGCACAGCTAGCTGGTTTTAACTATACTGAATATAAATTCCACCCAAATAAAACAGTTAAAATTACCGTCTACATTGCAGCATTCGCAGTCAAGGCATCACTGTATTTAACACTCATGACAAACTGTGCCAAGTTCTCTTATTTCCATGAAGTTCCAAAATCTTGAAGTTGTTCTAAAAACTGATATAAATAGTTCACAACAAATCTGCTTCATACATTTAAACAAATGAATACATTTTTACGCTTACTGAACTGAAGTTACAACAGAAGTAAAATCACTGAAATTAAGTTCTATGATGACATGTAAAACCGTGCTAGATCCAGACTGTTGCAGTTATCCAGGACACTGCCATTCTTTGGAAAAACAGAAGAGAAAAAAAAACATCAAAAATTCAAAAAGTGCAGGAAGTACTTCTAAGTCAATGTAAAATCATAAATAAATATCATAACTCACACCAAACGTAGCCATTCACAAAAAAAAAAAGCCAAGAGAAGTCAGATTTTCATTTTGGCTCACCAAGTTACATTGATGCTGTAGTTATACTGAAAAATATAGATTTCCCTTTTCCTCTTATTTCTGTACACCACAATGATACTCATCACTTACACTGAAGTAATGACTTTACTGATGTGACCATATCTATTACTAAAGGAACAGATTCAGGAAATAAGCAGCAGGTTATGGAATAAAAAGGGGGGATGAAATAATATGACCTTAAAAAAATATGATGACTGCCCTGCCAAAGAAACATCATGTTGCAACGCAGAGTACAACTGATTTGTAGAAGTTAAGGGGGTTTTGGAAAATGAAATCTGTTAGACACAATGATAACACTGGGATACAAAACAAGAATACAGTTGGAGAGTGAAAAGTAAACACTAAGTGATAGAAAGCAGTTTCAAAATCCAGTGAGATAACAGAAAATTCATAATGCATTTCCAATATATTAATACAAAATCATCTACAATATACCTATCAAATCTATTTCTACATAGAACTGAAAAGTATATATCATTAAATCCTGACTACAGTAAAACAAATTTGGCATAGTAAAACTAACAGAAGTCAAGCACACTGCATTTGCCTGCCCACAGCAATAGGACTTTTGTCAGAAGCATTGGTTAACGATCTTGAGTTACACACAAAAGCAGGCTCTGTTAAGGCAATGGACAAAGGCAAATGACTGCAAAGCAAGAGGACTCAACTTCAATTTAACTGTCCTGTAAGGTACATACTAATTAGCTGCGAAGCTATGAAATCCTAGCTAGCATGTTAAGTCTGCTACATGACAGTATAATTTGACTTCTTAAAGGATTATGCAAATTACAACTCATCATTCCATTACACAACTGAAAAAAGTGACAGCTAATTTATACATAGCACACCTTTCAAATCCCTAAGATGTGAAGCACCTGTGCAATACATTTTGCCTAGATTTTCTAGTGTATACATTCTTGTTTATTACACTGTACAGAAGCATACCTAAGAGATTTAGTAAAGTCTTAGGTTTTTTAATTTGCTTTTTACCTTTTAGAGCACAATCTCAAAGAATTAAACAACATATTTGTCCCTGCTGTAGAGGTTTTGCACACAAGTGGATGTGTACGGTTTCAACACACGTGTCATTTCTGAACAGCGGGAGAGCACGAGCACTAAATGCACGAGCTAGAGGCAAGACTCACACAGATTTCAACATACTTCTGGTAGGTAGATTCACAGTAGATTCCGTCATATCGGTAGATTTTCCTACATTCTGATTGGTTGGGCAGAGGATGCTGGACAGTTATTCTGTAGAGGCATCAAAAACAGATAGACATGACTAGAGGTTCTCTACAGGTAACTGTAATGCAGGACAAATCAGTATGTTGAAATTGCTTTTTGTTCGTTTAAATTAAACACCTTTCTGATCTCTTTAAATCAACTGCCTTGTGCACATAACATTCAGAGTTTCCACTTCTCAAAATTTGCACTGAGAGTAAACTAAACTTCCGCTTTCCACAAGAACAGTATTTTTTTTCCCCCCATCAAGTAAACGTTGAAGAGGTAAAGAATTTTATGAACCAAATTGATACTTCACACAGTTTGTGTATATACAATAGTGCTTATAAAATTGATTATTTTTTACTGTTGCAATCCTTCCTCAGGCAGAACATCCATTTATATCAGCTAGGAGTTTGTCCAGACAAAGACCAAATAACCCTCCAATTTAATATGTCAACAGCAATTCTCACATTTGCGCAGAATGAGGATGTTGTGGCATTATGAGGACTGTGATTGAAGGTGCTCAGCACCATCTGAATAATGCCATATGTTCTCGGATCGACTGAAAGAAAATGAAAGTGATTGGCAGCAATCAGGAGGTGCACAGCATCTTGTAAAATCAAGCCCTAAAAGATTTGTCAATCATTCTATTATTCATCCCTCCCCAACTCCCTGTTAGCAGAAAATATAATTTGGCTATAAAAATTCAATGTTGTTTTTAAAATATACTTTGGAATTGCACACAAAACAGTACCCACCAATTTTCTTTTTTCATTATTTTTCCTCCCTCTTCTCTGGAATAAAAACACATTTTAGATGCTTTTGTATCTTCCACAAATTAATACCTTTTTCCCTTTTAATATAATGGTAGTTCCCTAGAGTAAGCATAAATTATTTGAGAAATTTTACACATTTTTCAAATGTAGAATTTTATGCTGTGGAATTTTTTTTTTTTAAATAAGTATCCTTGCCAATACAGAATGTTGGTTTGTTTTTTTTTTACAGTATTACATCTATATAACTTTAAGCTAGTTTTGTTTTTTAAAATCGCATATTTGTTTCAACAGTAATTTGAGAGAAAAAAAATTAGTTTCATTATCCAGCAATGAGCTTCACAGGAGAATGGAAAGTTATCTAACTGTGGAAACTGAGGGGTTTCCTCAATAATACTGCACCTACACAGAGTGGCAAGTGCACTTCATGTCTTAACAGCCTCGTTTAATTTGGAAACCTAGTCTGAGCATGCCTCAGCACTGTTTTCAGCCCATAGGAACCCACATGCAGGAAGGAGAAGACAACTATGTGATGAAGGCAGGACCAAACACCTTCAAATTCTGGCATATTCCTGCATTCAAGGCATCAACAGAAATACTTCTTTATTTTGATACCGAAGGCCTTTAAGTTAGATGCCTGAGGACCACAGGCAGTGTATGAGGAAAGCTAAGTATCTTAAATGGAATTTGCAACACAACTGCTAACTGCAGGGGAACCATTCATGCTGGTATAAAAGAAATTCAGGAGAGGAAAGCCTTTTCTATGTTGTTTGTGTCCAAGAGACACAAATGCCTCAGTCTAGGTCACCCAGAAATGCCTACATCCAAGTGAATTCAAACCTCAAAATATTCAGTGTACCATCACACTGGCTGATCCACACTTCAACTCCCTCACTATTTATTTATTTATTTTAAGGCTAGAAGAGATGCCTGTGTTCAGATGGCTTCAGTAAAGACATGGGAGAACTAGGCTCTTCATGCCTCTCAGCCAGAGGAGGTTCAAACATACATCTGCCACAGCCCCAGAGATTACCATAGACTCCTTGATAACACTTGCTCTAAAGCAAGGGACATGTTAACTCTTCCTGCTAAAACAATGGTACTTATACTCTCAGAAAAGAAAAATAATAGAATTTACATATATATACACATCGATATACAGATATAAATAAAATCGGGATACATTGGATGAAGAAAGGGAGCCAGTGAGAGCACATTATATTAAGAGTCATTAAAAAAAAAATGCATAAGCAGTCCTTGCGAAAACTATGAGAATCCTTCCCAGATGAGTGCCCTCATCACAGGGCTTCAGAATTATGCTCTTTCTTCCACTGGTTCCCTGGCCAAATGAACCTTGAACAGCAATACTGATTATTGCTATTATTTGAGTAGTTAAACAAGTGGAGTAGAATATGGCTCACTCCAGAAAACCTTATTCTGAAGTACTTGTGGCATTCTTCTGGGAAGTGGAAGATGTGTGCTTGAACACCCTTGTGACTAAATAGGTCCTAAATAAGTATTCACTGCACCAACCTAGTGCAGAATACCTGTCGGCCAGGTAAAACCTAGTTGGATGTGGTCCTGGGCAACCCACTCCAAGTAATTCTGCTTCTCCAACCCAGAGGGGTTGGACAAGAGGTCACTTCCAACCTCAACCATTCTGTGATTTAGGCCCAGATCAGAGTTTTGGACTGTGAATCCCAACCCTGCTTTAAATCGAGGCAGAATTTTAAATCTAGCCAGAATTAGGTGCCAAAACCGAAACGGGGAAGATATTATGACACAGAAGTGGTTTTTTGGAGAGTGGGGGCATGAGGTATGCAGGTTTTGTTTTTAAACTACAAAATATATGAGGTTTTATACACAACATAGGAGCTGCTGTGGATCCTAGTCAGAGGGAAATAAGTCTTCCTTTGCACTGTATCGGGTTGGATTCCATTTCAAGAGCCAAGATCCTATGACCCTTTCTTTGGGACCTAGCCCTTGCCCAATGCTTGCTAACAATTTAATTTGAAGAGATTTTACTCTCCTCTATCCCCCCTCTGCTGCAACAGAAATAAAAATAAATCATATCCCAAAACTCCCAGCCAAATAAGACATCAATGTAAATCTCCTGAAATCCCACTGACTTCATTGAGATTGCATGGCATTTAAATTAGCACAGAATGGGGCCTATTATGCTTAACCTGAAAAAGCAAACAGTCCTGAGACACCACGGAATACATTTCAAAGTGCATACTGGGTTTTTAACTATGCAGCTATCACCCAGAGCAATGCCTTGGGGAAAGAAAAAAAAATCCTGTATTTTCTTGTATGATGTTTGTCTTTTATTGTTACGTTTCATTTTAGCATGGTAAGTATATTTCCATAAATGAACTTCTATGCTGAATAAAGACTGTTTGAATAGTTTATGTATTTATAAGCTACCTAACACCATCATACCCATTTGCATTCTGTCCTATGCACTTTAGCTGCTATTTATTAGATTAACATTTACAATTAATTATCATCTGATAAATATGAGGCTGTGGGTCAGAAATTAAGACTACCTCACAGAACAACTTATTCAGGATTCCCCACAAAAAAAAAACCCACAACAACCCAACAAAAAAAAAGGCAAACAAGAAAACAAAAAAAAAAATCCACCACACAAAAACACGCTACACAAACTCAATAAAAGCAAGTAGCAAGAATTACTGGCTACAGTAAAAAAAAGTTTATAAGACAATCAGTCTTCGTTTGAGGTTTTCTACCCTCCAAAAATTTTTTTAGAAAATCTTCACCAAATTAATTTTGCTAACTTGTTTTAGCACATTATGTCAGCTGATAGAGTTTATCTCTCAGGTTCCACATACAAAATTGATTTGGCTCAAGATAAAACCATATATTGGCTATTTACTCTGGGTACTGTATATTCTTGTTCTATTTTATGCTTTGAAATTGATTTCTTATATTTTCTCTGTATTAAAAATTAGAGCGCTGAAGAGTATTTGAGTCTGATCAATTTGCAGTGGTTAGCTCACCCCTACTTCAGTTGAGTTTTGACTAGTTTGAGAAACAAGCACAGCTCTTTATATATGCTTGTAGACAGAGGAAGAGTTGCCACTCCATGGTAATAGAGGCAAAAATGAGGTTTAAGTTATGACTATCTAACTCTGTGGTACAAAAGGTTATTTTCCAAAGAAGCTAGAAACACAGCAGACAAAAATGCCTACAAACACCGCATGAAACATATTTTACTTAATATTTGTACCCTTTATTCCTGGGGGGGGTGGTGCTGTAAGAAGGTGATGCTGGGTACACTCTCACACCTGACCTTGGTTCTTAGAGGTTACATATTTGGCCTAAAAAGTTCACAAGTATCACTTCGGATGTGAAAGGATTATAAACTGCTGTGTTTGCACATCAGACAGCTCATCTTCCTATCTTCATGTGTCACTAAACTCTAGACGTACAACTCGAGGTGGAACTTAAGTGCATTTACATACATGTGGAACGTGTAAGCTATGACTAATTTTAACTCACAGGGCAGAATTTAAATAATTAGTTACAAGAAGTCAAACTAAGGGAAAAAAGGAGGAAAGAGATGGTTAGAGGCAGAGTAGTAAATTGTTCCATTTTTGCAGGTAATCTAAATGCAAACTAGAAGCAACTTATCATGAGAATGGATTTTCCACCATCTGGTCAAATAACAGGGGATTTGTCTAGTGGCAAGCAAAGAATGGAATGATGTGAGAAAGATTAGCGGGCAAGTCCTACAGTTGGCTAAAATGTATTTTGTGCAAACAAGAACAGATGACGCCTTAACAATTACACCTGTCAAAAACTCCAGAAAGCAATCCATCTCTGAACAGCCCAGTTGAAAACAGGCTAGTTCATAACAAAATGAATTTTTTTAAACAATTGCCAGCCATAACAGTTTGATGCATGACAAGCTTAGGAAGTCGCATTCCACATACAACTCAAACCTTAACTAACTGGACCCCGCTTTTCTCTGATAAGTAAGATATTAAACTATTTTAAAAAAATAATGTTAAGTGAAGCAATGCAAATAGCTAACAATCTTGGAAAGCAAGGAAATTCACAGTTAAGGCTGGCTTACAGGTAGAGACTCTATAATTCCAGTATGTCCTATGTGAATTGGTACAACAAGGCTATTGGAAAAATGCCCTTTTTGTGGCAGTCAAAAATACCAGACAGTACTTTGACCAGCATGTCTTGCACAGAATTTACACAGTTCCTAGAATTAGTTCTTTTTAAATATAGATACAAAGCCTTAAAATTACTACCTATATACACTGCCAGGAGGGAGAATTTTAAGCAATAATGTTTTCTGTAGAAATCTGATTACTTTGTTTTTTCAGAAGTGATATAGTCTTAAGGTGCAAGAATATTTTACACCAATTCCAAGGTGACTTCCTTTAAAATTAACTCTGTTTATATATGTGTCTGATCTTTCAGCATTCAAGCTGAACATTTACTACTACAGTTTTTTAAAAGTCATAGTCCCCTAGAGAAGGTGAGGATTATGCTTCATAAATCTGTTTGGAATCAATGGTGAAAGACTGTCCTAGCAATAATGTTTTTTGCATTGTTTGGTCTCCGTCTTTCAAATACTCAAGCAGAACTTGTTTCTTCATTGAGCAATTTAAACAAAGGGATTTCATGAAAGTGTTTTTAAGTTACAGAAAGACAATCAGCAAAATAAGGGTGGTGTTTTTTTTCATTTAACTCCATTGTCTTCAAAGGATAACATTCCGAGTCAATTGGGTACATGAGCAAGCATGTATCAAGGACATGTAAGAACCACACACAAATTCTTCATGTTGGTATCAACAATTTAACATTCAGAACAAGTCTATAAATGTACTAAACTCAGAAATTCAATAATGCAAAAAACTTTTGAAAAATATTAGTTTTTTAGTCCCATACCCCCATCCTTGGTACCACAGCTACAAGTTCAAAAGGTAGGAGCCCAGTATGTCAGCCTGATTTCTTACTGAGATGAAAAAATTCTCAGATTTGGCAACATCTGTATTTAGAAGATGTTAGGAACCAGGTTACTCCTCTTGAAATTTCTGCTGGGTTCTTGAGCACTTTTAGGGGGATTTGGTAGGCTGCACAGAATAACTTATTCTCCCTCCCTTGCCTCACTTTGGCTGCATAAATTGTGGTAAGGTTCTGTTCTAGTGCTTAAAGTTATATCTGGTAATTTAATTTGCAGACACTGGGATATTTTTCCCATGAAATATTTGAAAATAAGCCAGAAACTGTTCTATATCTTCTTTTTTTTTTTAAAAAAAAACAAAACCAAAACTTTGTTCCTGTCTTCTAAGAATTCCCAGATAATTCTTGTCAGAGATCAGGGTGTTACATTCAACCCCGTGTTTCTTTTTTTGCTTCTTTTCCACACCTGCACAGAGTAATATACTTTTTCAAGCTTGTAGTAGTGAGAGGCTCTCCAGCATGAATTAGAGCTTCCTACTTCAGATTCGGGAAATGCGTTCTGAACAGTTTATCTCCTCTGTTCTTACCCTGTGAATATCAATATATTAACATTGCTTCCAGAAGACAAGTTTGTTTGTTTTTTCATTGAAAACTGAGGGAAGAAGAGTGTGAGGGCCCAAATTCAAACAGCTATAGGTCTTATGTTTCCCAGGCCCCAGGGTAACATAAGACTTGGGTGTCCATCAGACTATATTAATCTGATTCAAGGTTTCTAATTACTGTTCAGAATAAGACAAAACTTAAATGATATCAGCCATTAAAATAGAAGATATTACAGAACCACAGATGTATTTAGAATTTCCAAATTAAAACTTGTGTCACTTTCTTTGCCTTGACCTCTGATCAGTTTTTCCCCTACATTACTTCAGCTTTCCATGTATTCCCACATCCTCTTTCCTTACTTTCTTATTTGTCTTGTTTTTGTGCATAGTTAACTTTAGAATGAGGTCCTACCACTTTTTTAAAAGAATTTTTCTTTGAAGCTACACATAGAAGTAACTCTAGCGGAGTAGTTATATTCATACTTTTTTTTAAAATGTTAAGTATTTTAAAGTTAAAACAGAGGATCTGAAACAAGATTCCATCCTACCATATGACAGCAGCTTGAATGATAATAAGCCAAAGAGAAATGTATACAACCACTTTACTGATTTGACCAGTGCCAAGGGAGGATGATCTACGTGGGCCTACTGTCTGACACTTTGGTTACTCCTGACATCACTTGAAGAAAAGAGGAGGCTGAAGCAGTCAGAACACTACTAGAACCACCCCTCATTTCAAACCCTAGTAGGTATACTAGTTAGGAGAAAAATATGCTTTCCATACAATCAAATTTCCAAGCAGGATGCAAAAGGATTACAATATTCTCTTAGAATCAAGTCAAGACACAAGGAACATCAGTGAAGGCAGGAAAGAACAGGTAACAGCTCAGAGGCCCCACTGAAATCTATGATAGAATACCATTGATATGGACCTTTCTCTCTAGAAATAAGTGTCCCTTATGGCCCATCTGTGTGTTTGCCCAAGTTCTATATGCATGTCCCCCGTCCTTACTGCAGTGTGAAGTAGGACACCTGAATAGAAAAGCAGCAAGGCTTTGGCTGAGTTGTACGCATGAGCCCCCTCTCATCATAACATTCAGGGTTGGCCTCTGCTGGTGAAACTCCTTCTAGCAAAACTGATAATAATCTCATGTATCTAGAAGGACTTAAAACTCTTTCTAGGACACTGGACTATTACATAAAATAACCTGTATATCCAGCCTGTCTTGTTTGTGGGTGTTTTGCTGGATTTTGACTGTAAGCAGCACAGTCTGCAGCAATTATCCACATTGATTATGCTAGTTGTGACTGATGCTTTGCTGTATTTCATAAGCACATAATGTAAGAACAGCTTTGAAAAAACACCTGCCCTGAGGTTAAGATTATTACAAAAGTCAATCCAGTTAGTAGTTGGTTAATATCTACCTTAATACACATAGTCCTATTGCTTTAAAAAAAAAACCAAAAACAAACGAACCAAACAAAAAAACAACCCACCACTCAAAAAAACCCTTGGGTCCATCTCCTGCTGAAACGGTCCTCAATACTTCAACAAACGTCAAATCCTTTTCAAATCTTTCTACAGTACTGATATCCAGGATGTAGAGGGCAATGAACTTCAACACTTAATCATACAGTGCAGGGAGGGAGATTGAGCACATCTTTGTATTCTTAAATTGTCAACTTTTAATTTTACTTTATAACTGTTTGCATCTCCCATTATAAGCATAGTAAACAGGAGGATTTTGTGTATATCTGTTAGTATTTTGTATGTCATTCATTTCTCAACTTATTTCTCTTGGTACTTACCCAATCTCCTCAGTCCCTTCATGTTAAACACAAATAATTTCTGTTGCTTCAGACTGTCTACTCTTGCTCTTCTTCACAGTGATCAGAACTGAACACATTATTCCCCTGATGCCATACCATCAACCTATATACCACAATATATTTGTTGCAATGCTTACACTATAGTATCATTAGATGCAATTTCAATACTATTTTCTACCCCACCCCTCAATATAACGTGACATTTTGTTTGCTTTTATGTTTAGTTTTGAACACTAAAGCAAAGATTTTCACTGAGCTGCCCACAGTGACATCCAGGTATAATTCCTCTAGGTTATAGTTAATTTAGAACCCAGCAATGTGTATGAGTAGTTCAAACTGTTTTTTCCAATGTGCACTACGTTTCATCTGTCAGCAATGAAACACTTGCCATTATGCTGCCTGTTAGCTCAGTGAGGTGCCTCAGAAGTCCCTCATAGTTTCTTCTAATCTCTACAAAACTAAGCAGAAGTGAGTTTCTTCCACATCTTATTCCGTTTTTAAAAAGCTTATAAATGCATCAAGTTTTCCTCAGAAAAAAATCATAATGGGGAAAATTTCAAGAAACTTCTGATAGTCAGAAATATCACACCATTTTTTCCTCATTCTCATTAATATTTGATAACAAATTTCTAATAGATTAGAAAAGGTACCATTTTCAAGCATATAAAAATCACCCTTGTTTCTTCCATACATTTTAGTTTTAAGCTTTTTTTTATTTCAAATAAAGTGAATGTTTTTTTGTAAAGAGAACAAAAAAATTTTTTCAAGTTAGTTTTACTTGTACTGTTATGGGGAAAACCAAAAGGTTTTTTTAAAATGCTTGGACCCTCATTTTGCTGTTTTCACTAAGAATAGAATCAAGAGCAGAACCAGACCCATAGAGCTAAATGCAATCTTCAGTCCATAATCTAAGAGATCTGTAAAGGGTTGTATGTTTCATTCTCTGAAGTCCTTGTCCTCAGTATATTAAGTATTTCTTGTTGGTGGGTTCATATAGTTACTGCTCATCCATTTCAACTAACAGTATCTCCTAGGACAGCATGATGTGGGGGAAGTCTTAGGCAGAGCTCTGCAGAACACAGGGGCAAATATTTCTCCTACTGCATGTCAGTACTAAAAAGTTTTTCAACTCCCTCAGATAAGGGAATAGGATTTGTCCAGTTTAGCAGGTTTACCTCTCTTTTTTTTTTTTTTTTGAAATAACTAATAATTTTGCTTCCAAAACCTTTATGTGAACTCCATGCTGTCATTTTGATGTTTCTGTTTTAAGAACGAAGAGTAAACAGGTAAAATTCATAAGTAATATCTTAACACATGTATTCTATTCATTATAGCAATTAAATTTACAGAGGTAGGGAATATACTCCTGAGAACAAGCTTCCCGAAGTTTGACTTGGGCTGAAGCCAAAACATTTCAGGTTTAGTACTCAGGAGTATATTTAGAAGATAAATTGCTTGATATCAGATTTTGGGAAAGGTAGAATTAGCATCAAGTCTTGTTGCACAGCTATTCATTGGAGAGGACATACACTATATTACTTGCTCATACAATAATAATTAGAAAACCTCTGGCTAAGGGAATTTAATAAAATGTTTGAAAAATGCTGTTTGGGAGTATTCTTTGAAAGTGAGAAATACTCTCCATTTTTACGTTAGCATACTGTTGTGCTGCTTCAAAAAGAACGAGCACTATACAGTCTTGTAAATCTCTCACCATTAAAACAGATTATTCCTGTGAATAGGAGACCCCTATTATTGATCTTGAACTTCTGAGTGACAAGAAAAGTTCTTGAACCACTTTGTGGCAATTCCTCACAAAATACACTCTGGCAAAAAAGATTACGTACAACTAAGATTGCATTTACAAGGAAAACAACAGCAGCAGCAACATGAAAATATGAGTTACTTATTTTCCCTTTGCTTACTTGTGGATTAAGTTTTTGCAGATGCTGAACAGACGCCTGTAGACGCGCGGAAGCGTGCCCGCACACCACTCACGTGCACACACCTGAACAGGAACTGAAGCCTAAGCAACAAAAATTTGCCCTCCTGTTTTGCAAGTGCAGTTTCCATTATGGCTATGATAACTATGATTTTTATGCAACACTATAAGCAACCATATCAGCTTGTGCTTGTTGGCAGATAAGTGAATGGGGATATTATTCCTTTAAACTACACTGTCGTGCACATACCTATTCTTTAATATTGGGTTGAGCTGAATGTATTGCATTATGTTCCTTCATCCACATTTAAAGTACAACATGTTTTAAATTTTTTAAAAAAAACCAAAACAAAAACCAAGCAGCTAAGAGAGATCAGTCTAAAATTAATGAAGATAAGCCCAGAGCTGTACAGGAACACATAGATGTTGTTTAGCAGTCCAAAAGGATGACATTACTGTTAAATAAATGATCTCAGTAACTAGTGCTCAAAAATACAAACTCCTCATTGCCTATTGCCAATTTGGACCTATTCTGAAAGGCACCTTTTTCATATACACCTCTGTGTGAACAGTGAGTGAAAACATAAGGCAATCTAAATGTATTAATGGAGAGAAAACAGCTGGTGGCACTGAAAGCCTCAGAGAGTATTGCAGTAGAACGTTGTTTTTTTTTTTTTAAGAAGCATTTCAACTTGCTTAGAAGAGAAGAATCAAAAAAAAATCCCAGCAGCACCACCTGTTTACTTCATTTTTGATTCCCAGTTACCTGCTTCCTATGAGCCCATTGAGGCATGTTTTAAGAGAACTCTTAAAACAGTTCGATGGTTTTGTTTTTTGGGGTTCTTTTTGGTTTATTTTAATACTGCTACCAGACAATGCTACTGCATCAGTAAGTACATCTTCAATCCCTACATTGTGACAACATAACTATATTTTGGAAATGTAGTGAGTTTTTACACACCTTAAGTTCTCCAGATAAAAGTGACAGTGATAGTAAAACTCTAACACTATAAAGATAATTGGAAAATGTTCTAAACAGATATTGCTTAAACAGATATTATTTCAGTAACATACTACTTAGCCTGACACCAGTGATTACCCAAACACTCTTATGGTTCTTTTTATTATACAGAGGCCATTATTATACATCTCTCCCCAAATTCTCATGATATAAGAAATGTAAGCAACAGCTGGAATGAGTGCATGAAGGAGCAATATAAGAATTAGATTACTTATATAGTTAAGTATTGTTAAAATATGTAAAGACAGCAATATTTTCTCTTACTAATTTCACTGTAAACAGTTTCATAAATAAGTGAAATCCAGACAGTACATTTATCATTACAGGGTTTTAGCATTGCTTAGTAAACTATATTATGTTGAAAGCTGATTTTCACTTCAATCATAAGGCCAAAATTGCTATAGTTACATTTTTGTTTTGGGAAAAAGAAATGCAGAGGAATACTCCGTTAAGATCCATTCATTTCATAGCAGTAGTCCATGGATATTCTATTTCCTAACACAAAATTTTGGAAAAATGAATGCTTATCCAGCAGCTCATGCAGCTTCTTGATTTCAAAGCTAGTAAAGGCTATTAAAGTAATCTAGCTAAGAGCACAATAGACTTCTTGGTGCAAGCATAAATGCCCATTATATTTTCAATTCGTCTTTGCTTTCAGTAATCCTCTGGTAAATCATGCTCAGAAATAAATAAATAAAACTTAAAAATGCTGATATTTCCTGAGTTGCTATTAGTTATTAATCAGGAATGCAGAATGCTTTTCCTCTGTTTCGATTTTTTCTTTTTAAGCAACGGATTTGATTTTGCTTAGTTTTGCAACAGCTTTAAAACATCTTAGTTCAAAAACAGTCCCCTTCTTCTGAATGTACACATCATCCAATACATTTTTTCCTTTGAAAATTCAAATGTTTGTAAAAAAAAATTAATCATACCATATTAGCCAGTGATAACGTCAAAGAAAAACATTCTTCCACTTAAAAATAGCATGAATAGTCTTCTGAAGTGTTTGCTACATTTCTCCTCTTCCATAACAACATAAACTTTATCAGATATATTTAGGAAGAGAAGTCCTGCGTCTTCTCAGTGAGGAATTATTCTGGCTGCACACATACTGTACATGTTATTGAAAACGTTTAATAATAGAAGACCATGCACTTTCATGTAATTCATAATTAGAAGATGAGTACAATTTCATTATTTAAAATCAAGCCTTTGTTATCAGCACCAGTTTTAGACAGAAGCTGAGAATCATTTGTGAGCTGTGGCAGACCCAGACTGTTCAAAGCAATCGCTGTTCAGCGTGAAAGCTGCAATGGAGGTCACAGAACAGGTCAGGAGGAAAGATAGTGTATCGATTTCACACCAGGAATAGAGGCGAAGCAAGGGCCCACTGTTGCTGCATGTGATGTATTTCACTTCAGTTTAAGGCACATTTCATTCCAATTCAGGAGGGGGTGGGGAGCAAAGGGTGAGCAGATTTCACACTGAATCATGATGAATTCTGGACTCATGTATTCCAGTAAATATCTCCTATCCTGACATTAAGTATTTCTATAGCAGAGTGAATACAATCAAAATTAGACTACAACCAGATAACAGGAGAGGAGTCCGGAAAAAAAAAAAACAAAACTAAACAAACCAAACACACAAGAAACCCCCCCCCCCAAAAAAAAACCACAAAACACAAACCAGACAGCTAACCACAAACAACCTAACCAAAACCTGTAGAGGTCTATTGCCTCCCAGCTCCACACATACAAATGTTACCTCAAACCCAGAAAACTGCTACAGATGAAGTCTACTAATGAAACTGTATCTTGTTCCAATATTCACGCTGCTGAAGACAACTGTATACAATATTCTAATCTTTTATTAAAACATCATTAAGCCACATAAACCTAAAACAAAAGTCTTCAAAAACTAAAGGAAAGAAAGTCTGTTTGCTACACACACATGCAGAGGCATGCTCAATGCAAAGAAAATGCAACTCCTGACAAAATACAAATCAGCAAACATATGAAAAGGTGGTGCACAACTGTATTTTGCTTTATTTTCAAAATTATTTTCCAAATAACCCCGACTACTCCAGCAAAGCATTTTAGTGACTGTTTTATAGAACAGCACTAATGATTATTCATATTTTGTCACATAACATTAGTGGCCAGCTTCTGCCTCCCCTGTCCACTTTTTTTTGTTTTAATTAAATAAAAAAAAAAAATCAATTCTGATGAGTAAAGCATTAGGTGTAACTTGAGGGATATTTCTCAAGCTACTTGGATCACAGGCTAGCCTTGTTCAATTTTTTTTTTCCAACATGGGGAAACTGAATTTCCAGTACTTTTGCCCAGTTTGCTGAAAAAGCGTCAACCCCCAAACTGTTAAGATCACATACAGGTTAATGGTAAAACAGTAAGACCTGTAAGGATAAAATGCTCCTTCCCTCCCTCAATGTTACTTTGCATAATTTGTTCTTTGAAAAACTGCTGTTCTTTTGAAATGCTCTGACTCTGCTATTCTGGTGGTGACAATATTTTACAACTTTTCTAGATCTTTATACCGGCACCATAACATGAGCAAAATAGCCAGACACTGACACATTTCAGAACAAAAGGGGACTGTATTTGAGACTGCACAGAGATTTCCTATTAAATTATTTATATTAGTTCACTTCCACGTCATTATTTCTTTTCAACTGTTCCAAGGCATCAATGTCAACTTCTTGAACACTCTCATGAAAGCTTTGCTGTCATCAGGGTCTATTTCAGCATCCTTAATTCTGCATAAGGAATCGGTTACCCAGCAAGTCTCCAATCACAAAGGGCCAGATGCTCCTCTCTGCTACATGCTGGAGCTGGGCAGACGGGCCCCTCACCAAGACAGAGGAGGGCAAAAGGTGGCCGTGCAGTGTGTGTGTACTACTGGTCTGCTACGAAACAGCTGAGACTGTTGTGCATGAAGAGAAAAAAAAATTCAAACAGTGGCTATGGTTAACAAAGTGAAGTGATGGCAGAGATCAGCTACTCCATGCAGAATGATCCACAAGGAAATGTCATTAACTTGCACTGCAAAATTCCATCAGTTACCACTTCTCAATATTTCTTCAGCTTCTGTAATGCTGTGCTATAAGCGTATAGAAACCTTACACAGCCTTGAACAAGGCTTCAACGGATTAGCACCTGCTGGCTACGGACAAAGTCAAAACCCACTAATGCTATTTGATCTACAGACTCCTGCTGACACCATGCATCATATGATTCTTATCTCATCTGATATGTGAAGTATAGCTAAACTGCCTGTCATGGTTCCTCTCAGGAACATCCAAGAGCACGACGGTGCTTGGGATGGTTTCCTAAAGACCAGGAACTGTAGAGTAGCTGCAGACTCAGCTTCGTGAACAGAGGCCAAGAGGACAGACCTTTCTCTAGCCTCACATTGCCGGTATCCAGAGCTACCTCTTCCACCAAGAAGCAACAATGCGAGCACCAAGACAGTTTCATCTATTACTGGATTCCCAGATAGTACTTATAGCCAAAAGTAATTTTTCCATTTGCAGTTGGACGTAAGATTACTATTTTTTAATAGGCAAGGGCCCTAGCAAGAGAATAAAAGACAGCACTAGACTAAGCCATGTTAACATGCAGCTTTGAAAACAGAGCCTGCAAGCCACCCATATGGGGCAGGCTGTAAATCTCATAGTTGAAAGACAGTAATTCTGCATAGTCCACAGTGATTGCCTATCATACATCAGGCCTAATTTCAATCCCAAGTCTAACTGGAAGTTTAGTGACCTCAGTGGCATGGGTCCCGCTCCCACACCCCCTCAAACACCAACATAGCAGCTACGCTTATCTAGGGCACACCAGCTGGAATGCAGAGAAAGCATCCAGCTGGAGGACCTGCTTTCACTAGCATTTGAGTTGAACCCAAGGCTTGCACACACCACAGAAAGACTGCACCATCCACAGCTGTGGATATCCCTTGGGCAGGAAAGAACACGTCAGGTGATGTGGCACCGCAGTGGGGATTCCTCAAAGACAACAGCTGTATCAGCTGCTACCACATACTCCAAGGCTGGAGCATCAATCACAGCATAAGCTGGAGTGGTGATTGTGACTCTGGGCTGGACAGGCAGGAGGCTGTTGCATTCCCAAAAATTTTCATTCATTCAAAAATTTTCCAGATTTTTCAGTACTAGGACAAAGTTCTACCATTCCCTCCAAGTCCATCACCGCATTAAATGACATGACCTGTGCTGTATAAATACATAAATAAATACGATTAAGGATTTAAAGAAGTTTGAAAACCAAGTATAGTTTTCTCTTTGAGAGCATGCAAAATGGCAATGAGAAAGAAAAAAGATAGGCAAAAGGGCTTAAGTTCAATTAGCACTAAAGCATTTTCTGGAAAGGTGTGTGCATAAAATACAGGCCTCAGGGAATAACTGTGGTAAATAGATTAATTAAGTTTCAAGAGTCAAACCTCTCATATATATAATTATTTTTTTAAATACTTACTGAGTGTAAAAGGATCAGCCTTAGACCCTTGCAACGAAAATGATAAATGGTTATATTGCTTGTGTGTTAATTAATACTAACCCCTAAGTAGATAACAGATGGGGGGGACAAAAAAAAAAAACCAACAAAACTACACAAAAAAAAAAACAAAACCAAGAAAACCTCAAGCTTTTACAGACACAATATACAGGCTTTTAAGCAAAGCAAGTCTGGCAGGTGGGTGTGTTCCAAGTAAACTGTACTGCCGTTTACTTTCTATATGGAAACAACCACCTGAAAAAATGAAACTCAATCAAGTGCAAAGCATTAAATTGCATCTTTTACTTGTAAGATGCTTTTACCAAAACATTCAGCCACTTCAGCAACAATCTCATCCAAACTACAATATTTGGAGTAAATGGTGTGAACTGAAACTTTGAGTTCTACACGAGACATTTTCACAGACTGACTTAAAACACAGTGAGCTTCTGCACAGTCAACTTAATTGCTGGAGAAGAAGTAAAGTTGCTAGAAGCACACCTCTGCAATACTGTCTCTTAATCCACACCACTTGTGACTTGCTTGGGGGTTGTGTGGTGGTTTTTTTTTCTTGTTTGTTTTTTTTTTTTAAAAAAAAAGGATACCTAAACACACCAGCTCTCATTTACACAAAAAAACCTTGAGAGTCACACAGTTCTTCTGAGAATGAAAGAATTCTCCCCCCACTGCTGCGACTAATACAAAAGGAACAAATACACCCACCTAAAAGCATAAACAACAAATATATCTGGGAAATACCCAACAGTGTTTCTTTCATATGAACCATTTGCCCAAGTGAGGAAATCTCCACAGAATTCAAGCATCACTCTTAAGAACGGAAAAAAAAAAAATATCAGTTATCTTTAATTACTTATTCCACCTAATGGGGTCTGTTTTTTCTCACTACTGCCCTAACCTGTATTACATATTAAACCATAACAAGTTTGTTGAAAAGTTAGCACTGAACTGAACATATTAAAAAACCAAAACAAACAAACAAAGAACCCACAAAAACAAAATCCTCAGATTCACGTGTAAGTAACTCAAGCCCTGAAAAGAATCGTGTGGCCTGACTATACTTTCTGCACAGGATTACCAAGGATTATATGCAATTAGCCATAATTGCACATTATTTTTCTCAATTTAAAAAAGGAGGACAACCAATACAGATTCTTTCTGGTTTCTAATAACATTCTGTCCCCTGAATCTTAACAGTAATTTCTAATTTTGCAATAAGAAAAACGATTATGAACAAACTTCTGGGAATTCCACTGACTGAAAGTAGGAAGACTCAGAACAGATATCAGAACAACGCTGCAATTGCTGTCTGCTTGCTTAATTATGACTTAAACTGGTTTTCTGTTAGAGCAACATACTCGTGTATTTTATATTTCAAAAAAGACTGTAAAATAATGAATATTTTTAGTATTGTCATTTATTGAAAGCATAGAGGGTATTATTAGTCTTTCCAATTCTGAGGGAATGAACACTTCAGTGTTGTGTAATTCAGGGATGAGACAGTTGAGAACAATGAGTCTGAAAAGATATTTTAGGTCTTCTAGTTTTAGAAGAGGCATTTAAAAACAAAATGCCTTTTTGGATGCCTCGGCACGAGAAAAAAGAAAAACAAAAGCAAAGAAAAATCTGAAATGCAAGCAACAGACATTTTATGCAATATTAAAGGAAACAATGCTGGTTTAAAGAAAAAAGCAGGATATCTTTCACATTTTATGTCCTAAGTAGGTTTAAGTACTGCCTATTACTTGTCAAGAATTCAATAGCAAATAGAAACTTTCCAGGCCGACATGCTGGGGCAGAGGAAGGTCATTCTTTAAAGCATTTGCTCCCTTGAGAGGAAAACCTGGAAGGATGCTGTTTGAGCAATTTATACCAGGCACAGCAAGTCATTAGATGCCTGTGCTGCAAGCCTGCCACGATCCTGATTCCACAGCCACATGTGCTTACCATGGTGGGAACCAGTTCTAAAAGCCTCTAAGTCAAAGGAGCGCAGAGGTGTATATTTTCTCCTCAATGTGCTGAGCAGTTATAGGCACCGTAAATCTTTCACAGAAGAGCAAAAGAGCAGAAAACTAGCATTAGGCAGATGAACATCACGCATTTTTCAGAGACGTAAATTTTCAGTTTTGGAGGGGGAGACATGAATGTCAAGGAAAAAAAAAAAAATCAATTGCAGGTAGGAAACATTATTTCTGCTTAGTGTTTTAAAAGGAATTTTTCTCCTGATTCAGTTTGACTTCAAAACAAAAAAACAATAAATAATCCCACAGCATCTGTAAAAATACTACACTGCTCATTTCTAAAAATTACTACAATGAAGAGATTCCTATTTTAAATCGTCAAAACAATGCAACTCCTGAACTCTCCTCTATAAAGACCTAGAAACTCAGCATTTTCTGAAAATCCAGCCATCCAGGAGGCATACATGAGCTTGCAAATAACTCCCTTTTCCAGGAGGAGGTTATAAAAGGGTGCAACAGATGCCTAGCCTTCAGATACATAGCAAGCAATACATGATAGAGATTTGCTGATACAGAACATGACCTTATGCCATTTATATGGGCACAATTTCAAGTCTAGTATAGGTCTATACGTCTAAGGAGTAACATAAATGAGTCTATCAGGCACATACTCCTGATATGCATGTTACATGTACCACTCTCTAATGCTTACTTTTCTCTGTAGATTAGAAATTGCACAAAACTCGGAAGTGCTTTCAGCCCACAAGAACTGCCTACAGGCTAGTGCCACTCCTCCTTCTCTCAGTGCTTCGATGATCTAAGGTGACATGCATTCCTCTACTTGCTGTCCCCAAGGACAGCCCTATCTCTGATGTCTCAGCCCAGCAGATGACTTCTCATTTTAGCACAGAATGTTTCACTGGCCTGCTCAGAGTCCTTCCTATGCCCCTCAGCCACGCAAAAGGAGAGCGCTAATACTCAAGTTTTTGGCCAGTTTTATCCTTCCCACACTTGCTGAACGCAGTGTGGGTTTAGTGTGTCTGGAAAAAAAGAAAGCTCAGGAATATAATTATGTGTGTGTATGTATAATTATTTTTAACTCCCAAACTTCACAATCTTTATATACAAGCACATTAAAAATGACTTGCTATTTTATGGCCTTCTCAAAATACTCTCTCATAACATGAATTTGTCCTTTCATCTTAGGGAACAATGTGAACATATTTAATATATTTGGAGCACATCTTGCACTTCTTGTAAATTTGCACATACCAATTATCGCATATTTTTAACATTGAGAAATACATTAAGCTGAAACTCTAGAAAAAAAATCCTTAAAAAGATAAAATTAAGCCACAGACTCATTAAAGCAAACAAGAATAGAAAAATCAAGCAAGGGCATCACCATCACGTGTACACTATCCAGTTAGCTTTGGCAATAACTTGTATTAGACAAGAGATGTGCCTTCCCCAATCTCACTGTATCTTGACTTTCTTGAGCATTATTTAGTCAAAAGGCAAAGCATTTTTTTACTCTGTATTTACTTATTTCCATCCTAAACTTCCAAATAGAGAAGATGACATGCCATCCCTAGAAATCATAGTTTTTGTTTATTTCAAACATCATCTCTGTGTGTAACTATATATGCTTTTCTCGACAGGAAGACATGAATGCATTTGTCTACATGAGTATTACTCAATTACCTCTCCAATACCAACAGGTGTTGATATAAACCATATACGTGACTAGTTTAAATCCTAGGGCACACACAAGGAGAGTGAAGTACTCTGACAAAAAAAGAAAAAAAAACCAAACAAAAAGATTCTAACATATAGATGAGCATTGAGATACTACCATTTAATTTGCTTGCAGAAAAATTAATTTTAAGAAGCCATTGTATTTTTATAGCCATATTCTGGATCTATACACATGGTCAAAATTCCACCAAAATCAATGTGGTGCATGACGTGGTTTAACTGAGGACCTACAAAGTCATCATTTTGTTAAATCATATTATGCCACAGTCCTAGCAACGCATCATTCGGAGCTTCTTATTTCAAAAAGAAACTAGGAGTACACCAGCATGTAATGAACTTATCACAACTTCCTCATAGGTCAGTGTATGTTTCACTTCCCCCTTTTTCCGAAGCACACGAATAGCCATAAAATAATGTCTCTGGCATGTTTTTTTAGTGCTTCCATGTCTGTAGACGCCTCCTATGTGTGCATATACATGCATGCACCTTTAAAGTGTTATTATAAGGTTTCCTTTCCACTATTATTAGCAGTTGCTTGCATATGTGTAACTTCTTGTCCAGAGTGACAGCTGTATTTTCGCCTGTTTTGACATTGAGTCTGATCTGGGTGAATAGCTCATACCCATTAAAGTGCTATTACAACACTGAATGACTGCCAGAATACTTCCTGATCAATTTTAAAAGCCAGCTAGCTGTCATCATCTAATCGCAACAGCAGAAAACAAATCTTTGGGGAATAAAACAAGATTTTAAAACATTTTTTAAAAGCAGGGTATTAAGTCTAAAACCTCCAAACTATTTAAATAAAAATCGCAAGCTGCAGTAGTATCTTGGTAAAAATCTCTGCACTTTGAAAGCCCATATACTTGTTACTGACAAGCATCCTAATGTAGTCTCTAAATCTACCATTTCAACAATCTCTGGAGTTTGAACTCTTGCCGTTACATAACTTAATAAAGCAGCACTGAAAACAATCACTACAGAGTGATTGTGCTCACCATTAAATTTAGTTCTATAAAATTTAAGACTGAATTCAGTCATCTTTCTGTCCTTGGTTGAATGGCTGAAACCCAATGTGCAGGTTCAGTTCCTTATTTATGAATAGCTTTACAATATGCATATTTTTAAGCTGCAGTACAAACACCATTTCAGACTTTCATTTATCAAGCATACTTGAAAGGCTATATAACTCACAAAGACAGTTAAGACCACTTGAAGAGAAGGCACAGTTGGCACAAGGTTGGCACAGCTTTAAGAGGGCCCACAGCAATGCTGTATTTGTAATACAGCCCATTACAAGAACCAAAAATGGATTGTAAGAAATGACAGGTTCTATATGAAATATGTCTAGCAAGTCAACCATGCAATGCCCACATGTACACACAGTCACTAGCCAACATATAGATGACTTTTTCATTTCTCCCCACTGCAAACTGTTTTCTCACCAATACTGTGCAGCTCAATCCTTTGCTGTGTGGTCAGTCTGTTTTGAGCAGTGAAACAGAAAACATCAACTATCTGAATGAAATATTGCTGCATCAAAACATTCACGAAATCGACCCAAAGAAGTGGACCCATCATCTATTCCATAAATATTGGTTCAGAATTTGGCTCCAGATGTGACACTTTACACTTGTCACTGGAAATATATCATGAATTAAAAGTTCTTTGAAGAGCTTCTCCTGCACCTCTAACTCAGAGATAAAATACTATAAAACAAGAAAAAAACCCACACCCAAAACAAAACCACCCAATCGCAAACATCAAAAAAAGAATCAAAATCCCACAAACAAAAACATCAAAAAAACCCCTCCAACACAAAAAAAATATCACCTACAAAAAAGCCCTCAAACCAAACCAAACCAATCACAAAACGGACCACCACCACAAGAACAAAAATCTACATTCAATCTGGATTCAACATATTCTCACACCAGGTAAGGCTGTCAACATGCAGACCTGTATCAAAATAACTGAGTAACAAAGTCCACTCTTTCAGTTCCAGTTCCCGTGTAAATGAACCCTACGCTTATGAAGTTACAAAACTCAATTAGAAAGACAGTTACATTTCTGCCTGCCAAAAACAATGCCATTTGACATGTCACAATATGATAATCATTAAGAAATGTTCAGTGTTATCCTAGCCAGAGTATTCATGACATGAAACCTCTCTGTATGTAAAATGCAACTAGAGTATTAGGGACTGTTCTGCAAACAGAGGTGCAATATGTTTTATAGGGGAGTGATAATTCAGATCTGAAAATAAATGCTGAAGATGTTTGTGTAGAACCATGTCATAAGACCTTACTGGATTTGAAGCATGTCAAAAAATGCAAACTGCAAATGAAGGAACTTTAACAGCGACTGCTGGATTTAAGGGACAACAAATGCATTTTCAGGAAAGCCCGAGTGACAACATATTCATAATTCTATATTAAGAACCTCCCCACCTCAGGCTTTAGTTCAACCCAAAACAAGTGGAGAGAAGCTAAGTAAACAATTTCAAGTTCATTAAAATAAAAATGCAGTAAATTGTTCAGACGTACCTAAAAAAAAAAAAAAGCAAAAGCAACTTGGTTTTGTATACTATAAACATTTAGATCCTTGAGGTCCAGGAGGCCGCATTCTGATCTAAAGCATTACCCAGCATCATGTTGGCTCCGTTAGAATATATGACTATACTCTCCTCTTGTGGTGCATACATTTTGTAGAAAGGATCCTCATTTTCAAGTGGATCCTCTGACTTTTATGGGATAGTAACAAGCTAAAGGTGGAGAATGACATTCTTCTGTAAGTGGCTAGGAATATTCCTGTTAATGTTAAAAATAAATTACATATTAATTTATTATATTTTCTTAATAGATCAAACTACCTTACATATTTTATACCATTTATAGGTCTATTTTTATTAATAAAATATACACTGTTAAAGTTTAGCTTAGGAGGATAATACATTTATTAACAGCTGAAAATTCTGGATAATAGCTCCAGTGATAAGTAGCAGCTACATTAATAACCAGAGTGAGAAAGGACTACTGGGAATCTGCATGTTTGCAAAGGGATTCTGAACAGCTAATACGTACAGATGGGTACAAAATACTATGCATGAAAATATACATTGCTTTGTAACTGGACATCAATGATGCTGCCCATTAAAAAAAAAAAGCAACTTTAGAACATTTCTATAATTTAAGGGTTCTCAAGATCTTATTCTGTTAACTGCAAAAATTTCTGCACAGTCTTCTTACAATGCCAAAGAAGTGATTGCACACTAAAAAAAGAGAAATCATAAAAACCTAAGCGGCTGCAGAAAAGCGATCCCTTTGCCTCACAGCAAGCCAAGCTACTACCATCAAGGATGGTATAACTATAAAATAGAAATAAAGATCCGCAACTCAGCATGAACTAGCTAAGTCAGCTAGTTGGGAGTTATCTATTTACTATTTAGGAAGGAAGGGCATGGACCACATCACAACAAAAATCCCATTCCCAAACTAGCAGGTTCTCCAAAATGGATTGGCATGTTGCCACTACGTTTAATCTCAGCAGGAATACACAACAGGAGAAACATTACAAGAGACCAGAGCAGGAAGGAGGGACAACAGAAGTCTACAAGGCTGCTCTTCCCCAATACTTGCAGAGGAAATAGGTCACCAATTAAGAGACAACTAAGTCATACATGCATAAAAAAAAAAAGAGATAACCTTCCCTCCACACGTCATCCAACAAATAGCAATGGAGGGTGACATTTGACTCATGATGCCAGAACCTATCATGAAACTACTTCATACAAGCATTGAGTTACTATTAAATTAATTTCAGTGTTATTATAATGAGTGTACGAGTCATATATTTACTACCACCTGCCAGAAGCGATTACAGTATTAAAGACACAAAACAAACCAATCTAAAACCATTTTAGCAATTCCATTGTTAGGAAAGCTTCATGATGTAATGCCCATCTTGCTCTCACAGGTATTGATTATGCACATATAACATTATACAATACATCAAGAATACTACTAATGATGATAGTAGAGTGGACTCTGCTTTATTTATATAGTGTTATGGGAAAAGCTGCTCGTTACATCAAAACCAAGCCAAAAGAAAGGAGCCAAGAAACATGCTCAATTCTGCAATATTTTGGCTAACGGTCATGGCAAATATCATGTCAAGCTTCATGCTAATTTTTTTTCTTAAAAAATATGAGCTTGTCACATTGTTCATGAGGGAGATAACTGAGCCTTGGTCTGCAAATAAATCCACCAACACTAAAACTTCTCCCAGATGTGCAGCTGCTTTCTGCAGCACAGAGATATTTCTTAGCCTTTAAGCAATATGAAAACGAACAACCGACAGGAATAGTGGAAGAGGTGTTGTATGATAATTTACTGGGCTGAGGGAAAAAAAGTCAGGGGAGATTCAAGGGACTGCACATCCTAGCAGGTATCTTTCACCCTTTGACGTTCCAGCTCACAATCTGGTTGTTCTGCAATGGTGGCCTACATGCCCATCTATACAGGCTCTATGCCTGGAGGTCTTCATTGTGGAGGTGTGCAGCGCAAAGAACATCCCCCATTTCCTTCCCCAACCTCCCGGCCTCTCACTCTTAAGCATACATGATCTATGTCCTCAACGTTACCTACTTTCAAGACAGCTCTGTCTTCCTCATTTGGAATAAAGGCCCACCTCACCCCGCAATGCTCTGCTCTTCCTCCTCTCCCTCCTGACTCGCTTCACCTACAGGACATTGCTAAAGGCAAGGTTGAGAGGACAGAGACATGGCACAGCTGATGAAGCCAGGCACAACAGAGCACCCAACTGCTATCACAAATATTACAGGAATCACAGTACGACCACCATAGTTTTTGCACTGTTTGGTATTGTGAATTTTAGAATTATGATTTTACAGTGGTAGGAGTTACTACTGTAACTGATCCCTGTCACTACAACGGAAAAATCTCCACCCATTACCATTGCACTAGCGAGGACAATGTAAAAGCACAACATACAACAGTACTTCACATTTATGAGTGTCGTTCACAAGAGACTTGACTTCTGTTTTCTTGGGATTTTTTCTATAGTGAGCACAAGGAACAAAGGCAAGTTGGATAGCAACCATAAAATTAAGACTGATTTGAAGTCTGGTTTTGTCCTTCTGTACAGTATTTTTTCCCTATTCTTCCAGTTCCTTCTCCAGCAAGAAATGGAGATTTGCCCTTGTACCAAAATGGGTCAACATCATTCTCTCTGTGAATCCTCATTAAAAATGCCTTAACTTACCTGTCACTCCAAATGCATACAAATTGATCAGGTCTCACAGAGTATTGTTCTAATACATTAAGAAAGATGATACGATTGTAAACAGCTGACAACACAAACATCCCCAGCAGCAGAAGGCAGAAAAACATTTTTGCTAGCAATCTGAAGAAGTACAGCTAGGTTAAAATACAGACTAAAATACAATACATAAGGAGAGGTTGAGGTGGATGGGGAGGGGGAGGAAGATCAGCCAGCACCTTTGCACTGAAAGGGAGATTTTCCAAAAGTGATATCAGAGTCCATCTTTGAATTCACAAGCAATACTAACATTGTCTCAGCTCCCCCAAAACCGGGACCTTCTAACATTTACAACTGAAACTACTACCATGGGCAGATATTTTTCTGAAATCTCCAGATTGCTTGTCTACAGTTTTGATGAAGACCAGATCACGGCAGGTCTGGTGGCCACGCTGGAGGCTGGCAGTCCAGCAGCTGAGAGCTCTCTGGCACTCCGGCAGACTTCTGGTCAAACCAGACTGAGAACAGATAGCAAGACATGTGGAAGCAGCAAAACAAGAGTTTGGGTCAGATGTGCATACTTCCATACGTGAGTTGATGACTGTAGCTGTAAAGCCAATACCTTTTGATCCATCTGGTTTTGCTAGAACTGACAACTCAGGCTGATTTGTACCCCAGGTTTTCTACATTTTACAGCTGTAAAGCATTGCTATGTGAACTACCAATAACTCAATGTGTTGCTTTGTGACTTACCTCATGAATATTGTTAGATATAGTTATGTGGTTGTAACGCTTCAACCGTACTGTATTTATGGGAACACACTATGTGTGGACTTGATATTTACCAAGATAATTCAGTTGTTAGAAATACAATCATAGAATGGTTTGGGTCGGAAGGGACCTTAAAGAGTATCTAGTTCCTACAGGATATTTCTATTCCTCATCTAGCACCTATGAGGAAGAGGAGTTATGGCTCAGTAACTTTTAGCACTGGTAACTCATCTATTCCATACACGTTTTTCCTATTAAGCTATATACTGCAAATATACTTAAAATGTTAATTAGGTTTCTAAGACAAGCAGGTTAAAAAAAAATCTCAGATTTGTTAAACTTATTTTGCTCCCTGAAAAAATCTTACTACATAGAATAAAGCACAACTCATACGATATTATTCATTTATACATAAATGCAAGTTGCATGCTACCATAAAACAAAAAAGGGAGATGGTCTAGGCTCTCTCCATACCCAAGTTTTGAAGGACTTGTAGTTACTGTGAGAAAAAAAAATATGTAAATGAAAGCCAACATGTCTAAATCTATACAGGTAGCATTAACAACTTCCTTTTCTTTCTCCAGTCGAATAAGAGTATGTGCCTGATCCTCCTCCATTACTGTTCACATGCCTCATGCTGGCCATCCAGTCTTTATATTAAAGTTTTAACTTCCCCTCTGCTATGAGCATTTAAAATATTTGCATAGGTACTTCAAAAAGCCTATAAAGCAACATATGTGTTGCTAATTCAGGCCTCACAATCCCACTAACAATCACCTTTGGGGAAAAAAAGAACAAAACCAAAAAAAAAATAGCAGTTAATTCCCACTTCAGCACAAAAGAAAAAGTCTAAACCACTCCCTGAACTTTACCTGTTAGAGGAGGTGGGGGCAGGGAAGCAAAGGAGGACAAAAAAAACAAACCACAAAATACAACACACATAACACCTCAGCATGAAAACTGTTTCACATAATGCTTCTGATACCTTCAAGTACATAACATGCAATATCACTTCTAAAAATCTAGTGGCAAATTACCACTGCATCGAATTCAGAGCTCCTTTTATGGAGTCAGGTGTGGCTGACCTTGTTTCAACATGTCAAAGTTGCCAGCAGAGAGGATTACCTAGAGTGTATCAAGAGAGCATGGAGTGGGTGTGTAGACTCTCAAAAACAAGGACTGTAATGCTTCAAAAGTGCATCATGAAACAATAGGACCATGAATAGTCCCTACCCCCAGAGCCCTCTGAGCCTTAGTACCTGAAGATAACAGCTTAGCAGAGCAAGCATTGATGACAATCAGCACTGCACTCAAAATTCCCTGTTCTAAATGATCAGATCTGGGTCTATAAATCCTGTCCAAAGTACCCAAAATAATCCATTTGACAATATCCTTTTAGCTATGCCCTATGATTTCTAAGTCTGAAATGGTTAAGTTCATCACAAGCTAGAGCAGTTTTATTCAAAAGAAAAACAAAGAAACAGAAAACCTTCATACTAAGTCTTCCCAAACATCAAAGGTGCACACATCCTTGCTGTAAATAAATAAAATATTGTATTTACAGCACTACACTTCTACAATAACTTTTGAGAAAAATCTATCTCTTGGGTATACAAAAGGCAAGATTTTCTTAATTGCCTTCAAACTATTACATGATTTAGTAACTGACATTCACTGTTAGTATAGGTAAGAGGATAGTGAAGCTTAGTGACACACAATTCCCATCTATGTGACATGCAGATGAAGAATATTTGTAGTAGTAAATAAACAAGATTATGAATAAAGTGTCAATCCTTTCATAATAAAAAGAATACATTAACTCTGCACTCATAGCTTCAGACTGGATTGTTTTCTGTATCTTGTTTGTATCCTCCTAACTAATTCTTTAACCACACCAAAATATGAATCAGCTGCTTCTGAATGATCTTCTACAAGACCAAACTGAAAATGGAGCTAGACCAATGCTTACACAAGCAATGCAGCTTATTACATTTGTTGCACTCAAATAAATATTGATTTCAATCTCAGAATGCTATGAAAGGGCTTGCATCAATTACACAGTACATCACAGTCATGATGCAAGTTACCTAATTCCAGTGATGCACACAACAAATCAATCATTCACATCCACACACCTTGGTGAGCCAGAGCCACCACTACTTACCTTTATCTGAACTTTTAAATGCTGCATTCATTTTGGAGTGGCATTATAAAGGGAAAGGTTTACAATGAAAAAATATGTCAGATAATCTGCCAGAAAAACCCTGTAGTAATTATAATTACCTCTATTCATGTCATCTGTGTTTTAATACATACACAAACGAGTAAAAGAGCCCTTAACGACAACAACATTATGAGGGGAGGTTTGCCTTTTGCATTATCTATTTATTCAACACAAAATTATTAGGCTATTGTGATAAAGCAGCTAGAGTACAATGACTTTCCTTTAATCACTAATTAAAATGCTGATTGCCTGTTGAGTGAGACATGCAGTTATGGTCAAACACCAAGTCCTATTGTGTGATAACAGCTTGGGCTGGCCTTACGACTGGGTGGGGTTGAATCACTGCTAAGTAAACAAACCCTCTATGGCTGGAAAACACAATCGCTTCAGCTCAATAAAATCCTTAAGTAACTTTTAATTTTACAGCTTTAGACAAGCTAATATTGCAGTGCACAAAAGTTCAGAGATAAAGAGACCTACCAGGTGCTGGAATAAACAAGCAATTACACAGATTACAGAAGAGCAGTACTGGGTCTGTATGAATTAATTTATTCCATGTACAAACTGAGGTGGAAATTAATTTCATGGGGCCAAATTCAAAGGACCACTGGGACATTATTGGCTTCATCTATTCTACTTCTTAAGTATACTCAAATTACACCCCTGCAATCCCACTGATAGCAACCCAGTGCCGTCAGCGGGGTTTCAGAGACGTAGGAGAACCGTCACACTTGTTTCCCTTACATCCCTGCTTTGTTACAAAATAAATTAAGTAGAATAAGACCTATTTGTCTACAGTCCTGTATTCTGTGTAATCATTTAAAAACGATACTACAAAGATATGCAGAACGTCAGTGTTCACATCGGACAGTATTTAAGACATGGTTATGCTCCACGTTTCAATGCTAAACAAGAAAAAACTGCACGTACCCACACATGGTGTAGGACATGAGAAAACACGCAACATGGTACTTGTCCTTTTTGTAAAGGACATAATAGTTTTTCAAAAAGAAGGTAAATTATTTCTAGTTAAAACTAAAATAATCAACTGGTAATGTTATGAACTTAGTTACATAAACTATCATTCTGGATCCTTAAGTAGCACTGCAGCATTTGGCATTTTCCAAAATAGGTGGAATAAATGTTTCTTCTAACCATGGCTTGCTGTTATTCTAAGAAATCAATTTAACCTATAAAGTTAACACGGCATAGAGGAAACAAATACACATCATTTTTCATCAGTAAATTCATTCCTTTAAAAGGTTGAATCTTGTTGGTTACTAATTTAAGACAGCTCCATCACATAAATAAACAAATCTGCTTTCTTCCAGTTCAACAGGTTTATTCTCTTAGTAGAACAAATAATAATGTGCTGTTTATTGTAATAACCTTTATCACATTCCAAATAACCACATAAAGTTTGGTGAGTTTTGTCTGTTGTTGTTTGGGTTTTTTTTAAATATACACTATAAGAAATGATCTGAGCATATTATAATACTGTGTACATTCACATATTACTCATAACTTGTAGTTACAATTACAGAAACCTCAAATTAATTTTTTTTTTAAGTTACTTTTACATGTGCAGAATGCCACATGAGGGCAGAAATAATGATTTGTAGTCTATGGTTGCAAACATGCAGTCTCCCACATCTTTTTCCTAGTCTCTTTCCTGCCTCTTGGTTTCTATATATACATACACATTCAGTCAAATGAACTTCCTCACAAGAACTACAGTATTTAAACAAAAAAAAAATAAATAAAATTGAGCACTCCACAACAACTCTTCACTTGCTGCCTCATTTCTCCACCTCACCTCTAAGAGCACCTATTTCACCTCTCTACAAGTCATCAACTTCTGCAAGTAAAAACAGTAGCTCTCACTCTCTTCACATTTTCATCACTTTTCTAGAATTTGTCTGTAGAAGGCAGGAACTGAAAATAATTCCTTAATGTTTCCATTTCAACTGTAGGAACATATTTGGGTTTTGGTTTTCTTCTTCCCTTTTACTTGAATGCAAATGAAACCAAAAATGATTGTTATGTTTATGTACAGCTGCTATTTACACAATACTTCACCTCACAAAAACATGAACCAAAAAGTCCGAGTTCTATTCAGTGTTTGAGAGTTTCATTGAAGGAGCACAGATGTAGGGAGCTCTCCTTCCCTACGGATGCTGTACAGAGAGGCCAGGGAACATGCTACACACCTGGCACACTATCAGCACTTGACATACGTAAGTAAATGTGTCAGACTACCTCCCACACCCTACGACTGGTATTACTAGTTGGAACACTCACTGATGGCACCACGCTTCACCTCATTTCTTCCAGACAAATACAACTGTGGCTCTTCTACACTATTGTGCTGCGAGACCAGCATCAGGAAAATACAACTGATGTAACAACCAGGATTCAGCCCACAGTGAGTAAAATCCATCAATTTCCCACATCAATGGCTGACCTAGTGCTCTGTTCTCACTGCCCCTGCTGAGCAACACCTCTTGTATCAGTGGATATTCTAGGTAATTAAATATATAAATGGACAGCATCAAAATTGGCTGGAGGGCAAATCATCAAAATACTGTTGTTTCCACCAAAAGTTCAAATAAAGTTTTGTTTCTAGATTTCTGTAGACCACCTTAGGATCAAGCCACTGAAACATTTTACAAAAGACACCACTAAAGTAAAGGAATCATGAAAATTTTGAAAGACAATGCAAATTCTGATTTTAGCTATAGGTACAAGGTCTTTGGAATGATGGATAAAACAGCTCAGGCCCTAATCTTCCATGAAGATATACATCATTCTCCAAATCTCTGCCTGTGTTTCTCAGGGTTTGCAGAAGTAGATGGAGTTGCAGAGAGTATATGAGTACAGGACTAAAATCTAGAGGCATGGGCCTAAAGCTTTTTATTTCATAAGCATTCAACAGAATTACAAAACTTGGTTTTATTCTACAATCCTCCCTTAAGCTTATAGCTCAAATTCTTTTAACCTTTCCACTTAACACATTGAGATAACTTCCAGAGGTATCAGTTTCATAACCACTGAACAAATACAGATTGGATGTGGTGACCCATCTTTCTAGACAGCACTGCTTCAGCTTCCTTTAGATCACTGTTACCCAGATGTCACCAAAAAGCTGTCTCTTCCTGCCTGTGATGGTCAGATGGTTTGGCAAATATAAAAATTTGATTTTGAGAGGCACATTGATTATTAAGCACTCTACTTGCCAAAAAACACACTCTTCTTACATAAAGGAGGAATGGATTTTTCTTCATTCACCAACAGCTATGCCCTGATCAGCCCTCTCAGTGCAAAGAAATCTGCTAATATTTTTATAAACTTGCTACATTTGCAGTGTATAACTTCAATCTAGCTTTGGCATATGCAGGTATCTAATTTTTAACCACACAAATTCTAGTATCCTACACGATACCATACCCTGATTTCCTAAAAAGAGGCAAATAGAGACAGCAAGAAAAAACTGCTGTTCACCTCTCCAGTCTGTTCCAGGCACTCTCCAGTGATGCAAAGCTGACAATCGATTAGCACTTTCGCAGTGGCCAGCTTAAGAAATATAAAGAATACCAAAAGTCTAGGCAAATACATATGGATTCTCCACCGATATACAGAAACATCACACTGTATTTGCAAAGCACCACTAAACATGGCCTAATTACAGCTGGAAAACTAGTATTCACTTAACTAGAAGAAACAAAAAGAAACACTAGGATGAGATTAAAATATTAACACACACACATCATTGTGAAAATCTTTCTAAAAGCCATTTGGGGCCATGGAACAGTGTCACTGGGTAGATGGCAGAAGCCCACTAGCTTTTGACTTTTAGAACAAAGCAGAGGACTAGAAAATAAACTGTGGAGATTCACTATATATGAGTAGAGACTGGGTGTTCTAATCAGCTCTTTCCACACTTGAATTCCATGATCCAGTATTCCTAAGCTTTATTTAATTTATTCTAAAGCCTCATACAGTACTAAGCCAGAGAACCAATTTTTATCTAACAGCAAATATTTGTAATTCAATTCCAAAGATCTTTATAAATATTCACTTTCTCCCCAAACAGTTCTCTTTGTACCTACTCTAAATAATCTGAGCACAACAGTTCATAAGACAAATATATCCAAAAAAGAAACCATTTCATAAGACAAATATGTTATAGCTGAATAGAAGGAAGCAACAGATGTCCAGATGCAAGAGCAACCTTTAGGACTTTATCATTTATCACCATCACAGAAAACAGAACAATTCTCTAGCATCATCTCCTAAGTCATGCTGTGCCACGATTTGAAGAAAATTCATAGACTTCTGCTTTGTGCAAAATAAAACTAAAGCCCAAACCCATGCCAAAACACATCCTTCCAACACATTCATTTTACACTTAAGTGCTACACTGATGCCCCTGTATATACGTAAAGAGAATATGATTACTGTATTAGCATTATAATGCTAATATTAAGATTGCATACTTGTGAAGTATTCTGAACAGCATGCTTATGAGTGGGTTACACGTCAGTAAATAACTTAATGTTAACTTTATTAGCTGTTGAACAAAGTGCAGATAGACAGACACACCAGTATATTCTCTTTTTATGAAAGGAATGTTTTTAATCAATAAAGTAAGTACTATCTCATACTTGCTCATTATGTGGACTGGGAAGCATGTCTAAATCAGTTCAAGAAACTGTTGCCATTACTTGTACCCAAAAGAGATTTTATTGCACCTTCCACTGTGTCTCAATCTTATGTGACTGAGAAAAAGGGAGGCTATGGTTTTCTTTCATTTCCTTGTCCTAGCTCAAGGCAACACATGGAACATTTTTATATCTCTCTCAGTAGGATTTCCTTGACCAAAAAAAAAAAAAAAATTAAATTCTTTCACTTTGCTCCTTCAGACCAAGGTTCCTAGATACCATGTACTTACACAAGACTCCTGGTTCCACATCTTAGAACAATGATCCAATCTTTGGTTTTGTATTGACATGCAACACTAGCCTGACGTTCAGCTTGTTACCAACTGCCATGACCCCAAGATGCTTTTTCTCCTAAGAGCATCTTCTCTTCAAGTATTTAAAAATCTTTGTGTTGTAAAGTTTAGCACTTTCCTTTAGTGAATTGTGTATATTTCCTCAATTTATCAATATAATTTTGAATTCTATCCCTACAATTTAAAGTGCTCACAGACCTTCCCTGCTACAAGAAGCTCTAGTTAACAAATGCAAACTGATTAAGTACTTCAAATTCCTTCATCCAAGGCATTAATGAAGGCAAATGTTATCAGACTGAGGTCAGGTCCTGAAGGTACCCCACCAGTTCCCTCTACATTGAAACTGTACTCACACTGCCTGTTTTAAAGACATGACTTTGGTACCTACATTAGGATTCTAGGCTTTCCATCTGATTGTGATTTTTCTCTTAATTATCATCCTCACTCTCTTTATGATAATTTCAGCTTAATCATGTTTATCATAGAACATCTGAAGAAAGAATGTCAAAACTAAGATATTTACTAAAAACTAGAATTTTACTACAATGTATGTTAAAATCATGATGTATGACAACCCTTGTTTCTCTAATACATAAGGTGTGTCTATCCTGTTACTAAAAAAGTCAGGTAGGTTTGACACTACGTTCTTGAAGAAATTATATTGACCATTATATAAGTTTTTCTTATGTTCCAGATGCTTATGAACCATGTTTATTTCTCCAATAGCTGAAGTTCGCTGGTGTCTGTTGTTGCCTGGGTCAATAAAGTTTAAAAAGGAGCATGGCTGAGTGAGGTGAGCATACTTCAGCAGCAGTGAGAAGACAGCATTCAGAGAGACTTCCCTCAGGAAACCAATTAAATGCCTAAATGAGAATTTCTTACATGGAAGGGCACTGCCAGAGTAGCTCCCTGCCTCTGCTAAGGAGCTTTGAATCATCTCTAGTCATTATTTGAAGCCTAGAGTCATAACTTAAGTATCCAACTTGTGTGTTGAAGCAAGCAGCAGGAGCACAGTTCTATACCTGTTAGTATGCTGGGAATCTTACCAGGTCTCCAAGATGATGTTGTGAGGTATGTGATAAATGGATAAATGTCAGTAGTTATTAAAAAAGCACCAGAAAAGTAAACAAAAGAAAACAAATCCCACACCACAACCCTAATTACCTAAGTATTCTTTATTCATTAATTACTTTATCATAGAATCCTAGAACATAAAACAGTTTCAGCTGGAAGAGGCCTTCAAGATTTAAACTTTTGAATAGCTAATATGTTTGGGAAAATGTTTACAGATAATTCATTATGAGAAAATCCATTACAAATTGGAATTTGTCGTTTGTTACCCATTAGCTGCAAATAAATTAGTTTGTTCATAATGCATTGTGTTGTATGTCAGTTGCACACTAGATTAGGTGGAGCACATTGCTGTGCAAAATTTGAAATCCCTAAAATAAAAGTTTGCAAACGTTTTCATTTACGACTGCTCTAAATGTTAACAAATTATAAAACTGGTCAACTTTAACAGAATAGTGTTGATGAAGAAACATGAAGCAGCAAAGTCTGGAAGGATATACTGCAAACAATAACTGAAACTAAACACCTCCCACAGCTGTGGTTGTACCAGTAGTCCTGGATTTTTGCATCATTTTTATCAGTGGGAAGCTGGCCAGATCTGCTGGCTGGAAGGCAGAGACATGCCCTGCCTGTTTCCAGACCCTTCCATCTCTATATTTTCATTTAGTTTCAAATTACAGCAAGCTCTGGATCTGGCCCTGCATTGTGCCAGAGAACTCTAGCAGGACCCCGCAACTGGGAAAGGTCTAAAGTCACTTTAGACCTCCACATGCTATTGCTGTTTGCACTGTATTTACATAAAAAATAGGTTTTGATTATAACAAATTAAACACTTCTCCTTATCTTTTCATAGGATTTCAGTTGTAACTAAATATTGATATATCATGATGTTACAGAATTGGTTTTGTTACTGTAAATAAATTTCAAAGCTTAAAAGCTTCAATATATTCCAATTCACTAAAATATTAGCTTTTCCAATACCTTTGGCCAGTTTTCTCTATGTAAAATCTACAGTATTGAGTCTTTTCAGCAAAATGGAAAATCCTTTCAAGGACACTGTTAAGGTGCATAAAGATAGTCAGGCTACTTGTTTGTATTAGAAATTAAAGTATTTGAAGATACATACTTGTTTTAGAGAAGAAACACTAAGTAGAAATAACATTCTTGTGTGCCCCAAGAAAGTAAATCTTTGAAATGTTTGTTACATTGCAAATGCCACCCTGGACTACAGAGACAAAGCATAGATCTCTGGAAACTGGATTAAAGGCCAAGGCCATCGCTTTATTGAAATACAGTAACTCACACTACAGAATTAACTGACAGCCAATAGTCCTTGCAGTAGTAAATAATGAGAGCCCAAGGCAAAAAAAAAAAATATATACCAGACCGCAAAGAAATGCAGTCCAGTCCTAATGTCAAACTCCTAGGTCTACAGATACTGACAAGACTTGAAGTCTTTTGTTTTGAGGTACTAAAGATGGGCTAATACCTATACATGGCAATAAAACTTTACTTAGCAGTAACTCTTCCTTTCCCATCTTCTTCCTGTGCATCCCCAAAAATTAACAAAAAAAGCTTTAACAAAAAAAAAGTTACCACCAGAAAAATCAAGATTATTTAACTGTTCTTAGCCAAATTTAGACAGACCACTGAATTCATAACATCCTTTCAAAGGTATTCAAGTTACTCTGTAACAGGAGATAAGGTGCAAATAACTCATTACTCAATTGAATGTAGGAAGTGCATGCATAGTATGTCACTGCAATCACCTATAAGTTTATACATGTGCTAACATACCTTGCTGAAGAAAATAACTTTTCTACCGGCTAATTTCTGACTTAATACCTCTGTGTATCTTGAGCTAACTTCACAAAGTTACTTTAGTAATATTATACAAGATCAATATTATACTACTGTACTTCCAGGGTTATAGATCTCTTTTAATGTGAAAAATAAATAAAAAAAACCCCACAAACAAAACAATACAGGCTCATTCCCCACATCAACTTGTTCCTTTCCCAGTTCAATACTTAAAATCACGACCATCAATGCTGTTCCCCCCCACCACCACCACCTTCCAAGTGTATCTTGAAGGAAGGTGACCATTTTTAGCCTTTCTTCAAAAAACATGCCTCTGATATTTTTATTACTTTTGTAACTACGCAAGCATGAGGACAAAAGAAAATTACAAAAACCTGAAGCATTATGTCTTCCAGCAGCAATACTGGGAAGAGTTGATCCTGCCTGTAGTTCATACTTCCTTGAATAAGACATTAACAAAAATTTGCTACATATCATGGGTTTTATTTGTGCATATACAGGCAAACTGAGCAATGCTTCAGTCAAAAAATACAAAGAGACAGACAAACTTGAAATCTACTAATAGATGGAAAAGTCACTAAACCCTGCTCAAAATCTGCAGGTATAGCATTCACTATTCGTACAACAGTAATTAGTACATCATAGCAATTGGTACATCCTCCAGTTTAACTCACACCTTCCCACAGTCTCATCATTTACAATCTCCAACTACATACCATTGGCTACTAAAACACATAAGCAAATAACAGGCTGGTCAACTGGTAATAGGGAAGCAGGTTTTTTTCTCTACCTGAAAAACAACAGCTCTAGTCAATATAAGTGTATTCTCAGTCCCACAGAAAACTTACATGGTTCCTGCTCTTCTTCAGGAAGATGTACAACCTACTGCAATGTTACTAGCATTTGAGAAACAAATTACTCTAAGTTCTCTGAAAGTGGTCATCTGTAATCAGCTAATATAACAAGGTCATAGGGCTCAGAAGGAAAGCACAGGAGAGAAAAAAAAAAAAAAAAGCTTTGCTATTTTGAGTTTGAAAGTCTCCTTTCCATTAACCCCTGCACCAAGTCCCAAAGGCTACATGAAAAGCAACAAGTTGCATCAGAGTTCAATTGTTTCTCCCTGCTGGGTAAGTGCTATATGTAAATCCATTAAGTCTTTGGAAGTCTGAAACCTCTAACTGAATGCTCAGCCAAAAAAAGGTGATAGAACAAAGTGCCTACTAATCAACTCAAATCATCCAGGAAGTGAGGCTTTGCTAATGAATTATGGTAATTAACTCTAGGGATTGGTGACTGTTCTGGCAGACTACTGCTTGCTCTGAGCAATAGGAGACAGATTAAACACACTTGTTCACATGCCTAACTCCCTGTTCCTTCAGGTTTTGAAGCAGCATCTCATCTCCTTGGAATGAGAACTTCTGAGGTAGCATCAATGGCTACACAGGCCCCAGCACTCACATTCAACATTGGACTAAGTCTGTCTAAGATAGCATGAGAAACGTACCCATCAGTTCCTGTCACCTAACTAAAATGTGGTGATTCTATATAAACATATCACTCAACTGGAGAGGTCAGCTTCATTCCTGTATCCCATAACATTTGATTCTACTTAATTGCTGGAGGTCCTGAGTTAAAAAATGAGAAAAGGGCATAGGCTCAACCCACAGCTGAGATGATCGTCAATACTGCCAACACAACGAGCTAAAGGAATATTATGATCTAAATACAGAGATGGCAAATATGCAGTGGCACCTCAGCCACACATCGCCTCTAATTAATCAAACTAGTATATACTTGCTCAATTTTTTCTGCCCAGTTCTTATCAGGTACTAAGGCAAATTGCCACGTAGCCAAGTTAAATGAAAAACAAAAGAGTAATAAAGACTAAAAACTCTTAAAGAAAAAAAAAATTAAAATCCCCAAGTGAGAGAACAGTAACACAAGGGTGAATGGCACACAGGGAAATCTAGACTTCTGGCCTCTTTTCAAGGTGAGAGGAGGTAATTTTTTAACTCTGAAGCCAGCTCCTCTTCACTTTGCCACCACTGTGAGCTATGACTGAGGCAGCTCACATCCTGCTCCTCTACTCAAGGCTCAGCTCAACTAGCAGCCTCAGCTTCACTCTGAGAACTTGAGGTACATGCAAGGTGTGGGGCAAGGCTGCCCTGACAGCTGTATCATCTACAGCTGAAGCTGTGCTGCAGACAGCTGATCAAAAACACCAACTTTCCAGAGTGCCAGCTCACCTCTGCTGAAAGAAGTATTCCAAAAATGCTCAAGCTCATTAGTCTGGATTTGTGCATGGTACTTTGGTACCCGTGCTCTTCCCTCCCGATGGCTCTCCAACTCTCAGCACGCACACAGCAAGAAAGCTGAAGGCACTGCTGTTACTGGCAGATCTCATTTAAACTCTGTAACATGTACAGACCCTTCCATAAGCTGCTGCCACCTTCTTCACGGTAGCTGCTACAGGGTCACAAAGGTCACTAAGGCCAGACCAGCCATCAAGATCAATTTTCCCTTCACAGAGATGGAAGAAAGAAGAAAGGGGGTGGTGAGAGACCCAGGCCAGGTGAGCAGTCCCCATAGTCTTCACATCAGCAGCACCTATGGGGCCACCGCAGTCAACTCCCATGCAGTCAGGGATCCTTGTTTTTGGCTAAGATGCTATACCTTTAAAACAGACAGCATAGCATAATGGAAAAATTCTGTTCCAGTATTTTGCTGCTCCTGGTAAGGGGAATAACCCTTCAATCTTTTTTGCAACTGCTATGAGGCTTACACAGAGGAAATCCTACTTGGATTTCTTTTAAACCAGAATAACCTGCCAAAATATTCAAGGGAAAGAGCTCATGATAGTGTTATATTCTTTTCTGAAAGCTTAATTTAGACAACTACTAGCAGATCCCTTCATGGACACAGCAAAATCTTAAACTCTATTTGACTGTGCTTGCCTAAGGCATTAAGTTCAATCCACCATGTCGCACCTCAGTAACTCGACACAGACTAGGAAATTCTTACAGTCAGCTTCCCCAAGGGATTTGTTAAGTTTCACATACATTTAGTTGTGCAGTTGGCCTGTTCAAATTGATAAACTTGTTGCTCAGTGCTTTCTGCTGCAGATTTTGTCACCAGAAAAATAAGTATTGGAGTGGGGGAAGGAAGGCTACCATGTTTCAGTAATAACCTTTTTAAAAAAAAAATAATTACACATGCATTACCATTCCTATCTCTTCCTGAGAGGCATTTATTTTGCAGAAGAGACAGGCAGATACTCTGGTGATGGGCACATTAAAAACGCCACAGATAGACAAGATGAATGTCATTAACATGTAAAAAATGAACAGAGCAGACAGATACAAAAATACTATTCAACCCTATCAAACATAAAGGAATAATTCACCACATGAATATCCTGTGTAGCTGAACAATACACATACATAATATGGAGCTTACTAATAGACAGTCTGGAAAAGCACTTAAACATTCTTATTTTTCACTAGGTGAGCAGTGCATTGGAATCAATGAAATTATTCACTGGATTAGAGCTAAAGCATATGTCTAAGTATTTTGTTGGTTGAAGTCTAATATGACCCACATGTAACCATTAGATTACTTTTATAATGCTATACTATAAACATCAGTATGACATGTTATTACAGAGTAAAAACAACTTCCCCACCCAACAAGTGATGCTTATGGATATAAGAATTACTAACCCATGGTATACAGCACGAAGCAAGCCAGTTGACCCAGCATCTGCAATGGATTTTGTCCGCCTTGGCAGAAGATGAACACAGTAGAAAGGCAGCAGGAAAGGGAAGCTAAAGAAATAAGAAGCAAGAGCAGCCTCCTTTTCAGAAGGGTAACTTTATGGACCTACGGCAAGCAGAAAGCCTACAGTGCTGGCAAAGAAAGCCAAACATGGTCACAACATCAAAGAAAAGCAAGACACGATGTGTCTTTTCATCAGTCTTTAGCACACACAAATTAAAACTTTCTGTATCCTGCAGAGCTCCTCAATTACTTGCCATAACTATTGTGTGAGCTAGAAAGCATTCAGTCCTCCGTGTGTAGCACTGATAGCATGTTAGCACACCAGACTCCTCTTTCAGCTAGAGAGTCAAGTATTTTGATGACAATCCAAAAAGCAGCAATTACTTCCTCTATCTTTCCTCAGGTGCTTTTGTTAGAAAATACAAAAAGCTCTATTAACAATCCCTGCACCTCAACTGCAGAAGGATTTCCAGTGATGAGGTGAATTTACGAAAACGATGCATTGCAATCCCAATGGCAGAACCACGTAAGCAAGTATCTGCACTTCATAGTTCTGCAGCAATCAGTGATCTGCAGTTTGTGTGACAGTCTAACAGGTATAGGCTTATAAACAGTGTAGCTGTGCTTATCACCTATCAGAAGGCAGAAGATTTACAAGACGGTGATTCCCATTTCCAAAGAAATTCAGATTGTCATCAGAGCCTTTTTTTTAAATATAACATTAACAAAATTTAAGTTCATTTTGCAGCATCTAAACAGAAATTGTTTAACAGCTAAAATGATGCCAACAAATATATATATGTATTTTCAAAAAGAGGATAAAGACCACAGTTATAAATACTTAACACAGATAGGATGAAAACATACACATTAGTGGTAGTTCAGTACATAGGCCCTAAAAGGTCAAGTATTTAAAATAAAATAATAAAAAAAAAAGATCTAGAAAGGATGTACATCCAGTTTCATGGCAAGTTCTGAAGAAGAGATTACTTGATGAGTGGGACATGCAAATGAATATTCAGGTGCAATAGTATATGACTTAATCTTATTTTCAGAAGCAGCTGTGCTAGTAAACAAAATCACATTAAGTATATTCCAGAATCATGCTTACCCCACAAGATGAACACAAAATAACCCACAAAAACCAAAATGCCCCACAACAAAACTCACCCCACAAAGTGCAACCCAACCCCAAAACACCCTACTGCCAGTTTTGGGCCAGCGTTCCCTGCATTTCTAACTCATGAAGAACGCATCTGACTAAGCAGACTAGGTTACAGAAGCTTTCATTTTGATTCCCAGCATTGCATCCTGTGAAGAAACAGGACTTCAGCTGATTAAAACTTCACAGGGAATGAATAGCTAAAGTTAGGGCAGCTCCACTTTCTTCACACTTGAACATAATGACTGTAAGCTTGCAAAAAAAGAAACTGTACTAAAGGGAGATTTCCTCTTGCTCAAGTGCAAGAAAGACAAACAACACTCCACCTGCAGTAACCCGTCTTTTGTAACTACACTACTGTATGCTCCACAACAAAAGGTTTTATACTTACTCAATTAGATATTTATTTTTCACTGGGGAAAGACAATAGAAAAAAACAACAAATCACCACACCACCATTTTTCCCTGACTTGCTGTATTTCAAGATGCAAAGCTGTTTTACAGTTATGAGTGACTGTTTTGGTTTGGCCTGGCCAGATTTCAGCGGTGGGGGGGGAGCTGCAGGGTGGCTTCTACAAGAAGCTGCTAGAAGCTCCCCAAGTTTGATAGAGCCAATGCCAGCCGGCTACAAAGAGGGACCCGCCGCTGGCCAAGGCTGAGCCTATCAGTAAGGTGATAGCAGAGGAACACCTCTGTGAAAAACATATTTAAGAACGGGAAAAAGAACTGCGCCATAACAGCTGGCACAGAGATGGAGGAGTGAGAGTCTGTGCAGACACCAAGGTCAGTGAAGAAGGAGGAGGGGGGGGGGGGAGGATGAGCTCCAGGCGCCGGAGCAGAAGGAATCCCCTGGGTCTGTGGTGAAGACCATGGTGAAGCGGGTTGTCCCCCTGCAGCCCATGGGCGAGGTGCAGAGGTCCACCGTGAGGATCACCGCGTAGATGTCCACCGAGGACTCCATGCTGTGTGGGTGGATGCCTGAAAGGGGACTGTAGCCCGTGGGAAGCCCGTGTCAGAGCAAGTCGCTGCCGGAACCTGTAGCCCGTGGAAGAGAGGAATGCCCACGCTGGAGCAGGTTGGCCGGTGGGACTTTTGGGACGCTGCGGGTGGCTCACGCTGGAGCAGTTTCCCCCGAAGGACTGCGCCTCAGACTCACGAGGGGTGGGCTGCCCCTCGTGAGGTGTCTCCCGTTGGGCAGTTTGTGATGAATTGCCCTTCGTGGGACGACTCATGCGGAGAAGAGAGCATGAAGCTTGTCTCCCGTGAGAGGGACCCCACAGTGGCCCTGGGAAAGAGTGAAGAGTCCTCCCCCGGAGTGAAGAAGCGGTGGAACCAACGTCGGATGAACTGACCGCAGCCCCCATTCCCTGTCCCCCTGTGCCGCTCGGGGGGGAGGAGGTGGAGAAACCGGGATTGATGTTAGGCCCGGGAAGAAGGGAGGGATGGGGGGAAGGTGTTCTGTTTGAGATTTGTTTGCTCTTTTCTTACTTCTCACTACTCCTCTCTGATTAGTTCTTTTAATAAATATACCTAATTTCCCCAAAACTGAGTCTGTTTTGCCCGGGACGGTAAATGAGGGTGATCTCCCTGTCCTTATCTCAAACCCTGAGCCCTTGGAGATATTTTCTCCCCCTGTTCAGTAGTGAAGGGGGGAGTGAGTGAGCGGCTGTGTGGGTACCTGGCGGCCGGCCAGGGTCAACCCACGACAGTGACAAAAGGAATAAACTTCTAAACTTAGAATTACTTAATTTCACATTAGCAAAGAATTTCCTTTAATCTGCCCAGAAGAATGAATGTACTGATAATAGTTTTGCCACCAGATATGAAACTTCTTTTCAAAAACACGTATATACAAAATATTATTTGCAAGGAATTTCATTTTTTTTCTGGAGACACAATATTCAGCTTCGCTTTCAAATATCTGCACTGACTTACACAGTAATCTGACAGTGATAGCTTAGTTAAATACACAGTACACAAGACATAAGGTGGATCTTCCTCAAAAAAATCAGTTGTTATTTATGCAATCCACTTTATATAAAGAGCTCAAAGTGGATATAAGCCATGTTTTTACAAGCAGAACAGGCTCTTCCACCAATATACACGCAATGACTGAACAACTATGTAAAATGTACTTCATACACTTGGAAGATAAACTGTGAGACTTCTCATTTAACATATTATACAGCACCTACTTAAGCTACTCAATTAAGCTATCTATAATTCTCATTTGAAGACAGGTGTAGCTTACTGCTAAACTGAAGGTTTCTGTGCTGCCCTAAGAAGTGGTTGATTTGCCTAAGAATATCACAGTTCTCAGACAACAGATTGTTCACTACCTTCAGTTTTGGCGATTTCTTCAGCGATTCTTCACTTCTTTCAGAATGAGGCAAACGTAAAGCAGAAAAATAGCATGTCCTATTTTTAAAGAGCTATGACCAAGTACAGACCTTGATAACTCGTGTTTTGAGTAAAGGCAAATTTGATTTTATCCTGAAATTCCTGAATCACTGGTGGTCAACGAAAAACATGTAAATTAGTCAATATAGGAATAATTCCTAGTGTGTACAACTTAGTTCTGCAGTTCTTATCAATAGTTATAGTACCTACTTTTATGAAACCTTTGCTAGCAATTGGATTTCTCACACTGTAATTACAGATTGCACCTTAGAGTATTTATCTGCAGAATTTGGCCCTTATGCTGCAAAGTTCCTCATAGTAAAGAACATAATTTTTATTGAGTAGCACAAACTGCTTAACTTTCAAATAGGTGTTATTGGCATTTCGAATATTATCCAGCTTCTGAAGGCAGAAATACACTTTTCTCAATAAACACAATCACCATGAAACAAGCTAGACATTGAATCGTCATCCCCTCCTAATTTATTCAATACTCTTTACTCTACACATCTAGCTCTGATGTCAAATTAAAAATTCCTGCACGTGCTATGTTCTGTAGCAGAGGACTTCTGAGGAAGAAATTACAGCATAATAAGACAAACCATACCATTCTATATTATAACAATTCATATAGTCAAAGCACTACCCAAATAATTTTTGTAGCATGTGTGTTAGGCAACAGGGCAAAACTCCACTAAGAAGGAGGCTGAGATAAATAAGTGAAGAGACTTACCGAAGGTTGTCTGGAACAAATCACAGCAGACTGAAGAGCAGAATACAGGAACACAACACCTTAATCCTGAATACATTTTTTTAGACCAACCTTCTCTCGAGAAAAGTTCCCTAAAAGCTCACAATTGGTTCCAGTAGCCAGCGCTTTGGAGCCAAATCTACTGGTAGAATCCAGCTGCTTTTCAGCACATGCTCAGTACACTGGCACCAATAATGACTTAATTGGGTAATCTTGTCTTGACTAGTTAACAGCTGATCCTACTGCAACACTTATCCAACCTAGAGCTTGTATGCTGTTGTCTTCTCTACTGCTTGTTGCACAAGAAAAATAGGGCCAGGATTAGCCACTTCCTTTGCCATGGTAATATTTGATGCACTTTCTGACCCCTGCAGCTGTTTCCAATCTGACTGAAATCAGACCAGACAGCAAATTCTTCAGCAAAGTACAGCGTTACTGAACCAACAGAGAAGCAAGAGAGCAAAAAGGAAACTAAAGCCATTTTTATGTAGTGGTTCCATCCTTTATGCAATTGAGCTATAACCCATAAATTATGTTTACAGTTAAGCCATGAATTGATACTGACTTCCTTCTGTACTTAGATTTTCTTCACCTGTAGAATGCGAGTAATAGCAGTGGACTATCTTCATCAGGAGAATAAAAAAGGTATTTATTACCTTTATTGGCATCACACTACAGTTCAGGTAGCATAGTGATACATATAAGAGTAGATGTATATACATAAATCTACACAGCACAAAAGGGTCTGAAACCCCCAGATCTCCCTCCCACATATTTAAAGATGAACTAAGAAAATACAGAAATGAAATGTCAGAGTAAAAGTAGGTGTCATACAGGAATTACCAAATTTACTTCCTTTTTTTTTTTTTTTAAAGTGTGCAGAGCAGGTGCAGCAAGTATCATTTCCCTCCTGCTGCTCAGCCCACCTGCTGTCTGCCTGATGGTGCTATCCTCACTACTTTAGTATTTATTTCCAAAATGCAAAGTTAAAACTAACAATACAATTTTTTTTCTTCCCTTTTTAACCCCAAGTATATCCAGGTATTTCCCCAAATAACTATGACTGCATCAAATGAAACTTCACTATTCATACGGATTATGGTAAAAAGAAAACAGACAGCAAAACACTTCTATCTGAAATATTCTGTTGTGCAGATGTGACCTGCTGCAGAGAATCCCTACAGAGGACAGTATGTCCCCTTCCTCTGCTTTGTGATGCTTTTCATGCCGCAAGATGCAAAACTGAGTGGTGTCTCATTTGGTGTGAGACATTGTAGGGAGTCACTGAATATGTACGCAGAGTAGAAGGGCTGACAACTGCAGCAATAAAAATCTCATGAGATGCATAATAAAAATTTAAAAAGTAATAATAACAATAAATTTCAAGGCATAAGTCATCTTGGTTCTGAGCCTATAAGTTTTTCAGAGTCTCATTAAAGTAGGGCTAAAAGAATTACATAAGCACAGGACACTAGAGGATTTCAAGTAAGACATCAGGTCTCATTAACTCCTAATTAGATGAGAGTTGGAAATATTGTAGCATCCCTTATCATGAAATTCTTTCTCTCCTGTTCCTCCCTTCTTCTTCTACAAGCTTTAAAAAACACACATGCTCTTCCCACAAATGTTTACTCTATGGGAGTGGTCAAACCTACATGGAAACTTGTATTTCTGGAAAAAAAAATCCATAATTCCCTGTTTCCCTGCAGCTCTGCCATTACTCAGGTTTTTGGATATCTGGGTTCAGCTCTTCCCCAGCTCACTTGGGCTCCCAGTTTGAAGGTGCTGGCTGAGAGAGGTCCAGAGTAGGCTGCTTGTTCCCAGGAGGGGATGCAAGTGCCTCCCTGCAGCCTACTGCTCCAGCAGCCTTGCCTGCTCTCCTTCCAGCTAACGCTTCTTGTGTGGGGATGTGTTCTAATGTTTTCTGCTTAGATTACAGACTCTAGAGTGGTTTCATTTAATTAAATAGAAAGCGAAATTTAAAGGGACTCATGTAACCAACACTAACACCTAGATGATACCTGCAGCATACGGCCAGTACCCACACGACACGTTTGCACTGCAAGAGTCTCACCAACGATAGGGCCTGGCAGCTCTCCCTGCTTCCAGTCTTCTATGCCTCCAGTGAAGGATATGGCCGACATCTGTATTTGTGAAATTCCTGACACCACATGCTCTCAAGGACAGGGTATGAACCTCTATTCTGCCCTACAAATTCATGTTAATTTTCACAGCAATGCACCAATGGTTTGGTATGAAAGAATTTACTATCTGATCATGTAAACTTAGTTTTCCTTCTCACCTATGAACTGAAGTGCACCTTAAGCCTCCTTTTCTTCATAACATGGAAAGGGAACTATTGATCTATAATAAGTAATTATTCATTAACACTACAAGCAGTAATTAAATTAAAATTTTCATGATTATGGAAAATGAGGCCCATACATTTATAAATGACACAATTCTTAATTCAAAACAATTACTAGTATCACTACTGTATATACTATGTATATTTTGTTTAGAAGATTTGCCTAAGCTTTATCTTTTTCTATTTTTAACACTCTTCCAATTCTTTCTTTGATTGACCCAAATGCCAATGAAAATTGTAGCATGCCAAAGAACCATGTAAAGGCTAGTGTCCAAGCAATAAAAATAAACACTTTTATAAATGCATGAGTTGTGAGAATAATTAGCCTTTTTTATTAATATTACATGAAAAATAGATTGAAGTCAGACAAAATAACAAGTAACAATTGGCAATGAAAAAAATAAACCTGAGATTTTTACAAAAAGCGAATACATTTTCTTCAGCTTTTCACTCTGTCTATAGCAATGTGGTAACTTGCCTATATGTCTATATTTTTATGTTCTGAATACAAATGTTTCAGTCTTTACCTGTGGCTATATTCATCCTATCACACGAAGAAACAACAGTTCTCTTTATTTTACTGTGCTGTTAGACACAGCATTTTTTTTTTATTTTAAAGAAAACATTTCTACAAAGTCCAACAGATCAATGCTTCTTAAAGATAAAAGTTTGCAAAACCATGATCTGCTCTGTTTTCTCCCTTAACTGGCCTTCTGTTCAGCATTCATTTTAAATGTAATGTTATTTCAGTCAACCAATACTTTCAAGCATGCTGAATAGTGTGGAACATTCCTTTATTCTGATGTCATGCAGAAAGCATTTTTCTCAGAAGACATCTTTTGTAGTTGTAACCAAAAGGCAAAAGAAACTGGAGATCTCAAAGCCGGGGGCGGGGGGGGGGGGGGGGGGGGGGGGGGGGGGGGGGGGGGGGGGGGGGGGGGGGGGGGGGGGGGGGGGGGGGGTAGGTGGGGGCAATGGCTTAAACTCCTCAATCCTGTCACTTCTAAAACTGTGTCAAAACCACACATATTTTTGGCAGTGACCTCTTCAAATAGTCCCTTATAAGTAAGCACTTCTTTGCCATTTCCAAGCTATTATACTTATTTTTACAGGTTTTGGCTAAAAATTCCTTGCATTATTGTACTGTATCACAGGGAAGTTCGCTATAGTTTCATGAAAGACGTTTTCATTTCTGACTGGCATCTTCTCAATAGCAGGGGGCCCAGGCACACCGCTCTCTTCCAGGCAAACCTTTCTGCTCTTAAACAGTACAGCATTCATAACTCACTTTCAGCACCGCAGGGCAGCTACACAGAAAAGCTTCTCCAACTTAATAGGTTACATCACAGACAAGTCCACTATTAGGCTAAGGTGTACAACATAAATGCACTCCTCATTCTCTTCTGCACCTTACAAAAATTAAATCTTATCTACCCCGAAGACCTGCATTTCCACGCTACAGCCTGGTTGAGGCTGGAGTACTGTGCTCTTACCAAATGTTGTATATTTCAGTGTGGTTATTACGTATCATCACTCCCAAGTAAACCCCAGAAAGGGAAAATCATCTACAGAAGAAAGGAAACATGAAAATTTCTCAACAGAATAAACACACATACTGGTAATAACTTTCGTTTCTGCAAATACTCTGAATTCTCACTGTGTGGAACTGTACTTTACACAGAATGGGAATCTGTCTTTATTACCTAGGCTATCTCACAGGCACGGATATAAAGGAAAAGCATAATCAGGTAAAATTGCTTAGAAGTATAATCAGCATTATTCAGCAACAAGAAGTCCTCTTACAAGAAGCAAAGTTTGGGAGCATTCCCAAGATAACTGATGAAACCATAATTCACAGAAGTTTTACATCCTAATATGCTAAACTATTAGAGCACACCACCAAGCTCCCATATTTTTCTACAGGAAATTACTATGCTACACAAAAATAACTTTTAAAATATTGGAAAGTTTAAAAAACATATTGGAAATATGTTTAGATCATTCCACCCATAAAAAAAATCTCTAAATTTAACTTCATTTCCAATGTTATTAAATAATTTGAGTCTAGCTTCAAGACATTGAACTTTATAACTGTGTCATCTTTCTGCACAGAAAAGCTATATATAATTAGCCAAAGGCTTGTTCTTGCCATTTTGGGTGTCAGAATATTTTAACTCTGGGAGAGACAAAAAAAGGAGGATTGTTATATTTAGAGGAGGAAAAGAAAGCATTTGCAAGTACTTTTAAAAATGCTATTTGTCTTAAAGATGGTTATGTACTCAGAATGCTAAACCCAGCCTTAACGAAAATATCACTGCTCCAGGGAAAATGTCAAACGTTATCAATGTAGAAAAACATATTACCTATGCACTGATACATGTACATAGCCTGCTTAAAATGTGAAATTCCAGCTGTTGTTGCAATCGCAGGTAACAACACATAATGTATATAAACTTCTGTGTTCTGTAAATATAGACATAAAGACACCCAGGTGGGGCGTGTTGTTGGATGTTATTGTTGGACTGAGATGTTCGTCATTTGTGTGTATATAGATGTACAACAAAGTAATACATTGAACACAGTGATGTCACCTTACCACTCATAATACACACATGCACATTTTTTTTCCTGCAAATCTACTGTGTAGGTATGGTACCCTGGCTGCAACATATTCTGCCAAAACCACACCATGTTTCAAGTAGACATATGTCATATAGTTCTCAAAAAATTGCTATGTTTGCTTGGGAGGGTGTTTTGTTGTTGCTGTTGTTTAGGTTTAGTTTTTCCTCGGTTTTGTTTTTTTTTCACTATTTGAGCACCTAGATTCCACATACTATAGTCAAAAGTAAAAATCCTGAAGGTAAAACAGCAGCAATGGATAGAAACACTTGAGAGTGATGAGACTTGGAGGACTCAACAGGCACTGTGAACCTTTATTCTTTCCACAGAAATTAAAACAGGAGAAGCCCGGTTTCTGTTACCTCTTCTTTAGAAATACCTCTGGAGCACACTCTACCAGAACGTAGGACTTGGGATGCCCTTGGCTTTTCATATGTGCTGTAGAAAGAAGAGAAACCTGCTCCCAATAGATCTTTAACAGTATGTCAAGGTGTATCTATTATTATTTTAATCCACTTCTCCAAATGCACTAATGACAGCTAGAGATGCAAATTTTACCATAACATAAAAGGAATAACATGAACAGATTTCTTTAAACATGGTACCATCTTAAGACATTCTCTGAGAGTAATCACAATTGCTTTAATGGAGAAAAATATGGTTTTCTACTTCTTTCTTTTCTTTTAAAGAGTCAGCACAGGTATGAGAGAGCACACAGAGTTCTGTTCTGGCTCAACCATCAGCAGAATTGGTAGCTAAGTTCCAGCTGTGGCGTCCTCATTGTTGGCGATCCTTGAACCAGAAAGAACATAGCTAGACTTTCAAATTCCAGGTTGAGTTTGTGGCACTGGCAGTCAAGAAAAGCACTGTTTTCACTTATTCTTTCTCCCCTTTGACTCTATAAAATACATCAAAATATCCCAGGAAAGACAATCAGCTGCTTTATGACAATAGATTTTTTAAGAGAAGTCTTTGCTTTAAGAAAGCTACAATGGCACGCACTGAATGCACAGCGTTAGCCAGTTGTCCACCACAAGTACTGTGCCGTATGCTTATTAAAGAGCATTAACGTATTGAAGGGAAAAAAGTGGGATTGCTTTTGAAGGAAATCATGTTAAAATACTACGCAGAAGCAGTCCAAAACCAGAAGTTTTAAATGTGAAAATAATGTAAGATTCCCAGCTGCAAGCAGGATTATTGAGCAGATGAAGGCTAAACACGGCAGTGTTTCTGCATGCTTATTAACCACTATTTTTGAGTTGCTGTGGAGGAAAAAAAAAAACACAAAGAAAACAAAACCAAAAGAAACGACTGCTCTGTCTTCTAGTTATTCAGCCTTCTTAAAATTATTATTTCCACTCAAAATTTAAATACGTCATGTAATACAGGTATTTGACACCAGAAGTACACAGTACCATGAAAGTTAAGCAATATTATTTGTGCACTTCGGTGTTTTGGTAAGATACACTATGTATAATTTTAAGTGTTACAACTCACTAGAATGCACTAGCACTATACACAAAAGAGAGCAAGTGTGTAAAGGAAAGACTGTTAGTCAAACATAGAAAAGTAACTGAAAAATACTTCAGAACTGCATACTGTAGCTTCCATGTTCAGTGGAAATAAAGCACTGAAAAGGAAGTTTACCTCTCATACTCTTCAAAAAAAACAAGCATAAATTATGAACTAACTATTTCTGTTTCACGAAGTCTCTGGCATAAGCTCAATAATAGCAGTTGTCCCCTGCCTTAATGCTATGTAGCCACTTAAATGACAGCAGTAACACTTGACAGTGCAAGTTCTCCTTTATATTCTTCTACAACTAGTCACCTCCACAGTTTATCATTCTTCATATTTATAACATATCCACCAAAAGCAAAAATTCAATGTAGTTCATAATATTATGAAAGACATGCAGCTTCACAAATGATAAGAACCTTGGGGCATTTCAAATTGAATGCATTTTTTAAAATGACTTTAAATTTCAGCTATGGACTGTAGCTAGGCCTGCTAGCCTAAAGGTAATGCTCTGTATTACCATGCCACAGATCTGGGTTAAATTTCCAGCCTCTCTATAGCTTCCCAAGCTGGCACAACCTGGGGTGAAACTAGTACCTCTTGTTATCGTGCAGACACCACTTCAGCCGATTAAGCAGCAGCACTGATAGGCTCTGAAGAGAATCCCATCCTCCTCACCAAGGAGGCTGTGTCTTTGAGCATAGCGAGAGGTTAAAAACAGGGTTGAAGTGGAGTATATCCTCAGGGCTCCATCAGGGACATGAAAGACAACCCGAGAAAGTATGTTATATGACAACAAAGACATCAAATAATTTTAGAGGAATAGCTGCCTTCTACCTCTACAAGTTTCCTGGGCACTTCCAGATGCATACCGTATCTTTTTCCCTTCCATCACAAGATTTTTGTGTATTGCTCCTACATGCTATGAAACAGCTGCTACATTTCCATCTAGATGGTGGATTAAGTTATGCCCACATAATGGATCAACTATCAGGACCTTCTGTACCCAGTGTAAATCAGAAACTACATATAAGAGGGCACGTGCAGAAAGCAAGCAGCTGGGTTCAAGTGTTGCTACTTAGCCCTCACACCTCCAGTCCTGAAACTTTACACAATCCTGTGCACTCAGCCACAGGAGAATGTTTAAATTCAATTTATGCTTAGGAATGAAGGGTTCTGTTTCACTGTTCCCAGATACCAGGTAAATATTCACATTATTCTTGTTACAATGATAAATAACCTATGTGGATAAATGTGTGGTATTTATATGGAGATTCAAAGCCAGATCAGATACAGGAAAGAAATTCATATAGTTCTTGCCTGTTTTCTTAAGAGAAGCGAAGAAATCTTAAATTTTACTTGCTTGTTGTAAAGCATTTAGCGATCCTTTAGAAAGAAAGGTATCATCACACTATATGCTATTGTAAAGGCAATATTGTTACACTAGGCTCATGGTACAAGCTTTGCATCTGATGGCTTTAAAGCTTCATAGTGTGACCACTTGGCTTGAAATCTGATTTTCTCCATTAATGCAGTTATATACAAAAGAAAAATGACTTTCAGATTAAGGTAAGCGACTGCATAGTGATAGTGGGAGTAACACAGCATCTGTGGTCTTGTGCAAATCAGCATTAGTTCAAGACTGGATGCTGATAAATAAATGAATGAAAGACTGTACACTTGCTGGAATATAGAAAAAGTCAAAAAAGCCAGTGCCAGAGTGCCTAAAATTTTGAAACATATATACTGCTAAAAATTAAATTGAAAACAAAAATTTTCTAAATACCTTCCACAACATAAGTGGCCTGTATCTTCTTTCAAGACAGAGTATCAGTTTATTTCAAATTTAGAGATATTGGCCTTGATTCAAATTCATGGCAGTTATAGAAACCAGTGTTCCATGGCTTGATTCAGGTGGCAAGCATTAAATCTTTTTCCTGCTGTCATGCAACAACAACTTTAATACAAATTAGCACTGCCAAACTCAGTTTCCTGAGCTCAGAAGTCCTTGATGCTACTCCCTGAATTTTATTCATACTTTCACATGGATTGTGCTCTGCTGAAACTGTTGTAGCTGAGAAGAAACAAAAAACTACAATTTAATGACACTGGATTCAGTATTATAATTCATGACATTGTAGAAAATTTAACATGCCGCTCTTCATTGAGGTAAAGCTCAATCAAATCCACACAACGTTTGGTTTTGTTTTTTTAACCTGTAAATTTGGTTTCTGTGAGTCAGATCTTCCCTTCAGACCAATTGTTTATGCTGAACCCAATCCTGCCAGTCAATAATAACTCACATTTTTCAAGCTACTGATTCAGCTTTTACAACAGCCTTCTTGGAGTTCAAGACAAAACCATCCAAGCCTCGGAAAATACAAAACAAACCAAAAGCAAGAGTTTTTTCCGTTTTCCTACTCACCGGGAATATACAATTAACTAAACTTGACACTCTAGACAACTTAAAATGAGATCCAGAGGACAGATCTGAGTCAGAGAAAGCCTATTTCCACTTAAGAAAGAACCCTCTGTTTCTCCGATCAGCCACTCCAGACTGATGGGTCCTTAATTACAGAGTTCCACAAAAAAGAGGGGGAAATGCCAATGAGTACCTAAGCCTCCTGGGTTTCCATGGCCATGGTCAAAAACCTCTGGCAAAAATTTGCATTTCAAGGAACGCCCAGTTCCAATTCGCAGAGACTCCCATAGCAGTAAACCGAAATCCAAAACCACTTCCTAGCAAAATTTCTGCCAAACCAGTCAACTCCCTCTAACTTTAAAATGAAAAACTCATTCTATCCGAATTTAGACCTCAGTTTAGAACCAGTCACTCATAAGTTTGCTTTCCTTCTTTATTATTATATTTTACCAGTAAATTATAATACAGGAAAACCCAAAGGCTAATCAACCCAAAGGCAATAAAGCAGCAGATAATGGACAGTCCTGGTCTGGGGCTTACGATGTGTGAAGCCAAAGAAAGCAAAGCAAACTAAAACACCATCCCTTTTCCTTCCCAAAATCCAGGAATGATGAGGACAACCTCAATTCTATAACTAACAGGATTTTCACTTATCATCTAAATTTAACTTTTGTTATTTTTTAATACCTGCAGCCCTGCTATTCTCTAAGTGATCTTTAAGATTATTTTTTTTTTAATTCTTCATAAAAAAGGAAACAATCAGTTTCTCAATTACCTCTTTCTCTGCCTACCTGTAACTACCCTTGGCCAACTGCCTTGCAAAAAAACACCAAAGTCGGCACAGGATGGCATCACTGAGGCTCTGAAGCTATGAGATATATGCCCCTGCAGTGTTGTGGCTGGCCCTTCCAACTCCTCATCCTCCTAGGGAATGCTGGTGCTTTTTGTGAGAAAAGGGGAAACTATTTACAATCCTCCTTAGACCAACTTACACAGGACCCGAGTCTTTCTGAAAGTTTCAACAAATCACTCTTCAAAAGCGAAGAGATCAAAAATAGTGATTAACATGTTCCAGCTAACAGGAGTGAAGCTCACCTTACGAAAACACTTGAATTAAAATATCGTTTTCTTTATGGGGATTGTGTGTGGGGGTGTGTGTGTAAAAAAAATATACTCTTTACATATGAAGAGAAAGGAGGGATTAAATGGATTTTCTTACTGTTTTGGTAAATACCAATCCAAAGAGCTCAAAACAAAACCTCAACTCCCCAGAGTCTTTTGGAACTACCAAATTTTATGCACTATCAACGGATAACATTTTTAATAACTAATGCTAACAATGAAATACACTTACTCTATTTGGCCAACAGTGCCAGAGTAAAAACTTTGTAAAAACTCTGCCCTTAGACAAAGACCATACAGGCAGAAAGCAGGCTTTCCAAAGAACACCATAGGTGTAAGAAAAGTAAGGAATGCAATGGACAAAATTTCAAGGCATATTGTGCATTGATACAATTCTCTCTCCACCTTACTACACACCAAACATGGATCAGATGTCAGGAATAGAAATCTCAGTTTTTAAGGCTCACATACTTATATGTGAATGCACATAACAGACTTCCAGTATCTACCTACAATTTGGAACTACAGAAATGGAAGTGTTACCCAGCTTTCACTAGAACAGTCTCTTGATTTCACCTGTGATAGGTCTCAAGTAATGAAAAAAACCTCCTAAATATAAGTGGCCAGCTTCTAGAACGATCTGAGCATCTTATTGGCACTGTCTTATTTTGGTGACTAATATCAAGACATCATATAAAATTCTGGCTCTAGTACCTACATTAAGTGAAGGTTTTTGCATCCAAGGCATAAAAGTATGTGTGCAGATGGAATGAAAATAACAGAAGAAGCAGAAGAGGAAAGTTGGAATGATTTTTAATGGGATTTCCTAACTGCACTGCACATACACAGCTGGATACTCAGCTTGTGTAAACTGACAACACAGCACCGGAGCCAACGGAGCCAGAGTACTTTAACTAATAATCGGGCTCTATCTACCAATGTCAGGACAAAAATAAGCACAAGCTTTCCTACCAAAGAGATTAAAATATAAAAGTGACTCTAATGAATATGATGGTGTTCGGGGAATTCCTCTATCTTCTGTGCAAATCAAAAGAAATGACAAAGGGTAACAGAGAGGGTAACAGCAGAGCAATAATGCCTTGTGCAACCTCAGTGTTAAGAGATTCATAATGAAAATCTTCTCTAGCTGTGTGCATAGTGCCCCAGGCAATGTGTGTCTTTCCACTCCACAGAAATAGGGAAAATTTTACTGACAGCGGACTGTGAGCCCAAGATACAGCAGTGAAAGAGGTACTTTAAACTTGTGAAGTGTGCTGGACACCCTTTGAGAAAGGAGAGGCTAAACATGACTAACTAGCAAACGGATACTTAAGGATTAGAGCAATTACTGAAAAATAAAAAAACCCACCAAAATTCTTTAGTGAACATGAGTTAATAACTTTTCAAAATCAATCCAAAGTCACATGACACATGGAGATGATACACAACATGCAACCTGGACAGATTATGTTCCTGAAATGCCTACAAAATTCCCTGGTAGCCTATCTGATAGTCCACTTTTTTACAGTCTTTCTTACATCCATGACATGAAAAATATCTTGGTGTACTAACCCTCAGAAATTACTCTCGATTTCTGTGATGACTCTTTTCACAAACGATATCTAGTAAGCACAGTGACTACCCTGATGATTTATCAGGCAAGAACTGAAGTAAAATGTATTGATTTTATTACTCTTCAAGCCTAGTTACTAGTATTAAACACATCAAAGCTACCACTGAAGGAGAATTTTTAAGAAAGTTACACTACACCTATGATTTCCATTGATTGACTTGCGTGAGCTTTGAAACTTTTGTCCTGAATTGGTCAGCAATAATATTCCAAGGTACATTACAAAGTAAAATTCAATTACGAAGGTACAAGCATGGAATTATTGTACCTCTATCATAACAGAACAAAAGACATCTCTTCAGTAATCTTTAGTATAGCCTCACAAAGCTCTGTTAATACTACACTTCTTGTCAGGGATTCTTTCTCCTTTTTTTGGTACGCATTGATCTGAAGTATTTAAAGCGTTCCTGGCATGGCCTCAACACAATAGGGGAACGTCCTCTACGACAAATGCCAGGTGCTCCCGCCAGCAGAGTGATTCCCTGACCCTAGGAGCTGGCAGAACAGAACGTCTCAATCGGCTCGGAGAACTGCCAGCTCTCTGGGGAGGCATTCAGCAGCTTCCCTAGCCACAAGCAAAAATAAACTTGTGCCATGTACCTAAAGAAACGAAAAGGCAAGAAGGCAATGTAAAAATTCTAAAATAAAGTCTTCTGCCTGCTTATTTCTTAATGGTGAGGATGAAACAGATCACCATTGCAAGATAAATAACGGCATACAAATTCCCTAAATTAGGGGAAATATTTAAAACAAAGTAATACTCCAGGCCTTTTTTTTCTACTTTTTGTAGGACTGCGTTCATTTCTTATTTTGTCTAGTTTTGCTTATTTAAATTTTAAATAACTATTGAATGGATGTTCTGTTCTTTGGATAACTTTATGTTCTAGCAATTCCATACGTTTCCACTGAGCACTCATACATTTAATATATGAGTGATCCTGAAAACCTTTAATTGTGTAGGAATCCTGTATCTAGGTGTTAAATCACAAGTAGAAATGCAAGGATTTGAAAGGTTGGGTCATGCATTCTACAACAGGAATAGAATTTCTGTGATCATTTTGGCAACATCAGCATACGCTTAGCAGAGTACCAGTGCATGTTGAATGTAATTTTGACTAAAATACATGACAACACAGAACTGTTTTTAAAATTCAGACAGATGAGGTTCTGTGTTACCAACATTTTCTTCCATGAAAAACAACCCAGATGACAATTTTTTGCTAGTGGGCAACAGTTAAAAAAAACAGTAATGAATGGGAAACCAAAGTCCCATTTTTCAAAACAGGCCCTTAAGCACCTGCACATCTTTATGTTTTTCAATGAGATTAAAGTTTGTGTAGGTAAATGATATCTGAGAAAGAAACTTAAGGTCCTGAACCACTTTGGCTATATTTTGAAAATATTATTCTGCAACTTCAAATAATTGTTTAATAGAGAACATTGCTTGTTTGCTTTAAAGTAGCATTTCTCTTCATTTAGCAATTTTAATATAATCTGCTAAGACTTGCTGAAGTTTTTCACCTACACAAAACTACAAACCCGGGTTTCAATTTCTTGGACAACTTTAGCATTTACTTTGTTTATACTAGCAAGTGGGACTGAAAGCAATACATTATCCAGCCTTAAGGGCTTGCTTCTCTTTCTTCTTTCAATTAATCTCGTCTCCAAGGAGTCCAGCATTAAAATAAAATAAAATATCAATACTATTCCTTTTTAATTTCTATGTGTTTAATTATAAGCAGCAATTAATCAATTTTTTTTCAATTTCACTTCTTCTTGGGGGAATCTCACTGATGAACTGAAAATCAACACCAGTTATTTAACTAAATAATCACAAAACTTAGAGGCAAAAAAGTGTTCACCCCATCAAGACTGTAACCTAAAGCTAAGCAAATCCCATCTTTTTCTTGAATTATTGGTAGAACTAATTTGTTTTTCCTAGGAAACATTTTCAGAATATACATTAAAGTTCAATAGCAGAGGGACAATTTCTGTTTTCAATTACACTCTGCAACTTCGTTAACACCAGTGGAATTGTTTGAATATTTCGAATGGCAAAAAATTATTCACAATTTACACCTTTCTTTTCCTGAGTACTTTCTATCAGAGAAAAGAGAGCTCACAACTAATCCACACTGATATTCCCAGTACGATCCTAAAGCCTAGAAAATGCAAATTTCAATCATTTTGACATTGTTGTTACTACTGAATCCACTTTAAATGGAAGAACACTAGGTACTGCTTCTCTCTTCAACATTTTAATATCAGCGGATCAAATCAAATTACTCTGGATAGGCGTGGATTTTGATCTATGCACAAGATTAGTTAAGAGTCGCACAGATTTTCTCTCAAACTCCCTGGTTTGTAAGAATTCTCAGTATATCTGACAAGCTGGCCTTCCTACTCCAATTATTTTTGTGAATATATATAAACTTCTTCTCTGACACTGTGAGTATTTGACCTCATTTACATTAGAACTACCATCAGATTTTTTTTCAGGTACTATGACACAAGAAATAAAAATATTCCAGGAGTTAATTTCAATTTCTAGGATAATTGTTATAATATGAACCTTTTTTTTTGTTCAATCTATTTAATTATTTCCACCCTGTTAATCAGTTCAGATAAATTAGCTGACTTAACTGCAGCAATCTATTTATTTCTGCACAAGCAAAATGTTGCCCATCAACAGACATCCTAAAGTTTCTTCTTCTAATCTTTAAACTAGTGTTTTCCACTGAAAGCTTTAAAAAGCTTTAGTATATTTTTGCTGTACAGCTAAATTCTCAAAAACTATATGGGGCTGGTTTATATTCCCTATATAAAACACTTCTGCCAAACTATTTCACATCATACAGTAGTAAATTCATCAATACAGCAGTAACAAACATGCTTCTGATAAAAAAAGTATAAATATTGACAACTCTATTACAGCACATTCTGCCACACACCTCTTCCCCACTCACAGAGTCACATGCTCTAAGAGAAGATTTGTGCTTCCTGGAAAGGGAAATATTTGCGATAGAATTACTACTACTTTTCTTTGCCATTGTTAATAGCTGGATCTCTTACACAAGTACTGACTTTATTTATATATATGTATCTTTTGTATGTATAACCACTTTAAATTATTTAGTCTTAGGCAGAAAATCAGAATATGTGACAACTCGTTATGTGAGTCGCAAGTTTTTTGAGAAATTAAAACCATCACACTAAAAAAATTGACAGGGTTTGTTTACATACATTATAGCTATGTTTTCCTAAGTGTAGAACTTAAGTCTGCTTCATAAATCTCACAACCTTTGCTTTGTAAGGAGGCAGCCAGTGAACTATTTTTACTAGATTTGCTCTGATTAAGAGTGGTAATTTTATCTTTTTATCATTAATTTTCTAGCTAAGTTCTACACAAGTGGTATTACTTTCTCAGAAGTTAACTCTATGTTATTTCAGCTCTACCTTTTCTTGGCTAATTGTTTTGCTATCTCTATTGACAAATAATAATCCATAGTTCAGTAAGAACTCAAATAAATGACATCACTTAACACCTTACTGTGTTGGCACAACAGCTGATCACACCATTTTAAAAAAAAATCTGATGTGGAGAAATCTACAGTGACTATTATCTTTTTTTGCTGAATCATACCATAGAGCTAAAAATTCAGTTCTAAGCATTAAAATTCCTATTGTTTTAAAGCTGTTGACCCTATGTAAAAATTAGATTTTTCTCTTGATTAAATACTCAAATTCCATCTCTTGGAATCCATTTCTTTATACTAACAGGGAGTTTGTTAGAAAAAAAAGTTTGCAAGAGCTCTCCAGGGGCAAGAAATTTCAAGTGTGACATTATTTCAAACACTATTAAAAGCTTATCTGTCAATATTTGATCTTAAAACAATCTCATTAAGAGAGGTATATCTTAGGTATTGTTACAAGACACACTTTTTAATATCTTATTGGCACTTTATTAAGTGGATTGTGCAGTGCCATTTTAAGGATGAACCTATTGTTTCTTGCAGAAAGTTTCCAGTAGCTTGATAGCTTCCATCTATTTTAAATACTATAAAGCAGTTTTAGCATTCTCTAAATCCATACCAAGATTTTTTAAAACATCTCTTCCATTGTCAGTTTAACGAGCCCTGCGCTCTTGCCTGCAGCTGCCATCTCCTAGTTTCCAATCGGAAGTGTAAAGATCAACTCCTAGCATGTCCTATCATTACTGGTATTGTGTTGTTGTTGCTATTATTATTAAATTAAGCCTAACCTCCTTGCCAAATGTTTCCAAGTTTACCAGGGAAAGAATGATAGAATCTGATCCTATCGAGGTCAATGGGAATATTGCCATTGACTTCACCATCACTAGTATTTGACTGAGGAAATCAATTAAAAATATCTGTTCAGACAGCGTATCTACATACATGAAACTGCACTGTTCTTTTAGTTCACTCTGTTGTGAAATAATTTTACAAACGAAATAAAACTAGTACTCTATCACGTGCTGCCCTGCACAATCCTCACCTATTTACAAACAGGGCGCTGGGCCTGTAATGTCTCTCTGTAAGAGCTTGGTTTCTCCCTCCAAGAAAAAGCATGAAAGCATGCCAATTTTCTTTTCCTTTTAAAGGTGCTTATCACAGCTTTTGATTATAGTATATTTTAACTTTCAAAGTGAAAAAATGTCCTCTCTAAACCACCAACTGCTGGACACCAACAGCTATTGGAGGCTTCTCTCCAGTTTGCTCTCTGTCCTTGCTTCCTAGGGTAATGCCCAGTCAGCCACCCCCGCCTCCCTCTGTCCAACTGCTTTGATGGAGAAACAGGTGGTACTTTACAAATCCTTGTTTGTTTTTTGTTTTGTTTTGTTTTTCACAAGTGAATACTTCTGTGATAAAACATAGTAAGTCTGATCTTGCCTCCCACCTTCACCTTCATTAGTAAGAGAACTTAGCATTCAAGTTCACCACATCATTCAAATACCTACAACCTTATCCTTGTCCGTGTCTGGGGTTCCTTAAGAACACGAGAGCAGTAAGAAGGCCCCTACGTTGGTCACTTAGCGTGCCCCACCTTGTCACATCGAGAGACAGGCACATAGCCTCTGAGCTTCAACCTGAAGCCCATGTGCACTCCCACTGCATGGCCAGATACACCTTCGTCGTGATACATTGGATCTATTTTGCTCCTGGGATCAAGAGGAGAACTGAGTAGAAGTGTCCACACCATACAAAACTCCAACTAATTCTCTCCAGAAGCTAAAAAACTTTCCTGACAAAATGCTGTCCCCACCAACTAGCATTCCTCTCTTCCCTTCTGCAGGTAAAAAGACCTTCACTTTCTACACTCAATCCAGACATCAGGTTACAGGAATAAATTTTCAGTACCTCTGATATGGTCTTTCTAAAAATGTTGTGCAGCTTTGTGCAACTCTGTAATACTCCATAATACTTCTACTTTGAGGAAGGTAACATCACCGCAGGGATTCCATTTGGGATCCTCTGCTCTGCAGATGAAGCAATTTAGTCCCTCAAAAAACACTGTCTCTTCTTCATGAAGACATTTCCTTATTCACTAAGGTCAGCTTTCCCTGAGAATTTCTTTTAGGCTCTCTGCCCTCCTACACAGAAGCTGAATGCTTCAACTGTAAGGAGGAAACAAGCACCAGACATGCAATTGTTATAACATGTTTTATGCTGAATAGTGAAATTGTATGACTGCAGAGTAAAACACTGCCTAATTATACTAGCAGTGGTCTTCCGTGTTCTGCAGCCAGTGTAATCCTTTGTGACCCACTTCAAAAAAAAATGCTTCCCTTACAAATAATGTTTGAGACTCTATTTTTCCCCACATTTCTTCAGCAGCTTGCTGCTCTCACAGAGTGAGGATTTCTTTTCCTGTAATAATACTGTTTCCAGGTCAATAATAGGCATCAACATCAGCTGCGACACTGGTGGAAAAAACAGACTTTGAAGTGCTGGATGTTCACAGAAGCTCTTTTTTAATGTCCAGAAGCAGCTGTTAAAAATTATTCATCCACTCCACTTTATTTTGTGCATTTCTATACCACCAACGTGATATAAAACATTCCTGCACCGTGAAGGGAAATGTTAATATTTAATCCTATTTTTTCCATTCTTGAGTCATCACATCTCTTAGAGACACATCACACATAGGAAACCCAAATGTCACTAGCTTAAACTTTCATGAGTTTTTAAAAGTGATTTGCAGTTTTTTCACATACCCATTTTTTATTTAAGCAAAACTCTTCTTCTTACTGTTAACTGTCCATTTCCAAAATCTCCTTTATCAAGATCCAGTGTCTGGTCACCTCTGAGAAATTCTCACATGTCAAATTACCTATTGCCTGCAATCCAGAACTGATACCCTTAGTTTCCTCCAGAATACCTAGGGATATATATGTAGTAACTATAAAAGAATCACAGGTGGCAGGAGACCTATTGATGCTCAAAGCACAGCCTATGAGCAATAAAAAAAAAGAAAGTAGACACTTACTTCAGCCTGAACCATTGATGTTAATGAATGTTTGTAGCCTGCTTCCATTATTGATTAATCCTCTCAACAGTGTTAAATATAAGAGGAGCAAACAGAATTCACAGTTCCCAGAATAGTTCTGCATCATTTTAGATATAAAATATAACTCCTGTTTAGTAACTTTCTGGGATTTTTCCCTTTACAAGAATAACTGATGCTCATTACCTATGGACTGTGCTACAGCCATAATCTTAGTATCTATCATGATCCCCAACATTTAAAAAGAATCTGATTCAATCTTTCTGTCCTAGATGCTGATTCCACTGTTTCACTGCAGGTGAATTTCTATCCCTTAAACCCACTATACTCAATATAACAGTAGTGAATATCATAATTTTCATTATCACATATAACAAACCTGATCATAGCTGAAGATTGATCATCTGCTGTGGTGTATTCTTTAATCAGGGTTTGTTCAGTGACCCAAAATCACTGCTGCTGCTGGCCCACCCTTAACATTTTTGTCACCAAATTCATGTTCAAATCGACTGCATTCTGCTAACATCCATAAAATTAGTGTGTCCTGTCGGAAAGTTCTACTGTTTTAGAGTCGGTCTACTCCACAAGAAACCTCAGATCTCAGGGCTGTGATGGACCTTATCAGTGTGCAACCTTGCAGCAAAAAAAGGCCAACTGCATAGTGAGCTATATTAATTAGACTGCATGCAGCAGAGGGCTCTATCTTTTGAACACTGGTGAGATTGTATCAGGAGTACTGAGTCCAATTTGGGACTCTCCAGTACAAGAAATATAGGGACATACTGGAGCAAGCTACTTCACAAAGTCACCAAGACACAGAGCGGATTGCACTACGTACTGCACCAGGAAAGGCTGAGAGATCTCTGTCTAGCAGAATGTTAAAAGAATATGGAGCCAGATCCTTCGCAGAGGTATATACTTGCAGAACAAGAGGAAAAGACACAAGCTGGAACACAGGAAACTCCGATTAAATATTAGGAAAACTTTTTTTTGTCATGAGGTGGTCAAACACTACAAGGTGGTCAGGGACACTGTGGAATCTCCATCCATAGAGATACACAAAACCTAACTGGACACAGTCCTGGACAATCTGCTCTAGCTGATTCTGCTTCAGCAAGGGGGGATGTACTAAATGATCTCAAGGTCCCTGCCAACCTGAGCTATTCTGTGATTCAAAGGAAGTCATAGCCTCTCATGACATCATATGGTAAATCCAGGCCCTGTTCAAGACTGGTACACATTCAAACCTGAAAATAAATCAGCCTGTTTCCTCCTGTTCCAAATATGCTGTGGAAAACTCTCCTTCCAAAACATTCCTTTAGGTTTCTGAGCTGTATTTAGCTCCTTCAGAAATCTACTCAACACAGTGATATTAGCACAATGTTTTTCTAGAATGTCAGCACCATTTTCTGTCTCAAGGTCCTCAGAATTGTGCCCACCTGAGTTTCAATATCCCCTTCTGGAACTCTCCAAATCTCTCCTCCTGATTCAAGATCTGATTATCAGACCTCCATTACACAATCCAGTATGGATACCAACATTCTGACGAACAGCATTCCACAAGCAATTTCTTTTCACCCTCCTCTTCCTTAAACTAATCAACACAAGAGAAATTATTTCAAGCTAGAGGAACTTATGAAGAACAAACCATATGCCTGCTGCTACCTCAATAAATCTGAAGCCTAATACTGCCAAGCCGATGCTGATACAACAGCAAAATGTGACTCTAAATACTTGTCCATATAATTAAATTTACACACGATAACCTATCTCTGCTAGTACACAAACATATGTATTTATGAAAACAGCTGTTATTAATCAGTTCCTTCTCTAAAAATTACATAAACACAGGAATTACATGGGGACTGATATTAGTTATTTTTGATGAAAATTATCAATATATATTTTGATGACATGCCCTTTAAATTAATGTCCATATCGCTACTAGCTGGTATTGTTTGCTGTTATCATGTATAAAACTGCATCCCAGTTTAAAAGTATAAGACATTGACATTCGCATGTGTTCATTGCAATGTTCAAGTCATCACTGCAATTAATTTTATGCCATTCACCAAACAAAATAATAACCAAGCATTTAATTTTGCTGAATTCAGCCTGTTTAATATGCACTTTGCTGATGATAAAAAAAAATCAAGCTTCAAATATGAGTGTAAAATTAACTACTATGTTACAGAAAACCTTTCCAACAAACGAAAAATAAACAGCAATTAAAATTATGAACTCTTCAAAGAAGAGACTCTTCTTTTTCTTTTTTTCAAGGCATCATATGGTACGATGTCTTGTCCATACAGTCCCAATAAGGTTCTTCTTAGTCATATCAACATGAGACAATAATACATAACAGAGAAGTGTAATTAAGCTGTGACACATCTCATATCCATTCATGACGTGCTGAAAATAATAATAGTCAAAACTACTTAGCTAAGGCCATTTCCTCCAACAGTTTTCTAAGAGAAAGAATCAAAGAGACTTGCTACAGCTTCCAGAAATATCCTACACGGCAATGTAAAACAGGTGTACTGGATCAGACCAGTTTTTCCTCTATCCCACCTCCAATGATCCTCAAAAGCAGTTGCACAGAACAACATAACAAGAATGACAGCATACATGATATGCACCCACAACCTCCAGTAAGTTTCAGTGCAGGCACTTCCTCAAATAGATACATATTTAATAAAATTCAGTGGATTTCTCAGCCACAAATTTGTCCCATTTCCTTTGAATTTCATAAAAGGGTTTCACACCCCAACACACTTTAAAGATATCACTTCCTCTTACAGACATTCAGCAAACCAGATCAACCAAGCACAAAGAAAAGTAAAGACTGGTTATACATGATTGCTTATTTTTTTATTGACAAATAAAAACGGTAACCATAGTACTAACACATCCATGAGGTGACCAAGTGACAAAGGACAAAAACCCTGTCCCTAGCCCCCAAAATCTTACACTGCAAGTATCAAATAAGAGACAGGAAACTATTTAGAAGCAATAAGACAACACCAGCAAGCATGACAAGGAGTGATATCTTCTTAGAAGTAGTGTGATGTTGTCATGATTTTGTAAGTATTTCAGGTAAGGAACATCTTGGGAAGAGAGATGATCTCAAAAGCTGAGGTTACAAAGGAGTACTAGTCCAAGCGTAAGTTATCACTCAAATGCATGTTTGCAAATACAGTAAATGGGCAACATGGCTGGTGTTATAACTTGAAGGAATGGTAAGATACAGCTGGGTGAAAAAGGGCTTGAAACTTAGGACAAGGTACTAATATATGAAATATATGCACCAGAGAAGAGAGGCCAGGGGGCATATAAAAAGATGTGGTCAGAGTGACAGTCTGTCACTCTGCAAATGATCTCTATAAGAGGATTCTGGACAGTTATGACTGTAGAAAGAATAATCCTCAATGGTAGTGAGGACAAGCATTTAACTAAGGAGTATGTGGGAAAACACATACAGCAGGGATGTTAGGCAGCAAAAGCCTACAAAACTTAGATGTACTCTGAATGCAAAGAACTTAACAGAAGAAAACCAGTTAGACTAGGTCAGTAAAACAACAAAAAAACCCAAACAAATAAAAAACAACAACAGCAACAAAAATCACACCATAGAATGAGTGTGCCTCTCCATGACATCTCATGTCAGCATCCAGTAGTCAGCTGTGTAAAAACTTCCTAAAGTTCAGGTGCATCATCACAGTCACATTTAATAGTTCCTCAGAGACATACTAGAGTAATGCCCAATCCATCTTTGAACCTTCCTTACCCTTTGGTAAGGAATTCCACTATTCATTTGCATGTTATGTTGAGGGAGGGAAAGGGAACACACAAAAAAAGCCCCTAAAACAACGAAAACATAAAAAACTACTTCAGTTAAATGTTTTAAAACTGTTTCCGAGAATTACACAGGATATTTCCTTGTTCTCATAATATTAGTTTTAATGAATAACTGTACCCTGATTGCCTTCTTAAGGCCTTGCATGATGTTACAGTCGATTCCCCTCACTCATCTTTTCCCAGATGAAGTATTTTACTTTAACTTTTCATCTGACAAAACTCCTTCTGTACATCTCATCAGCCTTCACACCCATATCTCAAACTACAGTATCTTTCTGAAATTACGATAACAAAAGTACACACAATACACAGATTGCACACACTGTGGATTTATGACTTGGCGTATTTATATTAATGTTCACATTTTCTGTTTGTTTTTCTCTTTCTTTCCCACTATCATCAAATACCCTATTTGCCTTTTTCATTACTAAGCTATGCGGGAGAGGCTGTCAAATTACAGATCTGTCCTAAGAGGCAATAAGGCAGTGTTATCTCAAAAATAGAAGGAGAGCTTGGAAAGAACTCTAGGAGATCTGTTTCAACTAAGGAAGTCTAAGCTAGGCAATAAAAGAGCAGACGAAAGAGGAGCAAGACTATATTTTCATTGAGATAGAAATATCACAAGCCTATGAATCATCTGCAAAGAGATGATACTTAAATTGTGTTTCCGTGTAAGATTATGCAAAGATGAAGAGCAGAATACGGGAAAAAAGAGGGCGTCTGAGAGACAACACGTTGCAGAACTCCCACACAAAGCTGGATAGTGAATGAGAAAGATCCTCCAAGGGATGCACTGAAGAAGTGATCTAAGTATCCAAAGAGAGCAGGAAGGGGACATTTGCCTTGGCAAAGTCACAGGGCAAAAAAGAACAGGGATATATGGTCAACTGTTTTCATAGCCAATTGGCAGGTTGAGAGGATCAAAGCTTAAGATTTAAAGTGCAATGCACATGATGATTTAGAAATCTGTATCTTTCATGAAGAGACAGTCTCAGAAGCAACCCAAGAGGATCACCCCAGTTAGTCGCATATGCCCCTGCTCTGCCTTTTAACACACCCGTAGCACCACTGCCCGTCCCTGCAACGCAGCCTGTATTTGTGCTTGCTTCTGCTTTAGTGGCACAGGGCTATGGTGTGATGCTAAGAAGCTGGTTTACTCATATGATTGCAATGCCCAGGGCTTTCTGTATAGCAACTCAGCTTGCCTTATACAGCCTTCTGAGCAGAAGCTAATACTGATTAAGGTAGTACAAATTCCAACTGGAACCGAGTATTACACAACTTCATGAAACAAAGCTCCTGACTCTACCAGGGACTGGGCTACAAGTGGAAGGGATCTGCATCTCCTTTTCCTCACCCATTCCCAGATCAGTTAACCAGGTTAGCCAGCTTCTGTTAAGTTTTTTCTTACCATGGAAGAAAATTACTGAAAAATGTAATTAATACAGTTTCCCACCCTGAATTCCCTTTAAAGAATTTGTCCATGTAGTACAGTCTAGATCAAAATTACTGTTTAAAAAGTATTTTGGATCCTCCCATTTCCCTTTATTTTGCATTCACATCTCCCGTGAAACTGTTTTGTAGATGTGCTACGAATTACACAATAACCAAAATGAGTAAGAAACACTATAAACTGATTTGTTTTCCAATGATTGCACATGCAGAAACACATATTCACACACACTTCGATGTATCAATGACTTCTGAAAATACAAATGGAAATGACATAGTAATCTTTCAAGCATTTTGCTTTCTTTTTCATTGCACACAAAAATAAAGGAAGAAAAAAGTATTCTTAAGTAATATAGTTTAGTTATTAAAATTTTATGCCCCTTAGAAAATAAATTAATCATAATTCGCTCCCACTTGGACATTTTTGTGTATAGCATTCACATCAGCAATCTATTTAAAAAAAAAAAAGGGGGCAAACCCAACACATACATTAAATAGAGGACTTGCATAAAACAAAGTCAGGCACTCGCTTTCTCTTTCATTCCATATGATACACAGCTGCGTCAATCCCATCAGGAAACAGGCAACAGGAAATTCTTAACATTCTGAAGAGAAATCTAAAGATGTGTCTCAGCACCCTTCCTCCTAAAAGTGCTTTTCAATTGTCTAAAAGATGTTTTCACCAGTTCTAAAATTATTAATTACTTTACCTAGCTTTTAAGCAGCTATCCACTTTACTAAGTAACTAAAAAGGAGTCAAAATACATTTTGTGTAAGTTGCCTTCACCTTTTCATTTCGTCCATCCCAAAATATAAATCGATAAGCAAAGCTTGACACCTATGGACAGAATCAAAGCCAAATACCCTAACTATTGGAGAATGTTCCTTCATAATGTGCTGCTCCTGTGTTATTTGTGTTTCTAACTATAGCTCTTGCATATATAATTCCATTATACTTTTATAAATCACCGTTTTGAAAAATGCTTTTGAACCATTAATATATTTTCCTGGTTAAAATTCTTTGAGATGTTCTTAACAAGAGTCTTAGATAATGAATTTGGGCAAACTCTGGAACAGTCTTTACAGTATTATCATTCTCATTAATTTTCAGAACTACCCACTGTGTTGAGATGATTGTCATGGGCCTAAGACTTCAATTTGGCTAAATATTTTTGCATATATTTCAACATATAAGTAACTAACAGATGTTTAAAATGTTAAGTTCACATTCTAGAAATAGTTAAATGTTTACTTTAATATCATAATTTGTTTTTGCACTCATTTTTATTTTGATGCTTCTGTCTTTAAACACTCCGTTAGAGTCCTGGTTGGCTGTAGACAAAATGCTTTAAAATGACTTCGCAAGAAAACAAAACATACTCGATTTAGTAAATACAGCTGTGCTTTTAAAGAAAGAAAGAAAAAACACATTTAATGGTGCCACAAATGAAAAACAAAGAATAGAAAACACTGCTAGAAGTGTTACTTTTACCTAAGGTCCAGACATCATGTAAACCGTTTTAAATTGTTTGCATAATAAAAGCTTTTAAATTCGTATTTTACATTCACTTTAGAAACCTAATACATTCTGCTGTCTTACATCATTACTAGAAGGCTATATTAGATGAAAAAAATACTTTTAAAATGTTAATATACAGCATATACAGTATCTTACTTTAGTCCAGATTATTCTTTTTTCTTTGCTTTTTTTTGTTATCTTTGAAGACTGTTTCTGTTTCCAGTGTTTCATCCTTAACCATTCACATATCAGAGCAATAAGTATTTCATTACTGGTTTATCTGTCCAGAGGCTTGAGAAGCAGTAACAATTAACCCTCCCTTCACAGTGATTGATACAGGCTTTGCTTTCAATTTGTTCCACTACACAGATCATGAAATTCTGAATGCGATCATCCTTATTGACCTACACTTTCAAACACACGGCTACAATGAGATGAAAGTAATTATTAAAAGGAACACAGGACTACTCAATGCTGAAACAAAGTCTTGAAAAATCTTTTAGATGACCTTCTCATAAAGCTAGCATTATTTGATATGAAATAAAATGATGGATTTGCTTCATAATATGGAAATACTACATTTAAATCTGACCAAGGTACTATATCATTATATCATATAAACCCAGCTCTAAAATCATATCAGTTCATATCTGACCCAACAAACAGTGACTTCAAACAGAGTGATCATAGTAGGATCAGGCCCTATATATTTTAAAAGTTCCTCCATCAGATTTATTTCACACCAGCTCTGTTTGAAACATTGTGTTAGAAGTGACAAGACTGTAATTACTATTCTACTATAGTCTGCTTCAAAAAGACACGGTGTTTCTTTTTAAGATCCTGGACTTCTTGAGGCACCTAATATAAATAAGCATACAGGAAATTCAGACTGCTAAGGAAAAATGAGAAACTCAAGTCAGATTTCCGTCATCAGCTGAGATGAACCAAGACCTGTATACACCGCTGCTGGAGGCTTGCTTCAGTGGAAAACAAATTTTTTTTCATAAAACCTTGAAAAATAACCCCACCAAAATATGAATTTCTTGTAATTGATACATTTTTGAAAAATGCAGAAATATTGGCAGGTGAACAGTAATGACAGAACTACTAAAAATAAGGGTTGCAGCCAAAGAAAATCAGGATAGAAAACTGTGCAGAAGGATGTTCTTGCAGGCCTGAGGCTCTAATCACAAAACAGAGTGATAGAGATGAACCAATGCTGCATGGATTAGCAATGAATTATTTTGAACTATAATCATGTGCCAGCACAAAGGGGAGGTAAAAACTAGCCATTAGTCACAAGCTGATCTGCAGATAAGAAAAAGAAAAAAAAAAGTAAAAAGGGTAAAAAATTTATATGCTAAACTGAGTCGGGAGAATAATGAAAATCTAAAATGTTGTTACGCTTTGAGTAACGTTCTATTTAATGTCTTTCATGTACTGTATGATATCAAGTATTTACACAACACAATCTGTAAGATGTTGGGGCTAAAGCAGGGTTAAATCAGAGAACTCTTCTGTAAATTAGTACTGGATAATAAAGTGTGCCGAAAAATATCCTAATAGAAGAGTTACTTTTAAAACAACACACGTGGGCACTAATTTCTCCCATTGTAAAATTGCAGAAAAATGCGTGTGTATATATATATATATATATATGCACATACATGCATAGGTAGAGATAGGTGGAGATATATGCAAATGTGTATATGCACATGCACACTTATGTATACATGTGCATATATAATGAGCAATTTAATTTCCATTAGTCCATCCGAAAGCAAAGCACCACCATCTTAAGATTCAATGTTAGCTTTCCCACTCGGGAAAAAAAAAATGTTAGAACTAATTCTGTGAGAAAAGAAAAATCAAAACTGCTATCCACAAAGATTCCTGAGATTCTTATGAACAGACTGTTTAAATGAAGAGCACTTTAATCAGTAGAGGAATCCTCACGTTTCTAATGTCTTGCTGTGCATTCTGCAGGTTATAGTAGCAGCTGGTAGAGGTCATATATCTTTTGTGAGCATCCCAAAAAGGCTCACTGCCAGACTGTTAAATTATGAATAAGCAATGAACAAAAGAATGCAGATACGGTGGTGACAAGATAATCCAAGCAAATTTATCTATGACAAATTTCACAGGATTAACAAATTACATTTACACAGAACAATAAAAATGTGCAAAAAAAAAAGGATGAGCCTACTTTTCGCTTACAGCATTAGAGGAAAAAAAAAAAATCACCATTCCAATGCACGTATTTACATTTAGCTTTATCTAAAGTAAGACATTTATAGGTTGCTGAAGACAATCAGCTAGCATTATTTCCCTTCAAGCAAATACATATACTGTGTCTATCTAACATACACGTATGCCTACACTTTGCAGTATACATGTATACAAGTCAGTGGAAAATCTGTCAAAGTTTTCCTCACAATTAGTAACAAGCAGAATGAATATAGAAGAACTATAATTTGCTTTTCAGGTGGAATATTCTGCCGTTCTCTGTCAGTTAAAAGACGCATTTTCCCTTAATCACTTTGGATTATGTCCCTATTGAAACTTAAAAAATATTGTAATGTATGATAAATGCTATCAGGAAAAAATAAGTCATGAATAGGACTTGAATATTTTTTTGCAGTATTATCACAAAACCATTAAGAAACAATTTTAAAAAATCATTACTCCAAAAGGATTCCTAAATCCAGAATCTAAATACTGGATATTCCTAAAGATGCACATTCATTTCTTCAAACAATTTTTTTGAGAAGGAGAGGTTATTTGCAGTGTTTGCCACATCCTGTGGTCCCCTATTCTGGTCTTGAGAAGTGAGACAAACACGAAATTCAAAGAGCTGCCCTCAAAAAGCACAGAATAACAGATTCCAAACTGCAGTTCTTTAGAGAAGCATTTTTTCTTTCCCTTAGCAAAGTAATAAAGGGAAAGACGGCACCTCCAAGTTTCGAAATTTGAGTGTGAACAGAGTGACTGATAAAAGAAGCAGCATCTATTTTTGAAAGATCTGGAATCTGCTTTATCTTTTCTATCGCACTTCTCATCTGAAGTCTGTATTTTCTGTCACCTCCGTTTACTTCGTGTTGCTTGTTAATCCAAAACAGTTGTTTAGTAAAAAATAGATCTTGAATAAAAATGAGCCTTCTGCAATCATATATATCATTTCCGTATCAAATATATGTTCTTGTTACAGAGCCCTGCCTACAAACAGGAAATCTCACTATTACAGTGAACATCCAATTAATTAAGATACTTTAGTAAACTACTTGGATCCTTCAAACACTGCTACTTGAGTACCATTTATCTAGCTCATTCAGCCATTGAAAAAAATTACTGTATTTTTTATTTTCCACAAGAAATGCAAGTTTTGTTGTAAAACTGAATTAATAACTCAGAAAGAATAAATCAGTAAGTTAGACCAAAGCATTTGTTTCTCTTTTTACATTCATCTTACCAAGAGAAAACAGTTTCGTTTTCTTTGCAATGCAGGCTTTTTTGAGAACCTCCTGTCCGTACTGTTAGTAATTTATGCAAAGGTGAAGCAAACATGCCAATCCTAGATCTAGCTATAGTCAGACAAATAAAATCAGGTACTTTTTTTTTTTTGCATGTCTGAAAGTTGACGGATAAGTAACACTGGCAGCTATTATCTTTTTTTAAGAATTTTTTCCTTTTTTAATCCCACTGCCAGCACCGTACAGACTCAGTCACTCAATTCTTTCTGTTGACCTCAACCTTGACCTGTGAAGACTGCCCACTTACTTCTTTTTCCCACAATGTAACAAATTCTGCCTCATATATCTGTAAGAAAAAACAGCTTTCTAATAAGCATTCTTCTAAAATTTGGTGTATTTTTGCTAAATGAATTACAGTTTTGGCAAGACAGTTCTGAGCCACCTAACTCATATAAGTCTAGGCTGTGAGTAAACTGATCGCAAATGTGAATTTGCATATGACTTTTAAACATGATGTGTAGACAAGAGGAAAAAAAAAATACCCCCCTCCTTCATAATATAAGTGTATCAGTTCTGTGTCTAAATTTGAGCAAAACTATAACCCTTTAGGATTTAATCCAAAATGACTGTTCAAAGACTATTCACTACTAAATAAAATTCAATTTAAAACAATGTAATGTGTAATGAAGCCTATTCTAAATTCCTGTTGGAGACAAAATTGCCAGGTAAGTATTTTAAAAGGAGCTTATAGGATTTAGGCACCCATATTTCACTGAAATGCAGTATGTGTTGGATGCCTAAACTCAACAGGCTCTTCAGAAAAGCCAAGCCCCAGGGACATAACTGTAGATTACATACATACATATTATCCAGACTATATCCTGTAAATTCTCTATATACATATGTAAACCTTACATGCCTGCAGGTAATGGAACGGTACTTTTCCACTTAAATTATTTAACGTAAGTGTTGAACTTCTATTATATATCAAGCTAACAGCTAATTTTAAATTGCAATCAAGCCATTCTCTGAAAGCACTTTATTTCAGTGGAGGTTTTGCCTGTAAAAGAAATGTAAATCCCTCTAACGAAGGCAGTGTAATCTTTGAATACACAGTCAAAATGGGGGCTGGAATTTATTCCTAGTGCTAACATTGACATCTTCCGCTACTTCTGCTTGTTCTCAAAAATCTTTTGTGCATAGCTATCTCATCAGTAAAACACAGAGAACTGTGTTTACAGATCTTTTGAAGCACACCAAACTACATAAACATATCTACAGAAATAGTATTAATACTAAAGTCTTTTCAGACATTGTATGACACCAGTGAGAAGTTCCCTAGAACAGACAAATGACAAGATACGACTGAAGAGTTAAAGTCCAAAATGCAACATATAAGAAAGGCTGGGAAAATACCCTGTAACACATCTTCAAAACTCTGCTTTTGGTAACCCATTTCAAATTTTTGCTTACATATCACTTGCTATTTAATGTGCCTGACACTCGCCTGCATGCAGAATGCCGGGTAAGGGCTGGCATAACTCTCAGTATCTAGCTGTAGCAGACTGAGATCAGAATCTCCTTGAGAACTGCTCCATTTCTGCTTGAGAATCTCAAGACTTTTGCATTTTATAATAATACACAGATGTAAAGTTCACTCCTCCTCCCACTAAGTATGTTAAAGTTTGTCATTGTGATCTCACTAAGAACAAATTCGAGTCTATTGAATTATACGGTAAAAATACTTTTATCCTTGCCTGTGATTCTCTGTAGCATAGTTTAATTACACACATAATTTCATTTGGAACTTTTTTAAAGATTAAGGTACAACTCGAACTCAGTATTCTCCCAAAGACAGAGTCCAGTTCTGCCAAGTTACAGAGACAAACACTATCTGACCCTTATCGTACCTCCTTTGTCCTGTGTAATATACTACTACAGCATACAAAATCAAGGAATATTTTTACTACTCAAAGTCCCGTTCAAATCAATGGCACAACGGTCCTATTCATTTGACTAGGACTTTGTGTGTTGCAAAACTACTGCCCGAGCTAGTCACAGAACAATGCTCTAGTCATATAAGACATGGCAGCAACCATCATACTCTTACTATGGCACATCTTCTTACATAGTAAAATGCAACATTATTGCAAAGTATCCTTACTATGCAAAGTCTTATTAAAAGTCACACACCTCATTCACACTAACAGGATTTGGTATGTTAAAGATAACATGCAGTAGTCTTATTACATAGAAAAAAAATAGCCCTTCTGAAAAAAAACCTGCAATTATTATGAAATAAATTTTCAAAACATTTCCTGTCATGGCCATAAATATCTGGCAGCCTTTTTTTTTTTTTTAAAAAAAAAAAAAAGAACAATAAAACAAAAAAATCAACAACAACAGAAAAGGCCAAACATTAAACATAAACAAGCAAACCAATCAAAGAAACAAATGACTGGGGTGAAAATTCAGAGCATCGGGTATGTACTGCAAAAATATGTTATGTTTAAAATATAAAAACAAATTTCCAGGCTGACATCCTGCAGAACAAGTCTACTTAATTCATTTTGAAACAACGTGACTAATGCTGAAATCTCATCTCAGGTGCTTTTACAGCTGCAAGAGCTACTAGTGACAATAACATAAAACGAATCTGATTGACTGACTGAATCTAAGGTTTATTCACACAAAATGGGACTTCAGGAAATGGTCTCGTAACATTAAATTCTAGAAAAACAATTACTTAATTGATATCAAATGAAATTCTGCCACGTTTGTAAAATGGTTTCATCTCAGTGACCTCAATGGGTGCAGAATCAATCCCAAAGTGTTAATGAAATAGTAACAATTAGTTTTCATGGTCATTATCAGTTATTCAAAATTCTTATCTTAAAATACATTTTCTAGTAAAGACAGTGTTGTTTTAAAGATTGTTTTGTGGAACCAATATTTATTTAAATGTACTTTTTAGAAAGGATGCTAATGAAACTAACGCCTAGGACGTCAATTTTCAACACCAGTTTTACATCACTCTCACAGTAAAATTCCCATCTGGGTTGGCAACTTGTGTGCCAAGTTTCAAAATGTGATTTGAAACTGCTGGTATATTAGACTCTGAAATTTAAGTGAGACAATAATAAAAGGAGATGGATGTTGATAATATATCCCAATATTCTCTTTAAAAAAGTATGGTTCTGGGTGATGTATTAATCTGTTACCAAAACTCTCTGATTATTTATAACTTATTTAGAATATAACATTAGATTATAATGCTATTAAATTGGTACAAAACAAGCTAACTGGCTATAACTTGTAAGAAAAAAAACAGAAACACAGTTGTGCTGCAAAGAATGTAGAAACTGTGTTGCAGACAAAACTTTGTTATTCAGAATCCCACTAGTTACTGAAAATATGTAATATAAGTTTTGTTGATCAATACTCTCATGTAAGCTCTAAATAATGTATGATTCCAGTGGAGAAAAATGCAGCAAATCAAATATGGTGGGAGAATGTTTCAAATTATGAAGAGTAGTATGACTGCTAATCCATAAATCAGAAATCAGAAAGATCGTTGTAATGTGGGAGGGCTCTATTTAATAAAGGTCATTATAACTCCTGGCTCTAGAGCTATAAGATCTAATATCCTCTCTGGTAGCTCTATGATATGCCCATGCATTACTGTTCTTGTTGACAGTCTGTTGCCTTGGAAATATTTCATTATTTCAGTTTTTCCATTTGTAGACCCTTGGCCTTGTGATATGAAGGCCACCCTATTTCATATTTTCGATTATCATTTAAGCAATCTTCTGGAGCTATTTATATAAAAGCAAGTGTTAGACAATGCATATCATCATTTATCACTGCTATGTTTAAACTCATGCTCTAGAAAGATGCCAAAAAAAAGGGTTTTTTTCTCTTTCACTTTAAATCAATAGCACTCTGATATTATGATATGGTCTACAAATCAATGCTGGCATATCATATGCATGACACTTCTGTCTATTTAATTTTCTTGGTTACATATCTACACAATTGAAAAGCCTTAAACTGCTACTCTAAGTGTAAAATTCCCTAACACTCAGAGTTTAAAAGAAAATCAAACAAACATAAGCGTGTAAGTTTTCAAACATTCTTTAAAAAAAACTAAACAGGTGAAAAAAGTTTCAAAACAATTCAAGTACTTGGTTGCATCAGAGACTGCTACGTCTTGTACTTGTTTTGTAATCACTAACCTCTTGGTTGAAAAAATGTAACACAATCTACCTAAATATTGTGGAAGTGAAGACTAAACAATAAATGTACACAAAGTTCACTTACAGGATTCTTAATCCCGAGAACCTGTTTACTGTAGTAGTAGCTAAAAAGAGACAGCAAAACCCCTTAAGTAACTGATATGCATCTGTATTTTAAGCGGCTTGTCGCACACGGCAGAAAGGATGTGTACAAAGACAGCTTAAATAAACAGTTACATGCAAGACTTCAGGAGCACATTACAAAACTTTTAATAAAATGTACAAGTGCCTGTTTATTGAAGCAGTGATCGATCTTCAAAACTTTTTTTTTAATAAAAATCAGATTACTGTTATTTCTGCTACAAAAAAATGTCATCAACTTCTACATGTAATATTTATACCTAAACTCTTCAGAGCATTGTAAAGAGTGATAACAAAGTGAACCCTAAGGGCAAAAAACAACTGCTCAGACACTAGGCCAACTTTGTGGCTATTAGTGTTCTAGGAATTTAAACTACTTTTTCCCCCTGAAATGATTACTCCTCCCACTCCCTACAGGGAAAAACTACTCCAATCCAACCTTTAAAATGACAGCATCAGAGCTGAACAAGAAGATGTTATTAAAGGGCATTAAATTAAATACAGTATATCCTCCTACAACTTCAATCAGAATTTCAGACCAAGTGTTATTTAGTTCAGCTCTCAAGTGGAGCAGAATAACAAATCGCGCACTTTGATTTACCTTCTCCGAATGCCAAATGGAGACAGGTGATAAAGAAAGCACTCATGCACAGGCTATGAAGTTTCCCCTAGAAATTAATTCTATCTTCAAGATTCCTATCTCAGAGAAATTCCCAAAATGGCACACAAATATGCTTCTGCTGGAGAGATTACTGAAGCTATCCTGGCAAACACACTTCACACTAATACAGTGCCATTCCAAGAACGAAGACAGAAGAATTGTGTGTTGGGGGGGGACAGGACTTATTGATACAAATTGTTATTTCAACAAAGATCTCTGCTATAAGTGTTATTAACACAGTAGAAACACCTTTACAGACACCGAAATGAAGACGTTCATAAAAAATATTAATAGTTGAAGATGAAAATCTGTAAGTTAAGTCATTGACTTCTGAAGATGCACTGTTTTCCTATTACAGGTATCTCCAAATTCTGCTGCATATCAATATAGCCTTGTCAAAGCGCAACAGTTAATACTAATGCATCCAACACAGCTGTGCTAACACTTCAGTGGTGAATATGAAATGTACGGTTTTCTGATACCAGGCAGTCTGCTTCAGCTTCCTCAGGAAAAATGGCATAGCTATTTAGATAAAAACTGTGGCATTTGGAAGCTGTACTAGAAATGCTGATCATACTAAAAAATATAAGTTTGAAATTAACATTTAAATGAGCCTGAATCCCTAGACTTTATTTTTGTTAAAATATTTCTCAGACTTACTTGTGGCTGTGACATATAAACCAAGTAACACAGGATCCAGTTATTTTTAAAAGTTGCCTAATGTTGATTTCCATTCTCACCACTAACCAGGAATCTTCCTCACCCCTTACCCTCAAGTTGATTTGTAACGCTGAAGCAGACGAGAGGAGGGAAGCCCACCCCAAACCCTCCGGCTGCTTCCCCTTCTGGGCACACATCTCATCGCAGTGCAGAACGGAGCTTTGAATACTTTTCTAAAAATCACAAAGTAACATCACATGAACTTGTACTCTTGTTTCCTACCAGTCACTTCTAGAAAGATTCACTTTACTAGAACGAATCCGCTACGGGCAATTCGTGTCACCAGCAGAGCAGATTAATAGCAAGCACTCTCCCCCAACAAAAGTATTCGGGGGCAGGCGGCGGGCCGGGAAGCGAACGGGGGGGAGCTCGCCACCCCGCCACAGCCACCCCCGCCCGCTTCTCCCGGCCCCCACCTCCCTCCCCGGGCCCCGGGCCCCGCCTCCCCGCGCACCAGCTCAGCTCTGCCCACCCCGGGGGGGTGCCAGCACCCGCGGCCCGACCGGCGGCGGGGCGGGTGGGGGAGGCCGGGCCGGGCCGGGCCGGGCCGCGCTGCGAGCGCAGCTGGCGGCGCTGCTGCCCCCCCGCTTCCCCGCCGCCGTGCTCCGGCCTAGCCGCACTTGAACCGCACCGGCGGGGCCGGCCCCTCCGCCCGGCAAGTCAGGCCTGGCGCGACGCCCCGTCGCCCCTGGGGCCGCTGAGCGGCGGGGGCCGCGCGGGGGGGGCTTCCCGCCTCCGCGCACACACACACACACACACGCCCGCTCGCCAACGCGCCCCGCCAAGCACCGGCTCCGGTGCGGCTGCCGGAGCGGAGCTGCTGCTGCGCGGCTCGCCCTGTGTGTGTGTGTGTGTGTGTGTGAGTGTGCGTGCGGCTGGCGGTACGCACTAGGAGGAACTCCCGGTGCCCGGCTGTGCGAGCAGCGGGTGCCGGCGGCAGGTCCCCCCACCCCGGAATAGCAGACAGCCCCGGCCCCCGGCGGCACGGCCCGGCGCTGCTGCGGCTGCTGCTGCTGCTGCAGGTTCAATAAAGAGAAAGTGTTACCGTTCTCGCCTGGAAGGATCCTGCTGAAAGCTTGGCTTGGTGGGCGCCATCTTCCTGGGATTTTTTTTTTTTTCTCTCCCTTACTTTTCCCCCTCCTGATGTTGGTGTGTGTTGTGTGTCTAGCAGCAGCAGCGGCGGCAGCAATGGCCCTGCTTAGCCAGACAGGCTAAGGAAAAGTACTGAGGCCAAAGCATCGCGGGCTCCCACTCCTCCGCGCAGTCCTGGTGCAGGTTGCTTGCTTGCTCGCTTGCTTGCTAGCGCTGCTGCTGCCGCTGCCGCCGTCCATAAGCCGAGGAGCGGAGGGAGCCGGGGCCCCGCCGGCCCCAGAGACATGCCCAGCGCAGGCAGCGGCGGCGGCCGGCGGCGGCGGCGGCGGCGGCAGCAGCGGGGGGAGCGAGAAGCCGCGGCGCAGCCCCGGCGGGCAGCCCGGCCGCTGGCATCGCCCGGCAGGTGCGGCACACACAGAGACACACACACACACAGACACGCACGCACACACGCTCACTCGCACACACTCACACCCCCGCGCCCGCGGGCCGGGCTACGCGGGGTGCCAGGCCATGGGGCTAACGGGGCGTGGGCGGGAAGGAGGGGAGTCAGGGATCTCCAGGCTTGACCGCTGTGAAAGTATTTCTGGGCATTTTCCAGCTGCTTCCCCAGCTCCGCTCTCGCTCTGCGTGCAGGGGACACAGCCTCCGCTGCCGGCGCAACAACGCCACTCAGTTGCAGTTTCGCACACTTTCCTCCTCTGAGTCGGGGCTGAGGGAGGCAGCGATTCCTCTCTCTCTCTCTCTCTCTGTCTCTCTCTCTCTCCCCCCTGCAACTCTGCGGGCGCAGAAGCGCGCAGGCGGCCTCTCCCCCGTGGGCTCCCACGGCGGGCAGGCGGGGGGTCCCGCCGGTCGGGGGATGCCAGCGCCCGGCAGCCCACGGGCCCGTAATGCCGGGATGAGCGGAGACCGCCCGCGGGGAGGACAGCGGGAACCCCGCACATCCCCCCGACCCCCTCCGAGAACGTGGGCGCGCGTCCTGGTAGTCCGCGCGGGGCAGTGGCGGAATAAAGGGCGTAGTGCTGGAAACGTTGAGTGATGACCCGCTTTGTTGGGAAAGGGTGTAGCACTTCACGCTCTTTTATTGGAGATTATGAAACTAATCATAAAATAAAGGAGCGGGGAAAAGAAACCGCTACCTTACTCGGTCCTCCCAGGGCACCGGGAAAACCCGAGCGCTGAGAGCTTTTAAAGGAGAAATCACTCCTCCGCTGAAAGCTTTCCATCTCCAAGGTAACTTTGTAGCTGGTCTGCTGCTGTCTCGGAAGTCCAGCTTCCCGGGCCTGACTCTGCTCCCAGGGAAAATCCTGCGAGCTTCCTTGGGGAAAGGAGCAAGCCCCGAAACTCGGGGGGATTTATTCACGAGAAACGTTTCCGCGACAACTCCCAAAGTTTGAGAGACGGTGAGGGAGCGTATGAGCCGCAGGGGGGAGAGACGTTGGGGCGGAAGTTCGCAAAGGGAGAGAGCCGGTGGGGAACAAGTTCGCAGAGCACCTGGAAGTTTGGCTGCGGGGCGTCGTCCGCGGCTCCGGGGGGCGGCTTTCTTCCCCTAGGAGGCAACCGGACCGGCGCAACTTTGCGCGGAGCGGCGTGAGCCGGCCGCGCTGTCCCGGGGCGGGCGGGGAGAAAGGAAACGGCCGCCCGTCCCGTGCTGCGCACGTGCGGCCGTTCCGCACGTGCGCAGCGCGAGGCGGGATGGCGGCCGCTTGGCCTCGAGCGCCGCGACCCCGCGGCGGCGGCGGCGGCGGGACCCCGGGGCTGGGGCGGGTGGAGATGAAGAACTGGAGGGGGTGGGGGAAAGTCTAGAAAGTCCCTGCCGGCACATCTGTCTCCTCGCCTCCAAAAAGAGAAGGAAAAAAAAAAAATAAATTTTTTTTAAAAAGTTAACAGGTGTCACCTCTGCTTCTGCAATAGCATGAGAAGGTGTCAGCGTCTGCTCTACTTTAAGCGTTTCCAGGAAGGACAAACAAAAATCGTTCGACGTAAAAGCACGCTGTTTTGTCGATAATAACGTAGGCAAAATTCAGAAGAAACGCAAAACTGTTTCCCCTTTTCAGATTAGTGTGCGAGACATCCAGACTAGTCTGGCTTCCTATTAGTCAAAATACTTGGATACCTGCTAAGCACTGTTTGGATTAGAGGTGATAGTAGTTTTTCAGAGAAGTATTGCTTTCGTAACTTCTTCCTGATTACAGACAGACATAATCAAGCTATTAAACGTGAAGTACTAAAAAATTACATTCTGCCTTGTCCATATATTTCTGTTCAACTTAAATTCTCCAGAGATCTCTTTCATTTGTCTAAAAGCCAATCTGACATTTCTGACCCTTGACTTCCCACTTCACAGACTAAACTATTGTGGTTGCTGCCTGTACTTCCTCGTTAAAGTGTCCATCAGTTTCCATTGTAATTTAAATATTTTATAAGTGACAAAAATCATACAGAAACCATGAAAAGAAATAAACTTTAATCCATTCTTTATATCTCTCACATTCAAGCTTTTTTTTTTTTCTTCATATGTGAAAGATTGGTGTGTTTGCTTGAGCAAAACAAGACTTGTTCTTAGTTTCAAATGTTTCTCAGCTAAGAAAATGCTTAGGCATCATCAGGGATTATTTCAGGCATATCAGCTTCCTATTAATTTTTCATTTAATAAAGCCTACAAAAGTTACCACCAAACATTTTTCATCATGGGCATCAAATGGAAAATACATCATGTGTTCTCCAAAACTGTAGGAAGCAACTCAAAGTTGCCAAACAACAAAACAGGCAATGGTCGATTATCTAAATCTGGCTCCTAAATCAATTAAGTTTGAAATATTAGTCTGAAACTTCCTATGATTTTTTTTTTCTTTTACATCATAGAGATATTTAGTTCGGATAATTGAGATTATAGCACATTTTTCTCAGTATTTATTTTAATGTAATATTGGACAGCATGGTACTTCGGACAGTGCCATCTTTATTGCATTTAGAGAAATGTATTTTTTTTACCGATTTCAGCCTACATTTATCCGTTTTCACCTACTTTTTTTGAGGATTCGGCTTCAGTTATAAACTTATAATAGAGAAAACTAACAGATTCAAACTTCAGATTTTTCCTCGTAGAAACACAAAGAAGTGTCAGGAAAGTAATTAAGTTTCGTGTTAGTATCAGCATATATCGATGAATTGTTAGAGGGAAGGGGGAAGGTCTTTAAACTTCATTATGACTTACTGCCAACTTTCTACGCTTTGCTTCCTAAAGGCGCTCTCTGTGAATTTCCTGCATTTGCATTAGAATGCATTTAAGATGAAAAAATAACAGTGCTGAGTATACTTAAGGTTTCGTTCTATGTTTCCCTGTAGTAACAGGTGACATAATACTGTTAAACTACAACGTGGAATTGCAAGTGTGCAACCCCAAGTGAAAATTGTTCTCTTTCTTGGTTGAAAGCAAATTATCAATCAGCATACCATGATCAATTATCCCCCCTGGCTGCCACACACTGGGATTTGCACAAGGCATTGACATTGAGAAATTCCTCTTTAGAAAGGATGAGCGGACGGGATCCCAAACTTTACAGCAGCCAAGCAAAGCTGCCGGGGTCTCACTTTTTTTTTCTCTCTTTTTTTTTTTTCCTATTGTTGCTCTCCAGCTCATCCAAGACAAAACTAGGATATTGTGTTTACTTCTCAGTGCATTTTAAAAGATGCTGTATTAAAAAAAAAAAGACAAGAAAAAAAAAATAAAGAACCCTCCCCTCCAAACAAGCACCCTCCCCAACAAACAGCAAGAAGAGATTTTTAAAAAAAAAAAAAAAAGGAAAACAAAGAAACACAAAAGCACAAAGAAACAGCAAGTGAGGGAGCCTCAGGAAGAGCCGCACACCCCTCTCCCCCTCGGTGCTCACCGTTGTTGGTAGGAGGTGATGCCCTGGACGTTTTGCGGGTTGCCGTTGGCCGCGGCGCCGGCTCGCCCCATGCCCGGCGCCGCCGGCACCCCTCCGGCCGCCCCGCCGGCAGCCGCCGCCGTCACCTGCACGCTGAAATCCGGGAAGATCCTGATCATCCCCGCGGCTCAGCACCCGGCGAGTCTCGGCGAAGAGGTGCAGCAGCAGCGACTCTCCCTCCGGCGGCTGCAGCAGCAGAGCCAGCCACACTGCAATCCCATTAGTGAGTGGCGGCCACTGTGAGTGAGGAAGGGCGCTTTGATGTGAGCTGCTGGGCTGAGATTGAGAGGAGTTTGGGGGGGCTCGGGGTAAAGGGGGGGGGGAATTTTACCGAACTGCAAACATGCGACTCGTGAAGATTTTTTTGGGGGGGGAGGAAGGAGGGTGGAATATCAGAGCTACCAAAAAAAAAAAAAAAGTATGTCTAGTACCACTGGAGCTGTAGATTTAAGAGAAAAATCCAAGCTGAGGAGGGACAGGGAGGAGAGGGGGGCGCAATTACTTTAGCGGTGCAGTGAAAATGATGAGCAGCAAATGTTGCCTTTTTTCCCTCCTCCTTCTCGTCCCTCCACCCTCCACCCTCCACCCAAAATGCAAGTCTTAGAGGATTTCTCTGTCTCAATGAAGTAATAATAACGGCGGCTGACCACAGTCTGGGCTAGCGCCAACTGTGCGGGGGGGTGGAGGAGGAGGAATATCCCTGCTCCCAGAGGCCTGAGGGGAAGAGGAAGAGTGGAGGATTGTTGCAGGACAAGTTCTTGCTCTTGGTAACTTGCTTTTGCTTTTGCTTCCCCCCCACACACACACCCTCCCCCCACCTTCTTTCTTTCTTTCTATGAAGGGACGGTTTTCACAAGCGAGGAAATGCGCCGCTTTTGTGCAATGGCAGAGTTTGTTCCCTGTTATAGGGAGCTGACTCTCCTCCCCTCCTAGTGTGCAGCAATGTTATTGCTAGTCAAAGTTGTAAGGTGTGTAGTGTGTGCGCGCACTGATCCCTACTGCTGCTTCAACATATCAATTATACCGCCGAGAGCTGCAAAAAAAAAAAAAAAAAAAAAAGACCAAAACCCAAACAAATAAAAAAAAAACCTCGCAAAGCTCCCCTCCAGCTGCGGCACGCACCGCACCGGCCCCCCCGAGGCGGGCGGCTCGGCCCCGTGGCTCCTTTGTGCCACCTCGGGGCTGCGCGCAGCCCTCCCCGCATTAACGCTCCCGGTCGGGTTTGCTCTCCTCCGCCAAATGCTTATCCTGGGCTGCGGAGCTCCGCGGCTCCGCCAGCCCGCTGGGGTCGCGCCGCTGCCCAGTGCCGCTCGCCTCCCGGCCGCGGGCGCTGCGCGGAGGCGAACTCCAGGAGCGAAGCGCGGAAAGTTGGGCGGGGAGCGAGGGGCGGTGGGACCACCCCACCCATCACCACCACCACCCCGGCGGCTCCCCCGCCTCGCTGCGGGCGTGGGGGCACGGACACGGGAGCCCCCCTCGCCACGGAGTTTGGCGGGCGCTCCCGGAGCTGAGCTCCGCGTCCCCTCCTCCCGGCAGCTGCAGCTGAGGCGAGGGGTGAGGAGCCCGTCCCGGAGGGCAGGAGGGAAGAGCGGCGTGCCGAGTCGGGGGCAGCCGCGAAACGGGAGAGAAAGGGATCCCGTCCCATAGTAGGGTCCCACCAAATCTCCCCGCTTCTGGGATGACTCGAAACCATGGACCTATAGCCCCAAGCTGCTGGTCGCTGGAGCTAGAAGTGTCGTGCGTGCGGCAGAGACCTGGACGCTTGGTCAGCCTGGTGAGTGGACAGCTAAAGGAGCACGTAGTACACTGTCTTAGTGCACCTTACACAAACAGCAGCTGTATTGGTGACTCCTTTCTGAGGAAAGCGAGGCTCATACCAAGAGGAGTTGCATGGGACAGAATACAGGTTGCCCTCCAGAATACCCCTGGTGTTGGAAAGTCTGTGGCAGCATCTCTGAAGTGAGCAGATGTCCCATGCTGCCCCCTCTCTCCGAAGGCATTGTAACCTTTGCTACCATAAATCAAAGCTGGCACCTGGGTCAGTCTCCCTTTTCCCATGCAACTGCATGCCACTTGGGATGATAGTTTGGCTCCTAATCTAACAATATCGTCTTATCTTGACTTTTCTTTCCATTGCTGTTACAAACCAAATTAAGACACACCAACTTTGTGTTAAAACAGAGACTGCATACAAATCCTTCGTATTAAATAGCATCTGTGTTTGCATTCCATTTTAATACAAAACGCTTTGGATTGCAGCTAATACCAGGAGATATGAAACTGGTTAGTCCCCACATGTTGCACATAAAAAGAATTCATAATGAGCATCTGTGGGATGTGGAATGGATCCCATGAGTTAGCTGAAGACCTCATAACGTAAGAGCTGAGAAGCCTAAGTGAATTATGACTCTCTTTCCTCGCAAGTAGGATTAATTTTCTATCCCACTTATATTCATTATCTATCCTGTTTATACTATAGGGACATCAGTTGTTTGAGTGTTAAATATGAAGACTTTACGGAAACGTGTAGGTTAGATAGCTTGTGGGGAAGAGAAGGGATATTATTGCTAGGAGAAATGTTATTCAAACTCCATGTTTAAAGAACAATATTAGATAAAGCTGCTCACTTATTTTAAAGGACTGCAAATTCTGCACCTTTCTCTTACAACATACTTAAAATGTAAGGTTTACAAAGTACCCTCCATCTGCCTGTGGCCCTCCCAGTGATGTCAACAGGAATTTTGCATGCAGATGAAGGCCCGTATATGGCCTTTAGAGAGCAGGTCAATAAATGGCTGGAGGAATAATTAAAGACTTCTGAGCTTCTCCTTTCCTTTTTCTTACAATATAGTACAAGACTGGCATGAATATAGGCTGGGCTACCACTCTAATTGGCTCTGGAATAACACTGAAAGGAATTTAAATGTGGGCAGTAGCCATTTTCCAAATGATCACTCCATTACAGTAGTTTGGTCTGTCAATGTATGGCCAGGCAGTAGAGTGGATGTAATCACGTCGAAGTCCCCATCCATTGATTGTCACTCTCTGCTCTACAGTGGCAACTCTAAGCAGATTTTCATGTTTCAAAGGGACGGCCAGGACAGAGAGTCCGCCTTTAGCCAAGCTTGCTTCAGCTTAGTCCCGAAAGTCACTACTTTTCATTTGCATATGCAGAACTAGGATCTCTTGATATTTAATAACAGCTTTTATGACTATTGATTAATATCTTAAGTGTTAACGTAACTGAAAAGTAAGTCTTGATAACTTTGCTTCTGAAATAGTCCCACCGAGTCAGTAGAACGACAGACAAATAGTTTTGTATGTTACATGACAAGCAGGATTCAAAGGTAGGCTTGTGGATATCTATAGAACAGTGAAGCATTTTCTTTCTCATAGCCCTTAAAAGATACCAAATAAAAACCCATTTTATCTTATATCTGAAGTAAGTCCATTTTGATTGTTTGTATCTCTTTTTTTTTCCTCTAAATTAGTCATGACAGTAAAATCCAGTAAGAATTTCTGAGACTTATTTTGTATACCAGTGAAAATAGCCATCATCAAGCTTACTCTATACCGTATTAAATAGTGTGGAGCCAATCTGCCACATATTTCACCAATGCTACAGCATACCGTGATGGATTTAAATTAATTTGGTGCAGTATGCTAGTGTAAATGAGACTAGAATCAAGCCCCATATTTTAAATTTAATTTATTTCTCAATTTGCTCAAATTATTGACAAGTTATGGTGTCTAAGTGACATAGTTTTTGTCTCAATACCATATGCTATTGTAAGATACTCTGCAAGTTGCTTGAGTATTGATTAAGCTAAGAAATATTCTAACAGAGTACTGCTGTTTCTAACAATGTACTGTAGACCTTCCTCTCTTAGGCAAAAACACAGTGCAGATAAAAATTAAAAACACGTGACAGCATGTAATATAATAACATTTAATATTTATACTTTACATATACCTCTCTATCACAATTATATATTATATCTTTATTCACATTGTCAGTGTACTACTGTTCCTTTCTTTCACAGGTGAAAAAATATCTCTTCTCTGGAAATTCATTTCCATTTACTTAAAGTTAAATGGTTTGACTTTGAATTTTCATTATCTGCTGTTGGAAGGAGCCTGTGACAGGTATGAGAGAGAATGCTACAAAGCTTCATTGTATCACCTAATTTTTGCTTCACTTTAGTCAGATATCATTTAGGTAGAGAGTAAAATACATAGAACAGAATAAGATAGAACAAAACAGAACAGAAATAAAATAAAATGAAAATAGGATATAATGAATTACAGTAGAAAAATACCTTTATCTTGAAGTGATTTTTTTTTTTTAGTTATGCTGATTCCTCACTAGTGAGAAAATTGAACTAATTTTATATAAAAGGAATATGTCATAACAGGATATGGCATTTATCTTCCTGAGATAGGGGTGACCTCATCATTCACAAGTGGCGTAGCTATGAATGAGTAATCAGCCTCCCCACCCATTAAGTGTAGATAAAGTCTACATCTTCTGTCTGAGTATTAAATATTCGATTTATTATTTTACAGCTCGCCGTCTCCACAAGTGTCCACTGACTGTTGCTTCAGTTGCTGCTACCAATAAGAATCTTCAGCATGAAGAAAAAGAAGCTCTTCAAAAGGTGCCCTGCATAATAGTGAATGAAAGATGAGAAGGGAAATGAAAATAACAGAAGAGAACAAGAGAAGGTGGACCTGCAGGGAAAAAAAATGGGCAAAATAGGGATAAGGAAACTCTTTAGCTGACCTATACTTTTGTTGCCTGTGATATTCAGAGAGCTTTATAACATACATGCAGTGAAAATATTTTTCATGTTAATACCTCACATATATCAGCTACCTCCTATCTCAAGTTATACTGCTAAAGTTATTCCCAGAGGAATTTATATATGTATAATGTGAGAGAAATATATAGTTAGGAAAGAATTCCTTTTTACTATTTATCAGCAGTGCACATTAGAGAAGAGCTACAGTTAAAAAAAAACACAGTTTCTTTCTAGAACTATATAAGATAACATAATTTTCTCCTTCAAATGATGTCACGTGCTGCATTTTGTTTTCATTCCTTTGTAAAAGCAACGAGTGCAGTTTAAAGAAAATATTTTTAGTTTAATTTTAAATCAAAAAAAAAGCACTGGTTATTCATCTGTTTAGCAGAAAAACCTCTAAATAGAAAATGAAGTCAGGGAAAAGACCATCAAAACTGAAATAGAAGGTACTCAGATATTTTCCTTCTTCACAATTCCTTGACATGTACTCAGGGTTGGAAGAGCAGATCAGGGAAATGTCTTTTCTGAAAGGTTGCGCTGGGAATGAAGGGCAAGATTAAGGTAACCTCCTCCCCCCGTATTCAAAAGAAAAGCAAGCAGAGAGTAAGATAGAAGGAAAGTGCCTGGGGAAAGTAGCATCACTATCGAAATAATAAAAGATGTATAAGGACATCAGTGGAAGAACTAGAAAAACCATTAGAAGCATGCCTTACAGGGCTGTCCCAACGGCTCGGCGATTAGAACGTTGCGCTGCCACCGGGAAAATCCAGCCGAGGTTTGAGGCTAATCTTAGGATCTCACTCATTGGTACTGGCAGCTGAGAACCTTACGAGGGTGGTGAGTCCACAGTAGAGAAAGCCCGATACGTTGCTCACAGGCCCAGAAGCGTGTACCTGGGCTCCGTTTTGATCACCGAAGCTGGCGCAGGAAGGAGCATCAGGTTTTCTGTTATCAGCCACCTTCATTCGAGTGCTGTGCAAAAGCAAAGGAGCGCCTCTGGCCTCCTGTAGTGACAAAGGACGGCTAGTTTTCCAGTGCTGGGACAGCAGCGTTTAAGTCAGTTTCTCTTGTGTTGTGTACTTTCCTCTGGCCCCAAACTTTAGTGAATGAGTTATCTCTTAGCACCAGAGGTTTTCCTGCAGTGTTGATCTTTCACAAAAATTTTCTAGTGGCTCCAGCAGAAGATCAAGAAGCAGCCAGCAAGTTTTTCCAGACTTTACCTGCTTCTGCAGAGAGTGCCTAATCTGTGAGGATCCTCCAGGCAGTTTTAGGACCTGTGTATCCATTTCCCTTGTCTTCACGATCAGTGCTACGCCTCCAAAGTAACCTGCTGCTTTGTTCACATCAAACTGGAGTCATGGACACCACAGCTAAATTGTGCTGCTTCCACCTCCATGAAAACCTGATCCATATCACACAACCGTAATTCAAAAAGGTGGAAAACCAAATTATGTAAATGCTTTTGACCTCCAGAGCTTTTAAGAGATACCAGCACATTATTCTGTGTTCTTAAAACACTCAGATTTTTGGTCCAATAATTCCCTTTGGTACTGCTCATCTACAAGATAAGTGAAGCTTATAAAGAGCAGAAGGCTCGTCAACACAGTTTTCCCCTTTATTTATTTATTTTTACCCTCTAAACCAAAATAATTTGCAGAAGCAGCTGTCAGTGTGTCCTGAAAAGACAGTGTCAATAGGCAGCTCAAGGGTTTTGACAGTGCTTAGAGGATTCTTATCCTTTACCTAACTAAACAGTCATTCCCTTCTACTTTAGAAGAAACGGAAACCAAGCATGCTTTTTTCTAACTCTTTTTTTGATAAACAGATCCAAGTTAATTATATGTACAGCAAAAAAAGCGTTGAGCTTTCACTCAGATCTCTTTCAGACAAGCCTATACAGACCAATGTAGTAGCCTTTCTTCTTTGGTAGCTACCATCATCAGTGCTCTGCTGAGTCACGCAGCAGTGAGCGTGAAACAAGAACATTCACCAGGCTACCCAGGCCTGTGGATCGCCACTTACTATCCAAGCTGGAAGTCCCCATCAGCACCAAAACCAACGGTGTAGAAGTAGGAGCTGGGATCTCTCAGCAGCAGGTTGTAAGCATACAGTGTGGTTTAAATCTCTGGAAGTCCTTAAAGCCACGCTTCTCTACAGCTGGGTTTTCTCTTTCGTTTTTTTTTTACTGTTTTATAACAACAGCATTATTTTTCCACTCACTGAAGACAGCGCATCACGTTCCTGCATAGCATGGTCCCACGTGGGCAGCCATGTAAAGCTGGGATCCTGCTAACTGTTTCTGAAACTCCAAGCATACATGAGAGTCAGAAACAAATATTTTGATCTTTGGTCCTAGTGTTTTTCCAAAAATAAGTTCTAAGGAGATATACGTGTCAAAGACCTAAGTGCAGTCTAGCCTGTCTGAAAATTCATCCTTGTCCACGCACAGGAATCTCTAACAGAGTACCATTCTTATTTAAAACTATTTGTTATTCTACAGTTTCAGTTCTCACTGTGAAGAAGCTGATTGTTCCAATTCCTTCCTTCCTTTTTTTTTCTTAATCAAGAAATTCAAGTGAGCATACTCACAGGAGACCTTCAAAGTTTAAACACATCTCAAATCTTACTCTTTCCGTTTCAAACTTCTCTTAGGTTAAAAAAACAAACAGACCTTTCTAGTATTTATATGTGGTCTATCAGAAACTGTAAAGAGATAGCTTTACTCACTTCAAAGTTTGACCTCCATCCACATTACTTGCACTCCTGTCATTGCTCTCCATATTGTAGTAACCATTGAGAAGAACCAACAAATGTGATGTGCAGCCCTGAGCGTCCTTAGATTTCACTCTTTGGAATTTCTTGCTTGGGGAGTTTAATTGTGACAAATTCAGAAACTCCGAGAACTTTTTAGTGTATTGCTAGAACTTTATCTTAATTTTCCTTTTTGTGGCTAGGGTAGCCCACACACTGACCATAAATTGCACCGAATCCAGAATGCGACAGACTCTAAAAATAACTTTCTTTTTTGTTCTTTGGTTGTAAGCCTCCTCATCACTTCAAAGTATATTTTCCATATCAGAAAGTGGTCTGGACTTCAGTTTCTGGCTAAACAAAATTGAATAATTTACTTAATTCATTGGAAGTTACTCCAAAAGGCTACCTAACATTCTTTTCACTGCCAATGAATCACATTATCTCATTTTTACACGAGTGGACAACATAGGAAAATGCGCCTTTTGAGACTCACTCTGTTAGGTATTGGCAACATATTGGATGGAGAACTTCTGGACTCTTTGAAGGAAACACATAATGTGATGGTCATCACTATATTAGTTTCAAATACCATGGAATTTAGCCGTTACTATTTTGATAACACATTTAAGGCAGGATTTGTCCCTTTCAGTCTGGAACAAGAAGAAATATCAGAGATTTCATACAGGTAGATGTTATAAGAGCAACAACATCTGCACAATGACTGAGTTTATTTTTAGTTGCAACTTGTAATAGTCACTATTCGTCTCCTCAGCTTCTCAATTTCCACAACAATTTTCTGGAAAAATGTTTTTGTTTCAGACTGTAGCATCATGGGAAGCTTCATTATTAAAAAATATGAGAAAAAATTACTTCCTTTAACTGGACTAAATTAATATTTCTTCCTAAGATAATTAAACCATATGCAGGTAAAAACGTATTATACAGGTACAAGTAATTTTGAATCTTTTGGGGGATATCCAGATCATAGAGCAGTAATTCTTCCAATATTCAAATGCAATCACTGAATTCATTAAAAAGTTATAATTTTTTCCTTGATGAATGTTATTAACAGCCCATGGTATTTTCTGTGTCATCAATTCAATCACATCCTTTCTGTGTATCCAATCCTTCACTATATGCCACCCAAGTACAGCAACTAGATTTATCTAGAATGTACTATAATCTATTACTCTTTCTGAAGCTGAACTTTTGGTTCTAATCAGTTTCACTCAACTGTTGTCAGCTTGTGGAGAAGTACAAGAGGTGAAGATCTGCATAATAAAGAAGATATTATATGCAAAAAATTCTTGAATTAATAAAATTATTAAAGCTGATATATCAAACACCTGAAGTAGAAAAAAAACAAGGTTAAGATTTTTCTTGAACTCATTGTACTTCTTACACTTTTTATGGTATACATTAATAATACTTCAAAGTTTGCATATCTGAAGATAGGAAGAAATATTCAGTTTGAGGAGCACTAGTATTCTTCACTTTCAGAATATTCTTATTATGGCTTCTTGTTACTTCCATTAACATTACTCTTTTGCATTTGCCTTTTAAGTGAACAAGAGTCCATGAGTGGGAAAAACGGAAAATAATTTGACTTTTGAGAAGCTGTAAGGTCTTTGAACTTATTTGTATAACAGATGATGCTTGACATTGCAAATCATTCTGTCTTCCATTTACTTACATGTCCTGGTAACTGTTATAGACTGTGTACATACATTCATATGTGCCTGTTTGGTTAGCAGAAGACACACTGCTGGAGTTACATTATTTAATTTATGGAGTTTAAAATATCTACTATCTTCACTGTTAGTTAAGAAGGTCTTTAAAAATGGAAGGAATATCCTTTAATATGGTTTTCAGGGAAAACAAACATTTAGGAAAAAAAAACCAAACCATACTATACACATGCAAAACATGCTAACTTGAATGTACCTGTATAATTACCAAACAGTATTTCTTCAGTTATGGACTGCATTGTAATATTGTTCATTTTATCATACACACGTTATTCCATAATCTAAAAAAACCCATGGTTTTGCAAGTAGATGCGTAGTGATTTATTGTTAGGTTCAGTTATTATGCTGCAGGAAGGTAAAATTACTATAACCTTTCAAAAGAGGTCCAGGGTTGAATCCTCACTATTGTATAGGGAAACTAGAACTTGACTCTCCTGTTAACTTTGCTCAGAGTCATGAGTGGGGGGAAGAATGTTAAGCCACTGGTTTTCATACATGAATATACAGAAATCTCATCAATCCAAAATGGAGAGCACTGTCTGAGTCATAATCCTTGTTTGGAAAGCAAACCTGAGGATTTCCTGAAGCTTCATTCTGTGAGAAAAGGAGCTGTGGAGCAGAAGATGAGTCAATGCCTTTTTCCACCACCAAGTACTGAAGTTGATGTGAGTACGAATCTGTATGTCTTTGTTCAGAGTTACTGTAAATGTTCTCTCGTGGAGAAATTGCTCAGTCTAAAGATAATTATAGTTACACAGTCGTTCAGGTGAATTAACACAGGCAAATAAAGAAGGCTCAACTCATCACTAATGGACACAAGCAGTATGTAGTAACCAACTCTAAACACTGGCTGTTCTGAAGTGTCTGCGCCTGGATACCAGCAACAGGATCTACTCGGATAGCAGATGTGTAAGCCCTGCTCACAGCTAATTATTTCTGCAGAGTGACAGTATGATGGTGATTAAAAGTATATATTAATATATATGGTATATCAGACCTATAAATATATCTTGCCTGATTTATTTGGTCTGAGCTCATCTATAAATTGTCTGGCTTCTGAAGGAAAATGGCAAAATTGTCTTGCATGTGGAGGGATAGATTTTGAGTTAAATCAGTGGTTACAACAAAAAATTCTAAATGAATGACAAATTGAGGAGCTCAAACAAGGAAAATTGTGACACATAAATATCAAAAGCCATGGGTATGTCTTGAACAGATTCCAAACCCGAGATCGAGCAGAAAGAAAGAGAAAAAAAAAAAAGCTTCATATTATACTTCCCCTCTGAGAAACTAGGGAGAATAAGGACAACATTCTATGACAACATAGTGGTTAGAGCTGCAACACACCTTATTTGATGATAGATTTGAGTAATAATTGAGTTGTAGCCTATTTCAAGTAAGCAAGCATACTCATCTTCTCCTAATTATCTCCATTGTTAGTTTAATTTCTTGGAAGAATTAAGTAGTTTTCTAAAAAAAAATTTAAAAAAAATAACCAAACAAAACAACTCCCTCCACCTGAAAAAAATTCAAGCAACAAAAATATCCCAACCCCACACCACAGAAGACAAAACATCACAAAAAAATCCCATAAATATTTTGTGTATATCATATTGGACTCTTCACATGACTTTCATGATGGACAAGGAGGAGTGGTGATCCATTTTTTTTTTAAAAAAGTAATGGCGTTTTGATCTTCAGCCTACGCTCAAAAAAGTTTTTAGAAGGGTACTAGCAAAAAAATCTGCAAGACACTTCTTTCATTGGTGTTAGACAAGATTCACTACTGTTTATCTGGAGTCAACAAACTACAACCACAAAAAACAAGTTTTCACTGAATTATATTGAGGGTTTTGTCTTTATGAAGTGTTTGAACATTTGGTCTTAAAGGTATGATAGTGGACTCATTGGTCTGGTGCTATTAAGAATGAGTGTTAAAGTGAATTGAGAATGATTTTTAATAGTGTTTCACTGAAGTCAATGGACCAACATTATCAGAAGTGAGTCTCACTGAAGTTGTGGAAATTATTTTTTGATTTTAAGCCACTGAAAACAAAGGGAAGGGGCTACAGAAAGTTAACCACACACAGTGCAATTACATCCAATACACTCTCATCTTGTGCAGGAAAAAAAAAAAAGACAATATTAAGTACAAGGTTTGTGTATCATGGCTTTCATACAATGTATTTAAATAAAACCAACAGAGTAATATCACAGAGGCTGGTGGAGTGATTGTGAACAGATGTTGTAGTTAGGCTTTTAGGATAATTGTATGATACCATTTAACAGCACAGCTCACATAATACTACAGCGTATTTTCAAGAGAGAAATGTTAGACGTATCCTGTACTCTTTGAACAGTACCTCAAGCTCTTGCTTTTGCGAGATGACTGTAAGAATCAGGCTGAAGGAGTCTGATGTCTCATGCAAAGGATAGCAATTGTAAAAAACACATTCACTGCCTTTCTCTCTCCAAAAAAAAGAAACAAGTCTTCTGCCATGAAAGCACCAATAACTTCACTTTAGTGAGCATTTACAGGTTTTGCAACATTTGCCTAATGGAGAATAAATTTAGCTACTTATTCATCAGAAAAGGAATCTTCAACTTTTTTTAAACTTAATCACTATTAACTTCTACAATGTTTAGAGGAGTTCATGAAAAACCAGCAGAGGTACAACTAGATCCTACTATGTTTTGTAGGAGTTCAGAGTGAGGGGGTTTTCGTTTGCTTTCCTCCACAACTCTAGAATGTTCTCTGTGCTCTAGATCCATCCATTTCCCACTGATGAAAAATTATTTTGAAGTGCAGTAATTCCAAGTTTAATGGAATGCTTAATTGCGTATGTTAACAATTGTCTTTGCAGCTCAGAATAATTCTGATTGTGGAATCTTTAGAGTGAAAGTATTACTTAATGTCCCATCAACACCGAGACAAAGGACAGAAGTCAACTTGATGTATACAGGGTAACAGAAGATAAATCAAGATAAACCAAGTATGGGCAACCTAGTCAATACAAGACTTAAAAAGTCTAAGTTGGCTGATGTAGATTAGTTTACATAGTCCCAAATCTACCCTCTGAAACTCAAGACGGGCAATGATTAGAAAGGACAAAAATGCCATATGTCCTGTCTCCTTCAAACGTAATAGATGATTTTGTTCATTCTGCGTTAGCTGCAGGAAGTAAATCAGCTATCTTGGTACAGGAGATGCCTATGTAACTTCAAAGTCACACCAGCATAACATGCTTTTCAGGTCAGCTTGGAAATGTTGGCTCCTGACCAACTACACTGGTACAATGCTGTGTTACACTGCTCACACCAATACTCGGTCTTTTAATACCAACTTTCAGCAAAGGTCATACAGAATTTTTTTCTATCCTTACACAGCCTTGAGATGCAGCTGCACAGAAACAGATAGTTGCAAGGAAACGTTATGCTTTTTACTTATTTATCTTACAAATTCGCTGAGATTCTTGTTGTCATAAAATTGGTGATTCAAATCATTCTCAAGAAAGTAAGAAAAAAAAAGGACTACATTGTGCATCCAGAGATTTTCTCAAAAAACGCTCTTCGTAGAGTGACGTGGAGTTACTGAAAAATAAAGTCATTGACACGGATTTTGAGACAGCATCGCAGTCAGTCCTTCGGCAGGGTACTGAAAACTGGCTCACTGGATTTGGCTGAGGAAAGGCCTGTGTTAGCAGCCCTGCTCGCTCTCTTCCTCTCCTTACTGCACAAAGGGAGGACAATTCACAGTCCCGATAGTTTCTGAAGGACCAACATTACTAAAGAAAGAATGAAAATTATGTTTTGACAGATGAATACTTTTTAACAAAATAATCAAAGTAGCCAAGTTAGATGCCAAGATTAGTCAAAACAATGTGACTTGAAATGGCACAGATTATAAACTCTAAAAAGCAGATTTTTTTACGGTAGCTTTACCACACTGTTCATTGTAGAAGGGCATATATATATAATTATGTATGCATGGTAGAATCCCTGTAAAGTAATAACTTTTAATGAACTAGCCCTGTTAAAATAATACATTTCTGGGCACCAAACCAAATATGTACAGGAATACAGTGCAAACCTTCTGAATGATAAAGCAGGAAACTAAAAAGAAAACAAACAAAAGAACAAAAAGAACATTCAGTAGGAAATTGAACTGATAAGCCTGTTTATATTAGTAGTTGTACCTGTTTTCGTGAAATCAAAATAAATTTGATGAATAGAACCTTTTAAAATTACTATATGCTGAAGAAATATTATTTATAAAAAAAAAAAAAGAAGATTTTCCCTAAGATGATTGCTTCTAATTTCATCTCTTGTTCTGATTTCAGGAGAACTATACCAGAAATGTATTTGTTCTTTTCAGAGTGTTTGTTTCAAGATAGATATTATGTTTTGCTTTATTAGGGCAGCACTGCACACTTTTGCTAGAGATCCAGTCTCTGATCAGTAAACCTTATTCTACTTAAAAAGCCTGACCCTGTGCAGAGCTTAGATCCAGGTCCTCAAATAGTTTCAAACTGTCCAACTCCTTTTGAAAATAGATCTTCAGAAATACTTGGTTTTCTGAACTTGAGTGAGTGCCGAGGTCATCAAGTCTCAGGAGTTAGGTAGCAAATAGATGCTTCAGGTTTATGCTGTCATTCTTACATGATATTCAACTTTTTCCTCCGAATTTGGGAGCCAAAGCTGGTGATGATATTCAGGCTAAGAAAGATGTGACCAAGGCATATGAATGTTTGCTTAGTTTTACATAACTAATTTACTTGTTAGGGAGAAACTGAACTCCAAAGACCATGTCAAACATTCGTTTTTGCTTCCCTGAGCATCAGAGTATTAATGTGGAAGATTCTCAGGAACGTGATCAGTCTATTAATGTTTTCATTAAGACTATGATTCCCAGCATCTCCTGTTCTAACATCAGATCAATTTGTTGCTGAAATTCATTCTCATTTTAAAAGGGGAGGAGACCAGGGCTCTAGGGGCTGAACAAGTAACCCACCTGGTGAGCAAGCTTCCTCTATGTGGCAACAAAGCCTCAGAACTGAAGGCTGCTCAGAAAAGACAGGAAATCAATTAAATTTGCAGAATGGATACCAAGGTGTTAAAGAGCAGTCACCGATACTACACAGTATAACAACATCATAGTGAACTAATTTTCTAAATTATATTTTGAAGATTAAGCATTGTTCCCTGTAATAATACTCCAATAATGGTTTCAGTGTAATTTTTGTGCTTCAGATATTCATTTCACTTTTCACATGCTCTTGTACTTCAAAAAATATATTTTACCCAGACATTTTTGAAAACACATTACTGGGAAGTTCTAATAGATTCTCCAAGAGGAGTAAAAATCAATGTTACAAGGATGATGATGTTCCATATCAAGTTAATTAGTTTATTTTACATTTCTTTATGGTTCAGTCAAAATCCAGGACTACCTCTGTCTCCTGATGCTAACTGTGGTACAGCCTTCTGTCATGGTGACTTGTTCTGAAGTTGCCTGGAGTAAGAGGCAGGTGGCAGTGCTTTGGATCTATATTTCTGTGAATGAAATACAGCAGATGAAGTGACTCTGAGCTGCTAACCTCACCTTCTATTGTTCTAGCTTTTTCAGAGCTCTTGTGACTCATTGCTATTCTCCTGAAGTCACAGTTAAAGGACAGACAGTTTTAATTACGATCACAAAAAAAGTCTATCGGCATATGGAGATAACAGCCCAGAATTTTTATGAGACCTTGGAGAAGTTGGTTTGCCAGTATTTGAAACCCTGGAAGTTGACTTATTTTAGCTTCAGAGAAAATTTCCTGAGTCTCCGAGTTTTTTGCCAGGAGAATCTGAAAATAAAATTACCAATATATGACCTTTGCATAGAAATGGATGAAAGAGGGAAAGTAGAAATAACAACAAGTGAAAAGTAGAATGCATTTCTAAGAAGTCATTAGAAATTGTTTTGAACTTTATTTTAAAGCCCTTCCTCACGAGACTTGCTCCAAGTCCTACCATGTTTAGGTTGAAATCAATGGAATTTTATGTGTCAGAAGGATTGGGTCCTTGATGACAACATTATAATGGCTGTAAAGGATTTGCAGAGTAACAGAGCATTTAATTACTTGAAGATTTTTTTTAATAAGTATTTAAGGTAAGATGGGGACATTAGAAGGCAGATGTTTCCTCATATCCTGTTGAGTGATCGAGACTTTTTAGAAAAATAGATTTGCTAAAACTCTGTTGATTAAGGATTCTTTAAAACTTCTGCTTTAGTTTCCATTTTTTCTATAGGAGTTGCTTTAACAGTATTTGGACAAAGCATTCTAACAATTTATAATTCTAAAAATACTGTGGAAGCTGAAGCAACTTGTAATGAAGAGATACCAGAAACAGAGGGTTCAGTTCATAAAACTTTCATCCATTAATTTTCATCTGGATTAAGCATGTAGGCGGGAGGGGAAGTTCACAGAAGGCACCACATTAAGTAAAATATATAAGTGAAATAGTTTAAAGAACTCATTATTCGATCAGGTAACGTGTAGTCAGCTCCCTGCCCGTTGCTTTTATGAATGCTGCTGCCCATGGGAGTGTGCTGGGACTCCATTTGACTTCAGGGAGAGCAGGGTTAGACTCTAATATAACCAAGTTCCCACCAGCACCACGAGTTCACTACCCTTTTAAGGATCAGAGAATTTTTTCTCTGCAAAGAGAAATAACTTAGCAGCAGTGAATTATGAGCAATCATTGACCATTCAGAGTAATAACCAGTTTATTAAGGGAGCTATTTACAAAGGTCCTGCGATTATAGCTGCCTTCTAAGTTTACGCAGAGTGATTTCTTAGTGCCTCTATATTCTTTTCTCTTGCAACCTGTATTTCATTTACAGACATACAGGATAAATCCTGAGCAAACATAACAGCATGTGGCTTTTACCCGAATCTATTTTCCCTGCTTGCAAAGAAATTCAAGAAAGAAAAGGGAGAAATAACCAAAGACTGAAAATAGCTACAACAGTGCTGCATCTTGGACAAAAATCTAGGAATACTAAAGTTAAGAATCCCATCAAATTCAGAAGTTGTTATTCAGAGCCAAAGTCTTGTACTTACAATAACTTGTAACTTCAAATGCTGGCTCAGCAAGTGCTTTCTGAAAACAGGAAATGTTGACCGTCTTCTCCCACAGCTGAACTAGCACTATGGAGCTATAGAGGCAAATTTCAGGTGGAGCAGATGATTGCATAGCTCTTTTCACATCCATGTAGGGCTTGGGTAATCAGCGAGTCAGCTGGGTTTACAATTTGATTTTGCCTCCCACATGGAAAGTTGCCATGCTGATCGTAAAGCTTGAGATGGACTGTATTCAGCATATAAAACTCTCTCTGTAACTTTGTAAATTCACAACTTGTCAATGCATTTTTTTTTCCCCCAGGCAAGGATTCATTCAAGTATTTTCTCACAATTTAAATCAATCCTTACTAAATAGTCAAAATTCCATGTGGTGGTGAACACCACCAGTGTTCACTGAGATCAAACCATACCAAACAGTGCTCAGCTGGTGAGTAGTCCTACGAATTCAACTTCTCCACCCAGTCCATTAGTTCACTGTTCTTTCCCAAATGCACAGAAGTGGGAATTAAGTACCTCTCAGTGGGAGTTCTTACATCCATCACACATGTTATCTAAGCAAGCAGGAGTATAGTGTCTTCTGAGGACAAGAGACCAGTGACCAAACTGCTATTGAATCAGTTGAACTATTAAGTACAATGAAGCCTAGAGCTGTAGCCATTTGGCAAACAGCCTTATGATCTGTTGTGCTGTGGTGTGGGTTTCCTGGGGAGATTTGGCTTCATCGTGAATGCTGGTGGCCACTGCCATTACTGTGTGATTGAGGTGGGGATGGAGTAACAATATGGGAGTAGCATTGGAAAATTCAGATTCCCCCCCCCCTCTTTTTTTCAACTTATTTTTCCACTTCCATGTGTTTTTTATTCTGATTTTGAGGACAGAAATAATCACACACTTACCCTGTAATAATGTAGTAATCTGTCATATAAATACCCTGCCATTATATGGTAATTATGGTTTCATTAAATGATCAACAGCTACCATGTTAGCCAAGAATAATTACACATTTGTGCCCTGTATCTTAAAGTGTTCTCAGCTCCTTTTTTTTTTTTTTTTTTATTGAAAAAGGGGAAAAAAATGTTCCCTTGTGAATAAGACCACAATTTGGCCCAACGTATGCATTTATTCAGTATGACTTGGAATGCCACAATCTCCTATTTTGACTTTATTCCACAGCATACCAAGGTCTCATTTAAAGGAACTTTACCACAGCTATTATGGCTGCACATTTTCAAAGTTTCCTGAATAAGAGGCCATTCCACGTTACTGCTTTTTTTCCTTTTCACTTCCAGTGCCAGTTCATTACTTTCCAGAAATTTAATAACACACTAGTATGTGGATTACAGCTCTTTGTACAACCTGGTTTAACATTTGACACTGACCCAAATAATCCTGTAACTTAAAAATTTCTGTGATTGTCCTCAGCTCTAAGTATCTTCTTATGGTTAGTAAAGACAGACATTCTCCACTCGTGAAATCTTTTCTTTAAGTTGAAATACGAGATAGTGGACATAAGGAGCATGTATAATATTCATTGTAGTAGCATTAAATTATACTGAGTAGACCAGTATATGTAAATCTGCTAAATTTTATTACGTAAATGTGGTAAAAAATTTTAACATTTTAGCTGTTCATTTTCCTTCTGGTGATGTTTTAACACAAACGTGATTTTGACCATTCATTGAAACTATGGTTGTCATTAGCTCCAATATTCTGGATGATAAGTGATTTTAGGACACAGTTTGGATCTCTTATCACAGGTTTGTGGGCCCCTGAGTCATCTTGGGTTACCTAAACCTCTGACATGGAGCTGGAAGGTCCTAAGGAAGAGCTACGAGGATGATTAAGGGACTTGAACATCCCTCCTGTGAAGAGAGACTGAGAGAACTGAGGCTGTTTAGCCTTGAAAGGAGACAGCTGAGAGGGGACCTTATTAGTGTATACAAATATCTGAGGGGTGGGTGTCAAGAGGAAGGGAACAATCTCTTCTCAGTGGTGCCCAGCAATAGAACAAGAAATAATGAGTTTAAGGTAGAACACAGGAAGTTCCACCTCAACATGAGGAGAAACTCTTTCACTGTGAGAATGACAGAGCCCTGGCACAGGCTGCCTAGAGAGATTGTGGTGTCTCCTTCTCTGGAGACTTTCAAAACCTGCCTGGACATGTTCCTGTGTGGCTGCCCTGGGTGATCCTGCTCTGGCAGGGGGGTTGGACTAGACGATCTCTAGAGGTCCCTTCCCACCCTGAACATTCTATGATTCTATGATTCTAATGTGCTCCTGCAATGGTAACTACAGCCCAGGTGGGGTATCCTTGGGTAGTAAAAGTGACACCAGCCACCTGTGTTTGGGCACTGAATTATGCCCTAAGTGTCTGGTCATAGTCAACCCGTAATCGTTCTCCTGGCCAGGAAAATGGTAGGCTGGAGTCAAAAATCTTCATTTGAAATTGGTGCCATAACTCTGTTTCACTTAACAGGAGCAAGATTTCTTTTCGGAGACATATTCATAGACACTGGTGGGTGGGGAAAAGAGGTGGAAGGGAGGAAAGGGAAGGACAGGAAGGAAGAAGGAAGTGCAGTTTCACAGCTTCACAGTTGCATATTTGGCCTATTAATTCCTGCATTTCTCTCCTGTCACCAACTCATTTTTCTTCTGCCAAATGCTTTCTTTCGCAGACACTTTACACTTTTCAGATACTCTTCCTCATCAACTTTCCCTTTTCCCGCTCTTACTGAAGAGCTTCTGTTTTAGCTGTTTTGACCTATTTGTCAGCATCTTTCCTTTTCTTTTCCTGTGTAATTTAAATTGTCAGTTCCAGAATTTCAGGGAACCTTCTGTTTCCAACATATTTATAGGCACTGATTCAGCATGATAACTTGAGACCAAGCATAACTTGACACATTCATTAAAAATACACATAGACTGAAATAATTGAACATGTCCTTCACAGAACATTCTACAAAGCATTCGACTTCACTAAAAAGTAAAAAGAACAGGGTTATTACAGCAGATACTCTGTTCTGTTTCCTTGTGTCTCAAGTAGCTCTAGAAGAATGTCTTTTCCTTTTAGATAAACACATGATATTTACATTGAGTTAAACGCAAGCAAAATTTCAAACATAATACAAACACGATGGTTGAAGACCATCTTCCTGCAATGTAGACTTTCACCCAGTGGAAAATCATTTCTTTCCATCATTTCCTAATGTTACTTATTTCTTTCACAAAGATAAAAAGACTTGCATTTTGTGATACAAGTAATTTATCCCAAATTTATAGGATTTTTTTTAAAGTTCACGACAGAATCTGGACGGAGTTGAGTAGTGAGGTCTAATCGTAACATGCTTTATCCAGTGACAGCACTTGTCCTTTCCCTGCATGCCTAAAATCACCACAGCAATCTGTTCTTATTGCATAACACAAACTGTTGTGTACCATGTTTTATTGATTTGTATTTGTATGGTGTCACCATTTCAAGTGCGATACAATATACTCAGTCAGAAACAGGTGTCCTAATGCGATCTTTCCAACCATATGGGTCCAACAATCTGTTGTTAATACAAATGCCTGTGAGGTAGGTGCTTCTTGAAAAATAATGAGTAGAAGTATAAAGAAAGGAAAAAGGTGTGCAACACAAGAGGATGGAGAGTATGCAGATATAATCCTTAACCTTTGTAAATCATCCCAGATGCCATAGGTTATGACACACAGTGAAGTCCTGTGTGTATTGCTGAATAAACAGAGGATCAGAAAACCCAGAGAATTTCTAGATCGCATAGAGATGTTTGCCTTCTGCTCCTGTGTTCCACTCAATCGTAACCCTTATTTATAGACATTTTCAGGGCATCTAAAAAGTATTTTCCAGGTAGAATTTATTTCCAATCTCTGTTGTTACCGTACATATATAAAGAAAGGAAAAACTTCTGCAACAAGCACGAAAGTGCAATCAAGAAATTCAAAGCCAGATTTGTATTCTCCCGCCCCAGTTACCACTCAAGAGAGAAAACCTGACTGTTGAGAAGGGAAAAAGCAGCTCTATCATGTTTTATTTATATATTTATTTATTTTTAAAAAGCTTTGCTGAGAAAGAGAATAATTTAATACTGGGAAACATACAAAAGAAAGATGACCACTGATATTACATGCAAGTAGAGCATACTCAGGTAACTTGTCCTATATTTTAAAAAATATATATATTTATTCTGTCAGTGGTTGCCAGCAGAAAGGCTCAGGTCTTGAAACTGGAGACTTCTCACTGAAGCCCCATGTGGAACCCTCCTGGCAACAGGCTCTGCAGATGTACTCTGGAGTGGGAAGCAAAGTCACTAACAGAGCAGTAATACCTCTGTGGACGGGTTAATTGAACTTTCTGGATCCTTATACAGTGACTTTTTAAAAATAGCTGAATAGAGCAGCTGCACAAACCTGGCATCTTTTATCTTTACGTATCAGTCTTTCTTTTTTTTTTTCATTTATGGCTTGCACATTTTAAAAGTGAGCAAGTTATTAAGGATTTTATTGATGCAAGTGAAGCATCTTCTAGTGATATAACAGAAGTGAGGGTAAAACATAGGAATGAGGTGAACAAAGATACAAGCTTTGAACTTGAAAACATTTCGTGTTGTAGCTGAATGCCTTGGCAACAAGCCATATGATATGTGTACAGCCCACATGGGCAGTTCAAAATGCAAATGATAAGCATGCAAGGACACTTGCAAATACATTTAGTCTGTCATGTAATTTGTTGTGTGAGTATATATTACAGAAAAATACTGCATTTAAGCAATACTAAAATGAAAAATCATGTCAGGTAAAAAAACTTGTTTGATAAGTGTGAAAATAAAACTCTTTCTACTTAACATTACCATTTAAAACTGTGCCAAACCATTGTTTTGGTTTAAACTTTTTTTTTTATTTTTGCTGTGCTTTTGAGAGATTCTGTCATCTTTTGAAAAAGTCCTCCCCTTCAAAGTGGGAAATCCTGTTAGTGAAGAACATCTCAAAAGAAAAAGAATTTGAAGTGCACATGAAAGGCACTTGAAGTGAGACTACTTTACAGCCTGATAGATCATGTCAGGTGAAACCAGGTGGTGTTTAACAAGGTAAGCAGCTGAACCCTTGTGTGTGGCCCTCCATTGCCCCTGCCAGCCTCAAGAACTGGAACCTTTTCACAAATCTCTGGCCTTCAGGTTACCTAATTGTTGTCTTGAATGTTTTGTTGTTGTTGTTGTTTTGAGCTCCCTGTGGTAATTGTTTAATAGAAACAATGTGCACTGTCATTCTGATTTCCATCTCAGACAAATACCTTGTTCGCTCTTTCTTCCTCTGGTTGGACACACATTTGAAGGAAACTCATGTTAGAATAACAATGACATTTTAGGTGCCTTCCTTTATATATACTGCAATTATTTTCCTGGGAGACCCACAGATTAGTGGGTATTTCATGTGTTAACCTGCAGTGTTTCTAATAAGACAGTAGAAAAAAATTCAGCACATTATCAGTTTGAGTATTAGCATCTCACATATAAGACTTTTTTTTAGTATATTAAGTGTGCAAAACAGTCAACAAGATAGTGTAGAAACTGTCTTCGGTTTAGAAAGCGTCAATATGCATTTTTTCCTGTACAATAAGCAATCTGGGATAATACTACTACTACCCACTTTATCATTAGAGTAGGACTTGCTGTTCTGGGATAGTATGAAAACCCATTCAGTTGGGTATTCCAGAATGGATGCTGAGGAAACAGTATCAGAGACATCACATAGAGTAACACTTTTCCTGGTATACAGTCCTATCAGTCATTGTTTTTCTCAAAATTTTTCTCCCTTACTGAAGTTGACTATCCTAACTCTCCAGGCTTGCTTCCTGAAAGGTGCTGAAGGTTCCCATTCTATGCATAGGATAGTTAGGAGTAACTGCAGCATAAATATGCTTTAGTCAGTAGCTAGAACTAATAATTTGCATAATGAACTGCTAGATGCCTCTATCATTAAACCATGAAGAGAATTTGCAAAAATCTGGGAAATCTGAAGACCCAGACTTTGAAAACAGCTGTTTCTTGCCCTGCATGGTGACTCGTATGGAGCAGATGTTACCCCTGAAAAACAGTAATAATGGGAAAAAAAACCCAACCAACAAAGAAAGATTAACTTTCCTTTCTAGGATCTCTAACACCCTGGAAGTAGTAAAGAAACCAAACTTGGATCTCGTTCATATCTTAGAACAGTGCTACAATATTCAATAAAATACTTGGTATGCTATTGGACTTACTGGTGGGCTCTCCCTGGTGTCATATTTGATTAGGTAAAATGGTTGAAAGTGAACTCAATTATAGTGGAAACATTGGTGGATTAGATCACAAATTCTGGACTTTTGTTCACGTGAACATGGCATCTAAGCATAGCCATTATTTTTCCTGTAATGAGTAACCAAAATTTTATTAAGTTTCAAATCAGCCATTCTTTGCCTTGCTTTAGAGCAGGTTTTTCTGAAGGTTACTGGGAACTTAGGCTCTTGGGTCTTGTTTCCCAAAGGGACTTCAGCATCCCAAAGCCACTGAGGGAAAATTAGTGGGTTTGAAACATCATATCTGAGCATGAGACCAACACCAGTATTATTTACAAATATCGCAGTGGATTTAGTGTTAAAACCTTACTATTACATATATGAGTTCAGATAAAACTCCCAAATGCTTTCTTTTTTCTTCCGTTTCTTTGAATGGTGATGACAGATTTTAGAGGCAGTGAGCTGGTGTTTAAGTTGAAGAGCTCTCAGATCATCTTTGTACCACAGAATTCCTGAGTAATCCTGGAAAAGCTGTCTCCTCCCTTCTCTGTCCACTATAGTTCTTTGATTTTTTTTTGCAATGGAACTAGTAATGTCAAATTTGACCTTCACATAGATCTGAGTCTGTATGGAGTGGATGTATAGTGTGGAGAGTCATCCTATAGAAAAGCCTATAAATACATTTTACTTGCATTAAATCCTTGATTACAAGTGTCGTCTTCCCTGTCTTGTGCACTCAGTGTTGTCTTTGCCCTAAATGGAAGTAGCTGAGCAAGAATTTGTTTCATGAAGGATTTCGAAACAGGTAGCTGGATCCCTAGCTGTCTTGAATGGTAAACAGTAAATGGCCTAATGTGATAAACAAATTAAATTAATTCCTTTCATGTGTATTGTTTGCATCTAGCCTTTCTTTTCTCATCTTAGAAAAGCCAGATCTAATACCCCCAATGTAAAACAAAACCATATGTCATACTCAATTAAGTAATTGCTCTAAATTGCCATAAGTAACAGATGCATGCCTAGGTATGTTCACATTGTAAATCCACAGAAAAGGGTATGAGAAATTAAGAAGTTTCAAATGGAAGAGGGATCATTAGATGAGTTACTTTACCCTAAATGTTGTAATTGGCCTCTCTTACAAGAACAGATACTTTAAAATTGCAGAGATAATAAATGAAGAACTTAATTAATTTATGTCTTTACCCTTGAAGGATATGTCTCTTCATATACATACAACTTTTTTCCCTCCCTCCCTCCCTTCCTTCCTTCCGTTCTGCTCTCTTCTTTTTTTTGGCTGTAGACACACAAAGCAATATCATTGTGATTCAGGATTTATTTGAAGAGATTTCATCTGGAATGGAGTCAAGCAGAGCAGTGGCAGGGGAGCTTTTACAGATTATGACCTGTAATCTGGTTAATACTCCGAAACACAAAGATCCAAATGTTGCGTAATTTTGGACAAGACCACAGCCTATGTGGATATGTGCCCTTCTGACAAGACATCCAGGAGGCCGAGATGAAACCATCTTAGAAGTCCAATGTGAGATAAAATGCTGTTTATATAACTACCGATATTTAAGTGTAATGTTTTCAACAAAAGCAACATAAACTTTTAACCACAAGACCATCTCTTTATCCTCTGTCACCTTGCATGATGTTTCTCCTGGCAATAAAAGGCTGCACGAGATTTAGCACAATATAATTTCATCTAGCAATACTAAAGACAGTAGGGAAGTAGCCATTGAAACCTAAAGCTTTTAATCTCTCTTTTGGAGCTCATCAGACAGCAAACTGGTTCACAAAACTTGGCTCAGGTCCTCAGCTCTTGACTAAGTTTCACGTCCTCATGAAAGGTTAATTGTATAGATAAAAGGTACACGTAGCA